>JARGYA010000027.1:600000-975527 GCA_029204335.1 Mycena vulgaris | reverse complement strand
CTGGCGTCTTCCTTCACGATTTATTACCCTCGAAAAGCGAACACAGAAATTACAATGACCACCCTCGACGATGAAGCCAGAATATATTTTCAAGAATTGTTCAAGTAGGTTTTTAGAGGAACCTGTTGTAATTTAAGTTTTGACTCGCTTCCAGAACACGTACTCCTCTCCGTTACCTGAGCACGGCCTAGTGCAGTCGAAATCATCGAGGTTAGTATTTAATCATGTAGAGTTTTCTGCGTGGAATATCATCAACCATATATACCAATTGCATTCAGTCGAGCGGGCGCACGCAAACCACCGAGTCACAATATCGCCCATATCCGAATACCCACATCGCAGGCAACTCTCGTATGACCGGCAAGGTCGGGCATCCTTCGCCGAAGGTCAGGAACCTGGGGAGGCCGCCGCATGCCCTCGCTTGCGAGCCTCTCCCAATTCCTCACCGCTCTTCAGTCAGGCCGCCAATGGCCGCATTTAATTCGTGGGTTACGCCCACGCCCACCGCACCCTCGTCCCAATTCACATCCGCAAAATCGAAACCGGACCATCTTTCGATAGACTCGGCATCCCTTGAACGTTGGTTCCTTACCGGCCTTTACGCGGACGCCTAAAGCGACGGAACGCATGTGGGATGAGGAAAATGAGCGAGAGAAAAAGCGCACGAATCGAAGGGGGCGGAACCTCCGCGCGGTAGCGGTGGGGCTATGTAGAGTATAAAGACTAATATTAATACGGTCATAATGAATAATACGGATTCAGAAAAAGAGTAACGAGACAGGATTCGGGCTGGCGTCAAGGTCCGAACGAAATCCATGTGTATAGCTACTGGAAAATATTATGAGGCATTATCTAACAGCCACGCGGATGAGTGGAAGAAGCACGGAATGGACATGAGAAGGGCAACGCTAAGTACTCTTCGAAGGCAAGAATTGCTTTATCATCCGAAGATTCTCCGTCTGGCCTTCGACAGTTAAACCAATCGGTTACCCTCCTATTTAACAGGAGGTTGAGAATAGCGGGACATGTGTTGCAGTATGCGGCCGTGGATATATATCACTCGCCCGTGCGTAATTTTTGCAACCCGCATTTCGAGATGGGGTCCCGACCAAGAAAGTCTTCCGGGACTTGAAGAGTACAGAGAGAAGGGACGATGAATGTCTCGGCATATTGTGTCGGTGGTTCTTCATCTCTAGGTGATCTTTCAGGCACTGTACAGAACACCTAAGTCATACGGCTCACCCTCTGTAGTTCTTTGCTATGAGGGTTTCTCCGGGAATACACACCACATTGATACTTAGGCTCCAGCCTTGTTGAAACTCGGCGGCCTGAAAGTAATTCAGCGCCAGAGGAGAAGAATATCCGAAACAAACACCACTTGCAAAATTCGTAACCGTACGAGTGGGGAGATCGTAGTGGACGTAGTTTCCGGTTGGGCATTATTTGAAAGCGTCGTTCCGGAGCTGAGTCTGCGCGGACCTCAAGGCATCCTCGAGGGCATCGTTAGCCTGCAGCTGGAATTTCCGGCGGATTACACACATTTGCTGGTGAAGTACACCAATGGGGACACTTTAAAGAAGATATTGTTCTAGAGAGGCGATGACCAGGGAACGCGCCAGTTGTGAGAAAGTCGCGTGCAGGTCCTTCAACCACTGTCCTGATTCGTGGATATCCAAAGTGTTTCTTGGGGATTTAAATTCAGTGAGGATGCAGGAGCATCCATAGGTAAGAATGAGTGTGCATATAATGTGTCGTCGCGTTGCACATTGGAGGCGCGCGCGACGTAAATGGGTCGCGTTGTTGATGAAGGCCAAACAGTAAATATTTGGCCCTCCCTAGACTCGAACCAGTCTATCGGAATTTGTGTACAAATCAAAGACAGTCGTTTGATCAGTGCTATTTACCCGGGACATTGATCGACGATCAGCAATGTCTGCACTTTCCCTATAGCGACTGGTATAACCCGCCGATCCGGCCAATATTGTGATTTAATTCAAGGTTCGCCACTTGATGGTCACCGATGACCAGGATATTTCCAATGCATTTTTTGGTCCCAATCCCATCCCAAAGTCTCTCACGTGCCCAACGCGTACCGGTCAAAGCGACAAATATCATCTGGAATTTACGGTATAATGTGGTATATTTCAACTATGCTGGACCTATTGGACGCACCATTAGTTTCCCAGAGTCGTCTGCTAAAGCCACACAGACAGAGAACGGCCAAACAGCGTGCCGAAGTGTGCCGAAACGAGTATGCCTCATTGGGCATACAATTCGGACGGAATAGGGTGATGGCAGTAAAAGCAGCGCATCACCGATAATGACCGACAAATGAATTGATCGCTCACCAGTGAGTGTCACTGGTGATAAATCGCTAACCAATTTGTAACCAACGAGGATCACTAGTGATTTCTCGAGTTTTTCCTGGCTCAAATCATTTTGTCCGGATCGGCCCGTCATAGAGTCTAGCCCTCCCTAGGCGGCACGTGTGGTTGATGGTGGGTCAGATAACGAGATCTGCGTCCTCTTGGTCTGGATATCGATGCAGACAGCGACTGGTCGAGGGCCGAGCTTCCGAGCTTCTCCTTCTCGAGCTTGAGCCCTGGGCCCGCTTAAGGGGTCCGACGTAGCCCGTGCTGGCTAGCCTGGCGGGCCGAGGGGGGCCTTGAACATGACGACGTTCACCTCACTTCCTCGATCTCCACCTCTACAAATATCCACGTCGCAAGCATCATCTTGGCATGTCCTTACCCAACAGTTTTGTTGCGTCTTCAAATACTCCTTCACTCTCCGCTTCTACATCCGCCTTGGTCTCTGGCTCCAGATCATCTGTATTTGCATCTGCGTCCCGCTCTGCCTCCGCGTCGGCCTCTGCATCTGCATCTGCATCTGCATCTGCGTCCGAATCCGCACCTGCCTCCCCATCCGCGTCTGCGTCTGGTTCCCTCTCCCCCTCCGCCTCAGCGTCAGCATCTGCGTCCGGGTCCGCATCAGCACCTGCGCCCCTATCTGCAGCTGCCTCTGCTTCCATCTCCGCATCTGCTTCTTCAGCATATCGTTCAGCCCCGGGGTGTGTGATTTCTGTTCAGATTTTCGTCGTACCTCATGTCCTCTAGATCTTCCTCCAGCTCGCAACGGTCCTTCTCGAGGTATGCCTCGGCATTTCCACCTCCCTGCCTCTGTGGGTTAACATCCAGTTAGGTCATCCCAGCATCCAAACTCTTCACCGAGCTCTTCCCTCCCGATGTGCGTGAAACCCTAGTCCATTATGCTGTATCTAACAAGTTAATTAGATCATCATTGACGCCTATATTTTTCTCATTTACGTCTTTGTTCTCCATCTCGCTCTCTGCCTCCTCCTCTGCCTCAAGCTCGACACCAAGCTCGACACCATTCTCCTCCGCGTCCTCACCTTCCACCTATGGGCAACACCACCGTGCTACAGGCAGCTCCACCAGTTTCGACACCAGCTCCACCATCTCTCAGTCTGGCGCCATCGGGCGTACCACCTCTGAGAGCGACGCGTGCGTTCCGTGTACATCCTCCTTCACCGCGGCTGACACCCCCACCAGTTTTGCGCACAACGTCGGCGGCATCGTCGGCGTCGCCATCGGGGGCGTCGTCGCAATGATCTCGGGCATGATCATAGTGTTTTTCGTCGCCCAGCGCAAGCGCGCACGGCGGCGGCGCACGGGTAGTCGCTCGCTGATGCGGCAGAGTGGCGGGTGGCGCTCGCTGCTTGAGCCGGACGACGAGTCCGTCGCGGGGGCGAGCGGCGAGTACACCTTAACGTCGGGGCACGGGATGAGTACGGAGGGGGGTTGGGAGGGCAGCAGCGAGGTGCATGCGGCCCATGTGCAGCCCGCGCACATGGGCATCACGCGGGGGCTCGAGTCCGGCGCGCAGGTGCCCCTCCTCGTGGGCGCACCATCCTCATTCTCACACGGGCCCTGGTCCCAGCCCTCGCACTCCGGCCGCCTTTCCAGTTCATCCCAGTCGGACCCGCACAGCCCTTCTGTCGCGCACGCGTTCCCATCCCCACCCCCGGCCCTGCGTTGTATCTCCGCCTCCCCCTTAAGACGCGCGCCGGGCTCACTCCTCAACCCGCCCACGGCTTGGAGCTGGCGCCCAACCGCGGCGGAGCCACTGCCGTCGCCCGCGCTGACACTTTACGACCATCTGGACTATTCACCCCCCATCATGTTTGAGACACAGGTGAACATGCCGATGTAGAGACTCACAAAAAAATCTTGGAGCGTGCCAACTCCACGGTGAGGGATGGAGGGAAGGGAAGGCAACGCAGGGGTTCAGTGAGAGTGGGATGCGTAATTATTTTTAGACCGGTGGCCTCGGCCGACGAGCACATAGGCACTGACGTGGACGTAACAAAAATTGTAACACCAGACCCAACAAAGTGTATTCGAGTTTTGGTGTGTGTCTCTGCGAGTCTGAGGGATTTTCTCAGTCCATTTCGCCTCGCCTCTACATGAAAGCGAGCAGATATAAGAACAAGGAACCATCGCTGCATGCTCCCGTATGTTCCGTTTAACTCCGCGGGTCTACTATCGATCGCCTAGAGGCTAGAAGTGAAAGAAAATGTTGATGGGGGCCTTTCGACCCATGTACCGTCGGCTTTTGGTCAGAGTATTTTTGGCATGAGCCTGAAGTGGCTTAATTTTTGAGCTCAGATTGAGGCCGTAGAGAAGTTGCCGCGGACGGTCCTATTTTACAGCCGTTCCCGAAAACCTTGAGACACGCTTTTTTCCCCCCTTCTCACAAATTTTGATGAAATGATAAGGATGCCCATTTTTGGAAAGGGCCGGCCCAGACCAATCACAAGATCCTTGATTACCGCTTGCTTCTTGCTTGATTCCCGCAAATTCTCCTCCGTTTCTGCATGTCTTTTCCCACACATAATAACACATGCCTCATAGGTCTAGGCCGGCCCTTTCCAAAAGCGGGCATCCTTATCATTTCATCAAAAGTTGTGAGGGAGGAAAACAAATTGCGCGTCTCAAGGTTTTCGGAAACGGCTGTAATTGAGAAATGACACGGAAGTGCAAGCCCATCAAAATCCGATTTTCGATTTGCGACTGGTCTCAAATCTTCATCAATCCCCAGCATAGTCTTTTAGATACCACTGAGGGCCCATGAATTATTTTTTTCAGAGCGATCCAATTCCAATCGAAGTCACAACGGCGAAATCTTTCACTTCCCTATCAGCTTTCACTTCTAGGCGATTGCGATCGATCGTATTTTGTGCCCTCGTCTTTGTGATTGACATACGCTGCAATTGAATTGAGGACACTCATCTTGAACTGATATTACTCCTTCCCACCCACTATGTCCACGTCGCAGTGACCAATTCAATTAAACTGGCTGCGATGGGCAAGAAATCTTGGGCAAGGGATCTAATGTCTACCGCCTCCAAGCTTCCATTTACGTGCCCGGCCCCTGATTTTGCGAACGCTACGGCTAAATCCATACTGGAATACGCAAAAATGGTTGATGGGCTGATGTTAAAATGGATTCAAAGCGAAGTCGACTCATCGGACAAGTTATATCTGATTCAGGGACGTCGAAAACCACAGAAAGACAAACCTCCTGTACCGCAAACGCTTCGGTTACGGCACTATTTATCAATGGTGAAGACTCAGAATGCTGCTGTCCACTCATCTATTGACCGTCGGGGTTCTGCTATACGGGGATCATTTGCAACCACGAGAGGACGATTGTTCGAGACGTGTGTGCCGGTTCTGCAAAAATGAGGTTGAAACACCTGAACATGCCCTGCTAGCTTGCGACGCCTCGCCCGAGGTTATGTCCCTGCGCACCACATTTCTGGACAAGCTCTTCACCACTGCACCAGCCTTGCGCCATCTGATGGATGAACTTGATACAATCGAGTTCTTTAAATCCATGGTGCACGAAAGATCGACCGTGGCCCTCGTGGCCAAATTTGCACATGAAGTTCTTCAGGTTTTTTACGCAACTCCGGTTTTTAGATTGGCTGGCTAAGAGGTATCGGTGTTTCATTTCCTTATAATTTTGCCTCTATATTTCACTTGAGTTCTACGACGCGAAGGGAGACTAGGTGCGCGAGCTCGACTTGGGAGAAATATAGAGGTCAGGGACGATGGTGTACATAATAAGCCTGTAGTACACCGGGATACATTCTGAAACCGGCGTTCCTAAGCGGGTCCGTGCCGTATAATGCTACCTACCTACCTACCTACCGAGATAGATGATTGATGAAAGTTCAATGGAGATTATAACCGAGACCCGTTCAGGATAGTTTTGATGGCGCCTCGAGTCGTATACCTTAGTGGATTTAAATTTGAATAGGGATCATGTACTGAATGACATCCCAACAAAAACTGGGATGACAGAGGTCAAGTAGAAAGATAAAAAAATGGAATTCTGAGTCATTGTGCAAATTCGGACCCGTTGGGCACGATAGTACTGCTCCCGCCGGTATAAACCCTCCATTCAGCGTCTACCTTTAAACCTTCCCTGAACCTCAAAATTGCATAGATCAGGTGCGCATATTTGCCTCCTCCAACATGGAAGTTACTGAACGCGCCCCAGGAATGTCCTACCGCGATATCACGGCCGTATGTAACTCCCTATATGATTATCTCCAAGTGCAGAGAAAGAATGGCGCTGTATTATGATCACACATCGCAGGAGGGGATCTGAATCCTTGGTAACTGCGGGTATACATCGCACACGAAACCTGGGTGCACAGTAGGCTGCCACCGTTGCCGGTTCGCTCCAACAGCGAGATATATTATCTGACACGGGTTCCACCCGCACACGCTACGTACATTACATCGTGGTATAAAATCCGTAGATAGAATTAATTTCGCATGCTCATAGTTCTCATCGTTGGGACTGAAAGATATGTTAGATACTGCCGCTTGCTCAGACAATAGGTGTGGTCAGACTCACACATCATCAAACCCTTAATATCCTTGACCCTTGAGTTCTTCACAGATTTCCGCAGGATAAGCACCCGGATGGACGCCCACATCAGTAGCAGGACACCGAACGCGGCCGGGATAAGCCAGTAGAGCGGGGACAGATGAACAGAGCCGCCAAATACAACGCGTAGCGGCGGCGTGTAGATGATGAACATCCCGAGACACGCGCCCGCCAGGATCCCCGCAAAGTTCAGCTTGTTTCCGACTACGTGTTTGCCAAATGGGAATGTGAATTTGGCCTTGACCGCGAATACCTGAGATATCGGTTAGTTACAAGTCGTCAATCAGAAGAGTCAAGGCACATTGAAGCATTGGATGATGAAGACGGAGAGATAGACTGCAAAGCAAGACATTCAGTTCAACTCTATTGCACGCGAACCTAACACTTACCGATCGACTGTGCCTTTCCCAGAGCGTCGACTTGCTCCGAGCCCGTGATCGTCTGTCCCCGACCGTTGATGAAGTCTGGGGCGCCAGACGTGAAGTACGCTGGATGAGCTGAGAGGTACGTTAGATCTGAGGTCACAGGATTCAGCAAATGGACTCACCTGGTGTTTTTTGCGCTTTCCGCAAGTCACTCGGGGAGAACCCAGACTTAAAAAACACGACAAAGTACGCAACGAGCCTAAACGAGATCCCATCCAGTCAATACGCAATCCTGGATGCAACGCGCCTACGACTTACGCGCCAAGCATTTCGATAATCCCTGCCTCGAGATACGCGTAGGACAGCAATTTGCCGTCGACAAGTGTCTCACCGTCGGTGCTCTCCATCGCATGTTCCCAGTACGCCCGCGTGAACGGCCTCCGGAGCTTGGTGACCAACAGGGAGAGTTTGCTTGGGTGGATGAGCTCCTGTGTCTCGGGATGGTGCCGTAACGTCTTGGTGCGCCGGAGGGCCTTCCTCTTTATCGACAGAATGGACCGCTCGTTCACTGCAAAATCAGGTGAGACTCCCGGCGAGGATACGTAGCGTGGCGTTCAAAGCGTACCGGGTTTTCTGGGAGCCATCCGCATCAGGCCGTCGATCGTTTCTGGTTTGTCCCACGCAAAGGATAGCTGACATAAGATTAGCGTTCGGTAGTTGGCTCGACATACAAAAAGCTTACCGCCACGAAGAGCTCAAATCCGAGATCGATCACCAAGATGAGAATGGCAGACAAAGGCAGAGGAATGGGGACCACGACATCTTAAGATGAGATCAGCCAGCGTTTAGTTGGCAAGCTGGCGACGTACAGAGCAGCTGAGGAATCACTTCCGGTGTACTGTGCGACAGCGTATATCTGCAAACGGATGTTAAGAACCGGCCATACAGCTCCTCCTGGACTCACTGGATTGAGCGCTTGAGGTTCACGAATATCTGGCGACCCTCGGCGACACCGTCTGTGCGTCGCTTAAAGGGAAAAGAAGATACATGACGTCGAGTACTTACTGACTGTGGAGGCGAAGTTGTCGTCTGGAATAGTGTCAGCGCACGGCTCACACTGTATTAGGAAAAGCCTTACCGAGAAGAATCATATTCGCTGCTTCCTTCGAAACGTCAGAACCTGTGGCGCGCTTTAGCCGGTATTACATGAATAGAACCAGTCTGCGAACCCGAAATGTTCATCGCAATGCCCAAGTCGGCCTTCTTTAGCGCAGGCGAATCGTTAACACCGTCGCCGGTCCTGTCCAGCCCGTCAACAAGCTTCGACACATAACAAAAGATGGGAACTGACACTCCAACAATGTGCCCCAAAGCCTGCGCGTGTTTCACTGACGTAGCGAGGAGATCAGCACGAAGCGGCAGCATAAAGGTCGCAAGACGCACCAATCTCGAGCTTATGCTTGGGCGACGTCCGCGCGAACACGATCTCTTCTTTGCTGAAAACTGCACACAGAGTACGGTCAGCATGATGCTTCCAGCGCGGAGATGCACACGGTACTTTGGTCCCACTGCCAGCCCTGCAGGTCGTCGATATCGTCTCCGTGAATGACCACCGCGTTGAATTCGTCTTCGTAGATCTCCTCAATCGGCCGACCCGTGCGCGCGGCGAGCGTCTCCCGCGTGTCATCGACGATCAGGTTGATCTTGCGCGCAATGGCTTCCGCAGTCTTCGGGTGATCGCCTAGGAGGAAATGAGAACGACTCGGCGCCGCGACATCACCGACGCGTACCTGTGACCATCATGACCTTGATGCCCGCGAGCCGCAGGGTGCCGATCGCCTCGCGCACCCCGTGCTTCGGGGGGTCCTCGAGCGAGACGAGCCCGACGAAGCAGTAGTCCGACGACGGGAAGTTCGCGTCCGTGCGCGAGAACTCGTACTCTGCGGGGTACTGCGCCACCGGAAGAAGCGCCTGCGCGGATGCGATTACACGGTGTCCGCGCGATGCCATGTACTGCATTCCTGGTTAGCTGATCCCCGACAAACGCAACGGAGTCAGCACACGTTATACGCGTCGTCGTAGGCCTTGCGGAATTCGTCCGTAATAGGCTCCAATCCGCCGTCCTTCAGATGTGTCGTACACTTGGCGAGCACGCGCTCCGGAGCACCCTTGATGTACGCCGTGAGCGTGCCGTTGGCGTGCGTCTTGTTCAGCTGCACCCGTGAAAAATCAGTGCCACATCCCTGCAAAAAAACATCAGGACCCACGATGACGAGCGCCCACTTGTTTGTCGAGTTGAACGGGATCTCGAACACCTTGGGGAATGCCTTCTGGTGCTGGTCGTAATCAGTGCTGAGCAATTTGCCCGCGAAACGAGTGAGGCCAGTCTCTGTAGCGTCGCCGAAGATCTGCCGTTGGCCAAACGGCACATCCGTCTTGTCGAACTTGACGCGCGAGTTGAGCGCCGCGATGTCGACCATCTCCGCCATACCGGAAGCTTCAAGGGAGAAGGGCACTGTCGTTGCGTCGTCATTGTTCGACTGGAAAGCGGAGAACATGCGCCCGCCGCTCCAGAGGTTTGTAACCGTCATCTGATTGCGCGTCAACGTCCCAGTTTTGTCCGTGGCCAACAGCGTCAGCTACCCCAACGTCAGCGTCATACGAAAACATCAAAAAATAATCGCATACTGATCCCAGCGTCTCCACACCCTGCAGGTCCTTCACCAGCACATTCTGGTTTGCCATGCGCTTTGCCGCTATGGACAGGAGCAGCGTGACCACGGAAGGGAGACCTATTCCGTGGTAATGTATTCAGTTTTCAGCCAGCGCAGGCAAGCTGAACCCACCCTCAGGCACGAATGCGACAAGGATCGATACGGCGAAGGTGACGGTCTGATCCGCCTTGCCCTTGTACGCTGTCGTAATGCCCACGGCGAAGAACACGATTGCGAACATGATGGCAATGCACGAAACCTTGACGACGAATTGGCCGCTACATAGGGTCTCAGCATCGGAAGGCGGATTTGTACAACGGACACACATTTCCACCGCGAGCGGACTCTCATTGCCGGACTCGCCACCGGTGAGCGATGCGATCTGCCCGATGAATGTGTGGTCACCTGTGCGCACCACAACTGGAGAGAAAAAAATCAATGGTGGCGCGGCAGGGGGCAGATTCATTGCTTACCACCCCACCCCTCGCCGTTGACGATAAGGGTCGAGTTGAAGGCCAAGTTGTGCGCCTCAACGGGGCGCGTCTCGCACCCTTTCGGGACGGGGAAGCGCTCCTGGGGCTCGGACTCGCCTGTGAGACTGCTGTTGTCGATCTTGAGGTCTGTCGCGGCGAAGAGTACGAGGTCCGCGGGTGTCTTGTCCCCGACGCGGATGAGCACCACGTCGCCTTTGACGAGTTCCGCGGCGGCGATGGAGATGATGGCCCCGTCGCGGACGGCACGGCACGAGGGTGGGATCATCGCAAGAAAGGACGCGAGAATCGCCTCTGATTTTTGCACTTGGTACCCTGAACGCGCGCGCGCGTGTGACCAGCGTGTAAAAAGATAGGGAAAAAAACATACAGTCGATGAACGCGTTGAGGAACGCGACGGCGATGAGGATGCCACCAAGGTATGTGTTGGCAAAGTTCGCTTTGAAATCGACGCCGAGCAGTATGTACTCCAAGACACCCGCAAAAACGAGCAGGATGTTGAACTATGAGCTATCTCTCAGACGCGCACAGAGAGGCTGGAGCGCCGGCGTACCATGGTCAACAAACGATCAATGTACTGCGCGGATTATCAAGTTAGAAGAGAACAAATACTGAACAGCAGAACTCACCTGGCGGAACGGCGAGCGCTTTTTCAGGGGCGTGAGCACGTTTGGCCCGTCCCGTTGAAGACGCGCGGCGGCCTCAGCGGGGGTGAGGCCATGGGATGCTCCGGGGTCTTTTGGGTCAATGGACGTGGCCATAGTGTCTCCGAGACTGGTGAGCGGCAGACGATGCTCGTGTATGTCAACATGGGCTTGGTCCACACTTGCCTTCTTTTCTTCAAGATGTCCATAGCCCGCTGCCGCCAGTTCCTTGTCGTCCTGCGTCAATGTGTGCTTCAATTCGACACCTGTTCGGGGGGGAGACAGTCAAACAAATCCTCAGAAAGAATGGCCATACACCCACCTTTTGAGCGGGTCTTCTCCTCTATTTCTTGCTCCTGGTGAAATGCAACTGCGCGTGCTGCGACATTGTCCTCGTTGGGCAAAGTGTCTGCCACTGTGGACGCCGCTTCGGCCTGAGAGTCCATGCCAGGTGCCAGTAGGAGCGGGGAGGATGAGGTCTCTAGAAGAACGCTCAGAGCCAGTGTATTGGAGTTTGAACGCGGGAACTTATGTACATAGAGTTGCGCCGATGACGCGCGGGACAGAAGCAAGAAAACACGATCTAGATCGTGGGCGAGTCAGCGGTGTCTAGCCTGTTGGATGAATTTGGATCGGATCGAAGACAGCGAGCTAATGAGGGTTACAGTCGCCACTGGCCAGGCCTACGGCGCGTGATAGCGATGTGCTGGTCCTGGCTTCAAGCCAAAAGTCAGGCCGGCCTGATTTGGGCAAGCCAGACCAGGCCAGATTGCTGGCCTCGGCTGGCTGTCTTGTCGCTTCAGACTTTTAAGGCAAGCCAGAGGACTCACGGGGCTTCAATTCGTGACTGAAAATACATTTCCAGAGCTCTATATTGATGCACTGTATCCGCTCGTCAGTGGTAGAACAGCAGTGGAGGGAAAGACATATACGTCACTGATCGCCGCATCACTGATGTCGTGATGCGGCTTTACTTCTTCCTCGCCAACTCTTCGAGTCTGCTGCGCGCTTCAACGATCCTGGGGTGCGCGACTGGCAAGGATACCTGGACAGATTGATGGCCCTGGGCGATAGACATATCACACCCCGTCAGGCAGCTACCCAATTCTGCGCCGGACAACGACGTACAGCCGCCGCAAATACGCGTCGCCGTATTGCTCTACGCCGTCAAATTCAAGATTCATGATCACTGCACTTCGGACTTCCAGTACCAAGAGCGCATTCATTCCCTCACTTCACACCCTCATTCTCCTTTGTTCAAATCACGAAGTACGAAGTCAAAGGCGATTGGTGCAAGGATTCACTCATTTCCATATATCCTTGTGTATTTCCGAGACCTCTGCTGAACGCAATCTGTTGGGAGTCGTCCACAGCTTCCCTGTGGTCTTCTGAGGACTTTTAATGATAAAACGATCTTGAATAGATTTATGCACGATTGAACATGCACTCAGTTTGAACATTCCCAGGGTAGTTTCTTTTGAAAATTCTTCCAAAATTCAATCCAACCCATTTGAGAAGTCCCAAACTTGAACGCCACAAACACCGTGTGCAATCGAACAATTTCCAGGTAAGTGTTCAATCCAAGATTGGGTGATGTTCAATCGAGAGTTGCCCAATTGGGGCTCCCAATGTGTTCAATACGCTCAATTGAGGGAAACCAATTAACAGGCAATGCATTCAGTGAGGTCATTGCGATATATACAAACGAGTGGAGACCCATCAGGCGCCAGGTGCAGGCATTCGGATCATTCGCGGGCCGGGCCGGGGTGCTACTATTAGAACGTCTGGGTTGCCGAGACAGGGCCCAGGCGCAATAGTGGCGAGATGCGCGCATTACAACTTTAAGAGCCTTCCTTCCAGGGCGTCCCCAACCTTACATCCCTCCGAGTCCTCTCCATCTCAAAACATGTCTTCCGTCCGTTACACCTCAGCGTTCGGAATCCACTCAGTAACTGCAGTCGCGATATTTGCAGCCTTATACTTCCCACTTGGTGTCTGGTTCGGGAGGCAGAGCATCAAGAAGACGACATATGTCTACATCATTCTCGCCCTGTTTTGCGCAAGTGCGTTGGCGTTTTTTCTTCTGTTTCGTTCCAAGGCTTACTATTCTCTTTATTCTAGTGCGTATAACCGCATACACAATCCGAGCCATCATCGCGACCTCTAGCGATCAGGCTTCCGATCTGAGTCTGTTTTTCTTCGACCAAGTTTTATTGGGAGTTGGATTTTTCGCGCTTCTGTACTCTGCGTACACCCTCGTGCTGGACCGGTTTGTTCCCCTTTTCTCCCATTTTATATATTGTTGAATCTTCACTCAGAGATCAGATAGCAACAGGCGATGAGCCCGCTGGCCTCAACTTGTTACGCAGTTCCTATCTGTTCCGGATATTTCTCGTGGCTGATCTCGCGTTGGGCATCGTCGCCACCATCGACAGTACCAGCTCTGACCTCCGCGAAATCTCCATCGGCCGCACCCTACGAAAAACCGGCACGATCATTTTCTTCGTCCTGACCATCGTGCAAGCGATGCAGAACGCCTGCTTCTTCAAAAACAAAAACTATTGTGCCTGTTTCCGCTAAATTTCACTTCTCCGCGTCCTGACTTTCATCACCAGCAAAAGGCAGTACGCGCCCCTTCGGCGACCGGCACGGACAATATCTTCTCTGGCTCATCTCCCTCTTGATGCTTGTGCGCGAGGTGTTTCTGACGGCGACGTTGAACGACTCTAGCGATCAGAATGACGAGCGTCTGTGGTACCCACTCGTCGCGCTACCCGAGTTCCTCGCGGTGGTCTGCTATTCTATCCTGGGTCTTGTGCCGACAAGGGTGGCCATGCAAGACGCGCAGCATGTTTGATAGTCAGGATTAAATAGCACAACATGTAGTACATGTATCCTATTAATGGCGTATGCGTCATTGAGAATCGTGGTGTTCTCGAGATGGAGGATCGATCTCCGGCATAGACACCTAGTGGACAACTCAGCCGCAAAAATGCAGCCTAGGAGGAGGAGAACCATAGCAAACACTGCTGGAGGACACTGGAGTATGGCAACGATAATTCCGGGAGCAGTTGTAAGCCTGGGAGGGGTTGCGTATCCACTCGGTGAGGCATATTCCGGCGCACTCGGAGGGGGGGATGGATGATGGCAAGTTCAATAAATCACTGACATGGATCGTGCCGAGGGAATGCGTATCGAAGTCACCGGTGACGTTGGATAATGTCTCCGGCACAGATCGATGCTCCTTTGTGTCTCGGCTGAATGTGTGTTAATTCGGGGGGAGCTTGGATGAAAATGAGGTCTCGCAGGACGAGATATAGTAAAGCTCACTGCCATGCAGGTCAGGGATATTCCTCCTCGCAACAAATCGACAAGATTGATGGGTGACGTTGATATGAAACAGTTAACAAAGGAGATGAATAACAGCGGGGATTACAGGATAGGGCGCCTCGATTATCTGGAATCGACTGCGCGGGTGACATTACTTCTCGGGTATTATCAAATTATCCAATATTTCGAGGCTGGGAAAAGTTTAGACACCAATGAGAGCTTGAAGATGGTTACAAGGCTCCCTTTTGATTTCTCCCGACTGGCGTTTTTTTACGAACTCCTCTGGTCTGATCCAGGCTTCACACCCAACGCATTCTAGCCCTACCGGGCCGCGAAATCGTACCGCCCGGAAGTCGGGTGAGTCGAAAGAGGAGAAGGACATGATGTAGTCCATTTTTAAAACCAAAGATTCGAAGCTGATTCTGATTCAATGAGCATAATATCAAACTTTATGGCTTGAACAGCGACGCCAATGTACTCCAGGCTGGACGAGTGCAGGATTCGTTATCCCAAGGCATCGCTGGCCATGCGATCGCGACCGTTAATATTTTGGCCACGGCCCGTTGCTGCAATGCTGGATTGTGTCAGGCGGACGTTATTTAATGGGCAAGCGATAGGAGATACTCACACCCCCGGGCTTCTGGTTGGAACAGTCCTCGAGGCAGTCATGTTCGGAACAGCATGGATTGCGCTCCGCGTTGGGGTCGCACGGCACGAACGGCCAAACCGCAGCCTGGGCCGATCTGCAGTGCCTCCGGCGGCGATGTAGCCGTAGTCGCCAGTACGAGGGCACTGCAAAAAGCGGAGGTACTTCATATTAGTGCTCCACCACCCCTAAAAAACAGTGCCTGAAACAGTATAAATTAGGACCTGACCACAGTAAATTAATACCTCGAAGCACTAATATATAGGACTTGTGGCAGAAATTTCACTTATATGCAGTACCTTTGAGCAATATTTAGTGCCTTCGGGCACTGATTTGAAGTGCTCTGGGTTACTGATTTCTAGTGCGCTAGGGTACTCATTTACCAGTTCAGAATGGTTCAAATTGGGTCATATAGATAGCTAGCTAGTGTACAGTCGTCGTAGGAACTATCGACGTGATACAGCGCGAAGGCAAGACGAGCTAGAACCCGAATTTAGTTCGCTAACCGTCGACTCAAGAGGTGGCGTGCCGAAGTCCCGTGAAATCAACCTCCGAAGTCTGGATAGACCCCCCCCGCGAGCGGTTGATCGGACCTACCGCCACCGGTCCGAAGTCCGTTGCCTCTTTCAACAAAACTGAGCGCTATCGCGGTTGCGCTGCCTCAACCGTGCGAACCACCGGGTCTGGCATCGGTACTGAATCGAGTCACACTTGTATTTTCATAGGAAATTCTGATTTTAGTTCTACCATTTTGCATCATTTCCTGGTCCAGGGTTTTGAGGGAGAATCCTTGAGGAATTATTCCCCAGTTAAATTCGACTCTGCAGGTCTAATTTCGAGGATAAATGAGGGTTACAGACCTCTAAGAACCTTCCAAAAAATTCACCTCGGGGCTCAATGGAAGCCCCCACTCGTGAAGGAATTCCCACGGAAATATGTAGACGCCGGAGTCAGATAAACCGTTGTCGGCGTCACATCCTTCACTGCCCGGCTGTCATCTGAATACACCTCGCCGCTCCTCAGAGGTCCAGAAATTGACGACAGAAATACAACAATACTACGAGATACAGAATTATAAGTCTACAATGAGTAGATTCACTTCGACCCCGACCCGCTCGCTATCGGCGCCCCGGAATTCCCTTTCCTTTTCCGGGACATTTTCTCCCTCCCACTTGGTGCTGTTCAAACCGGCGTTGGATGGCGAACCCCCATTTGGGACGGAGCATCTACACCTTCATCTGGACCGGCGACGCGAGAAAAACGGCTCGGAATCTTGCCCAAGGGGATATTGAGGGCGAGCTCTTCATCCTTCAGGATTTCCATATCGGTTCAAAGCTCGTGCGGAAGGCGCTGCTGACCGTCGGGATTGCGCGGGGATGTATGGAAAGCCGAGCACCATGAAATAAGTGATGCTATCAGTTTTGGAGTGATGGCCGGAAGTGCGCCGAGGGGACGGTTGAGGTCAAAGCAATGAATCCTAAGGGAAGTTTTTTGACTTGTAAGGTTCCTGAATCCATCCGGAGTATATAACTACGTACTGGCTCGAGGATACTCTGAACGGATTGAGGCAAATAGAGGGGTTTAAAGGCCGGGAACAGAGGTTGTGCGTGCCACTCACCAATGTTCCTTCCTTGGGTTTTCAGCGACTTTTGGACATCGTGAATGAGATATTCGAAAGATATGCGCACACTGTATCGTCATAGATATTCACGGTTGATCCAATTCTCCACTATCACTCTCATTTTCAAGCTGGAAGGATTGTGGCTTCGAAATCTTTGTTGACCCTATATGTATTGAATGTTCAAGTTTGTAAACAGTGTTCTGTGTATAAATCTGAGCGGTATTACTACCCCATGGGCGCTATTTAACCAGATACATCTATGTGAATATCCTGCAGCACTACAGAGTCATCTTGTCTGGAATACAAGTCATAATCTCAGCCAAGTGAGTCTACAGCCACTCAGACGTTTTTAGCAGCCAAAAATCTCTCAATCCCGCGCCTTGTCTTAGCTCAAACATTACCTGGCGTGCTTGGGCATCTGAAAGATTGCCAACGAGTAACTCACCACTTGGAGAATATAGAATATCTCGGAGCTCGATACTGCTCCAGCAAGAGAATTTGAACCGAAAATTGTCTACACATCTACAGTTGACCTCTTTATAATCCCAAAAGTCCGGCACAGGGTCCCCTTTGCCACGCTCCTGTCGCTTTTGGGCTACCGAGAGGTTTCGGATTATGCTTCAGGTTGCTTGTGGCCACTTTTTGACACACACCGAGCCGAAATAAGCCGAAGATGCGCATTGAAATCTCATGTTCGATTTAGTTGTTAGGCGGCCATCATCCGGCAGCTCAAACCATCACTTGTTTCAAAGCGTGGTGCTCCGGCTTTCCATAGGGATGGAGTCGTACCCACCTTCGTCACTTTGTAACTTCGCTTAAGGTTGCGAAGTTTCGTCACTTTGATGGCAAGTTGTGAAACTTCGTCACATTGGCGAGCTTCCGGGAAAGTTCGTGAGATGTACAACCCACACAAATCAAACACATCAATCCGGCCATCATTCTCCTCCACTCAAGTCTCTGGGTCTTTTTTTCATATAGATACCTTGCTAACCCTAACCGCTAACCTCTAACCCTAACCACTAACCTCTAACCTCTAACCCTCACCAGCTAACCCGAACCACTAACCTCTAACCACTAACCAGCTAACCCGAGCCTAACCGGCCAATCTCGGCAAGCTGTTGATACGCATCACTCCGTGATGTGCCGAGGAGTCGCCGCTTGACAGGTCCGGAATACTGACTGACGAACTTTCATAGAAAGCTATCAAAATCACGAACTTTCACGGATTCCCATCAAAGTTACAAGTTTCGCAAAACTAAGCGAAGTTATGAAGTGACGAAAATGGCGCGGACTCGTAGGGATGCATATTCCCGCTGTGAGTGTGCTCGGGCAAAGACTGCAGATAATTGGAACATTCTTGCACAGGGTGGCCTTGGATCCACGTTCAGCATATGCGTACTCAAAAGGCATTGCTAGACGGCAGTTTGTTTGAACGGTAGCCGAGCTCTTCTTGATTAGCAAATAAACATTGCAGGCAGCATGTCCGGACTCTCCGCAGAATCCGAATGGCAGTGTATCTCCGACCTTGAAATAAACGGCAACGGTAAGTCGAAACATAAGAGGTTGGCGTGAAAGGGCGGACCGATTTCTTGAGATGCTCGTCGACCCCACGAAGCTTGCAAAGAATATGACCTCCCATATGTGCACGCTGGTTTTCAGCCTTCTCCCCGCAGCACTCGCAGACACGGTTCATCCGTTCTCCGTCCTCTTGAGTCAATTGCTGGGATGGAACAAGAGAAATTAAGGCGGGGTTCCCTAATAATGATGAGACATTGAAATACTGAAAGGTTGTACGCGCCCTACTATCTTCAAAGATGGACGGAAACACTTGGCTCATCACCGGAGATGTTGTCGCGATGTATCCCAACATCCCCATGGATGATGGGATCGCCAATATCGCGTCGATACTCTCCACCTCCCCCAAGGAATTTAACACCCTGGAGGAAGCGAAGAGCCTGGACATCACGAGTCGGAAAAAGCTGGTCATCCTACTGCTCCGATTAATCCTGAAGTTCAACTATGTCAAATTTGCGGACAAAATGTACCGTCAAGTAATTGGCACTGCGATGGGAACGGCTACGGCACCGACGTACACCAATCTTTTTCTCGCCAAATACGAGGTACCAGCACTCCACGACCTGAGAAACACGATCCTGTTCTACAAGCGCTTCATTGACGATACTTTCGCTATCGTCAAAGGAACACTTGAAGACGTAGACCGGTTCAAGGAGCGCTTTGGGTCACTACATCCAAGCATGAGGATGGAGTGGACGGTTTCTCAACAAAACCTACCCTTTCTCGATGTACTCGTGTCATTGGGTCCAGACCCGGCAAAGCCGGCATTCTACCCTCAACTACGGTTAACGACCAACGTATATCAAAAGGCACTCAATGCCTACCTTTACATTCCCTGGAAGTCATGCCACTCCCCAGACTCCAAGCATGCTTGGGTCAAGGACGAGCTAATCCGCTACGTGTGAATCTGTTCAAATGAAACAGATTTCGTCAGAATTCGTAATGAATTCGTCAGACGTTTACGCGACCGCGGCTACCCAGGGTTATGGATCCGAAGTACCATTGACGAGATCCAGTACAAGGCAGAGCGACTCCGCGCGCTCATGGAATCAGTGTCAGAAGACTCAGATGACAGCCGAGAACTGCACGTCCTCAAACTCACCCACAATCCGATCTGGGACGAAATTGACTTGAGTCCCAGTTGGCGAGAACTGGACGAAACATGGAGGGAAATTGGGGCTGGCTAGCCCGAGTTCAAATTCCTTGCATCGTTTAAAAAACCAGTCTCGCTGGGTGATCGGTTTAACAAAGTTAACCGCGATACGCTCGGAACGTACCACGAACGGCTTGCGCTGAACGTTTAACCCTCTTTTTTCTCATCCTCAACACGCAGCGCCCGGGGCCCTACGGGCCCCGCCCTCAGCGCCGCGTGTCTTCGGATTTCGAAAAAATTAAGAGTGTTAAATTAGTTCAACCTCCAATAAATGTCCGGATGATATTACCAGTAGAACTCGTCGAGACCTAGCGGTTTCCGAGCTATACAGTTGAAGAAATAGCAAAGATACCTTTATTCCGGACCCTTGACCGGGCTTCCGAGGTACCTCTATCTCCTGCCGCTGACCCGGCACCTGAGGATTGCTTACCACTTCAACGGTTTTCACCAAAACGACTATTCTTGCATTTCACGAAAAACCTATAACAGTTCGTACTGGGGCTGCAAAGGTCAGATCTTCAAGAAGAATTGGAGCGAGGCGAAGGTAAACATGTCGAGTCCCTTTGCGGATTCCACGACTCCGCCCCGGCCCGTCTGTTTGGTGCCTAAATGCATCAACAAACACCGCCGTGGTCAATAGGGACAAACACCACCTGACGTGTCTTTACAGACGAAATGTTACCCTTAACGTTGTGGGTCCCGCCCGCTGCAAAGCCCAGTACCACCTACCTGTCGTCGTCGTCGTCGCTCGCTCGACCCTCCGGGCCGCCCTCGCTCGCTCCTCCTCCTACTCCCTTCTTTTTCACGGGCACGATCGAGCCTGCTGAGACGTTGTTATCAACTGCTTGAGCTCATAACAGTTCGCTGACGATTCCGAGCTGCTTGTCGTCGATCTCCCATCTGCTTGTTTATGAAATACACTGATTTGAAACTTATCAGGAAATTGCGTTGAATGCCGTGATTCCCGCCGTTGTAAGTCACACTTTTCATCTACAGAGTGGCACACAAGAGCTAGTCCTTGCCCGAAGAACAGTGGGTAGAATTTTTTTTTTTTTGACGTGAATGGAGGGCTTTTCCACTCTCTGGGCCTACTCCCGGGGAGAGGTTTGAACCGGTTCGAGCCGGGTTGAGCGAGGTTCAGAAAAATCTGAGATTTTCCGAACCTGAACTGGACCTCGGGCTCGGTTCAGTGAGTCTCACAGCCACTCCCAGGTCCGGTTCAGGTCCGGTTCAGGTTTACGAGCGGTTCGGAACCTGACCGCGGTAACACTAGGCAGACAGGTGGAGTGACCAGGAGCCAAAGATTTTGTGTGAAAGAGCCGAAGTTCAGGAGGTTGTACGAGTGGCGAGGTTGAATTAATGGTGCGAGGGAATCGGTATGGTGGGCGGCGGGAAGCAACGTGTTTGCGCGTCGCTTGTATCGGAGGGAACAGGCCGATCAGACTGATTCCGCGCTTAGCGCTGAGTCGCGCTCATCAGCGCACTTAGAGATATTACTAACAGTTGAACCAATAAACTACCCTGAATCCTGATCGCAGAATTAGGCGAAAGTTTTAATTCTAGCCTAACAACCGGAATATTCTCAAGCCTGCTGCAAGATAGTGAATTCGCCGTGGACCTCCCGAATGTTCATCAGCAAAACCTGGGGCTAGCTACACAGCACTACATAGCAGCCCATAGCTCGTGTAGTGCCCATAGCAGCTGTAGTGAAGGTGGTTTACTCCAGAGTGCTCTGTAGTTCAGGGGGTGCGCTCCATAGTGCTCTGTAGTTGAATAGGGGCTATTAATTATTATTGAGAAAAGAAAGGGAAGACCTTCAACCCTTACAATTTGTTATATCCTTAGCTTTGGTCAGTACCTGTTCAAGTCAGATCCTAAGTGTGAGTATATTCTAATTCTAATCGTATTTAATATTTGCCGCTAGTCAGAATCGAACACACGAACAAAGAAATTTCGACGTTAGACAAAACAACCACTAGACTATAGGGCCGATATAAGGGACAGTCTCTCCAGTTGTAATATGGCCCAGACATTGTGTTCTGACACTATACCCTTAGATTTTGCTCAAATCTCGTCTTGAACCAATCTTGAACTAATGTTGGCTATTGTATGAAAGTTTTTGGGAACATGAACAATATGTGCATGAAAAAAAAAAAGATTACACATAATGGTTCCCTTGTGGGTTCACATCAAGTTCAGATTTGAGGAACCTTGAATAAATAACATCCAACCAGGCCAACTCATACATACTGCTGGGCAAACCAGGCTGAGAAAAGCAACAAATTTAATATGCTACTGACTGCCATTAATAGGGCTACATAAATTCCTGATACTACATAACCCCTATTTAGCTATGGAGCACTACATAGCACCCCTATTCAACTACAGAGCACTATGTAGCCCTGGCCAAACTATGTAGCACTATGTAGTACCCCCAAAACTATGGAGCACTACAGAGCACTACAGCTATACATGAGGCTACTACAGTGCACTACAGCACCTACAGCCCACTAGGGCAAAAAACAGGTTTTGCTGATGTTACTACTAGTAACAAACTAGTAACAAACAAATTGTTTGGGCCGACTCTATCTAATCTTGCAGCGTGCGTCCCACGGAGTTTCATGGTGTGTTCAATAAAGTACCAAAGGAGCGGTGAGTGTCACATCAACTTCAGAAGAGTTCGAGTGTTTCCAAGCTGGTGGCGCAAGCGCGGAGGACGGCCTCCACTTGGACAGCGAGGCTTCGCGCCAGCGAAAACGGGGGGCCTGGAACTCCGTCCAGCTGACATGCCGGGCACCAACGATTGATGCATTGATGAAAAGGCCGACCCCGCCCATCACTAGTGGTTCCCACTCCCACTCAGAGTGTTCTACATTCGGGGTACACTTTCATAGCGCTCTGGATCCTCCGTGCGTCATGTTCGAGGTCTGGAAGCCGTGCCGCCTGTCCAGTATAAGACGACCCAGCACATCGCAAAATATCTCAACGCATTACCTGCGCTTCAGACTTCTCGGCAATTTTGCTGAACCAGCGATATCGATGTCCGTACTGGTCCCCAATCTCGGCTACTCTTCGTTCGCCGCACCTCAAGCACGCGCGCGAGAGGCTCGAGAACCTCCGGCCTTGACTTG
The DNA here is from genome assembly GCA_029204335.1 of Mycena vulgaris. Taxonomy (NCBI): domain Eukaryota; kingdom Fungi; phylum Basidiomycota; class Agaricomycetes; order Agaricales; family Mycenaceae; genus Mycena; species Mycena vulgaris. The sequence goes on along the minus strand of JARGYA010000027.1, from coordinate 952,873 downwards.
GATACCGTCAATGCCGGGCCTTGCTCCTGCGTCCCATTCTCGTGCGTATGTTTCTCTGCTTGGCGCCGTATCCGTTGGCTGTTCCGTCCAATCTATCCTCTGTCCTTACTTCTCCTAAACCTACTGATTTTTTATCCCTGTCTAGCCACGCAATTTACCACCGCTTCCACCTCCGACCCTACATCCAATCCCGAGCACGTTCCCAGCCTCCCAGCTTATTCGTTCTACCTCCACCCCTCGCACCCAGGGATTTTACAAAGTGCCGCGTCCAGCACGTCATCATTGGCGGGGTCCGAGTCGTCGGGCGGGCCCTCGACGCCGTGGTGGCTCGCGAGCATCGGCGCTGGGGGGTTCGCGGGCGTCGGCGCTGGGGATGCGCAGCCAACCACATTCCATCCCGAGGCGCCTGACGAGCACGGCTGGCGGACCACCGACGCGCTCGACCTCCCGTTCGCAGTCATGCGCCCCCATCCTACCACTAAGCGGAGGGCCGTCACTCTGAATTCCACCGCACCCTCCTCTCTCGCATCCGCTTCCTTCACAAAACCGAACGTATCAGCTTCCCCCGCGTGGCTCAAACTCACCCAAAACCTCGCAGCGCGCCTCAAGTCCCTGCGCCGTGTTCATGGGCGCGGGGCCAGCGGGGATAACTCGGACTTGGTGTATGCCCGTGTGGACTCTCCTTCCACCGCCTCTCCTTCGACTTCACTCGCCGCTCTCACAAAAGGCACTGCTACTCCTCCCTGTGCCTCTCGTTTCTCTCCTGCCCCTGCGAAGAGTTCCGCCGCCCCGACCTCCCCCGCACGCTCCATCCAGCGCACGCCGCGCGGGGAGGTGAAACTCCTCTCGGGTCGCATGCGCAGGGATCCGGGACGGGTAGACAAGGGGAAGCGGAGAAGTGGGGAGTGGGCTTTTGTGGAGGGGAGTGACCATGTAGATGAGGACACAGGCTTGATCGACTATGTATACACTGGACATTATGTTCGTTTGTAAGAGTGGGCTCGTGTTAGACCAGTGACCGTCTGTCTATGAAAGCAAGCCTGTCGATAGACAGACAAGTCGATCTTGGGTGCCGCAGGCTTAGTGCACTTCGGCTGCAGCGGAACCCCACAGAGAAGTAGAATAATATGGATCCGCCGAAGCGCGGGGTGCTCGCGCAGAGACTCAACACTGCCACGGTCTAGACCTCCAATTTCCTTTTTCAGACAGCTCCATTTTCCACCGCAGGCCCGGAAAGATGGGCACTGTTCGAACCCGCTTAGAAAGCCCCATCCGTTGCAACAAACCGTGGAGCAATATCTTACGAATTGAACGAGTTTGAAAGCTTTTTTTGTCGGCTTCAAGGACTGTCAGCCACGCCAGTTTAAGTTTGTTCTTGTTTACTGCATATTCCAGCCCCCAGCTCGTCACGTGCTTTAGGGAAGATTTGCTCGCTGCGCTCGCAATTATAGCAGAGGAATCGGGGGGTTGACGGTTCCGAAGAAGTCCCATAAGTTGGTTTGAGAACCTTCAAAAGCTTCAAGCCCAGAGTCTTACCAGAGTCCTAGACATTGCGCGTCCGCGGCAAACGATTGCACTGCCACCGAACGCTTACGTCGGGACGGCTAGGGTCCGGTGACAGTTAGTGTCAACTGTCAGTAACTGTCAGGATGACTGTCAGAATCTGACTGACAGTTAACGAGGACGGTCGAGGCTCACCGCGAATGTGCGAGAACGATCGTCTATATATCGCTGTACGGTGTCGAAATGGCGAAGCGTTTCGGAGTCGTTTGACTCGTTCGAAGAGAAGGAGCGGTTGCGTAAGCCGTCCGGGACCGTACAGCGATATATAGACGATCGTTCTCGCACATTCGCGGTGAGCCTCGACCGTCCTCGAGTGGGGAATCCCTCGCAGTAGCGGTCAAGTGGGGGCCCACCCAAAACTAAAACGACATTTGTTCTGCAGCTCATTCCAGCCGCGAGAGGAACCGGCGGCAGTTATATCCAGACATCCTTTCGCTTCTCGCAGTACTTTAACCCAGAATCGCTATCAACCTGCAGGCGGAATACGATGTATGTGCCGAGCTCTGTTGTCCTCTCCGCCATTCAATCGTGAGTTCTTCTATGGTCGTTAACATACCGCGCAGCGGCCCTCGCGTAATAAAATTTCACTACAACAAGATGGTCCCTTGAAACATGTCTACCCCTGCGCGCCTCTCCAGGATTTGATATTTAATTCAATGCAGCTTCATTCAAGCTTCAAGTTCGGGAATCGATCGCTGTGGTTCAAAAATTCACGTCAAGTATTGCACTCTCGTGGAGTGGTTCCTCAGATAAAAATCCCTTCGGGCAATCCTCCGCCCGCGCAAGACTTGGACCCCCTTGATCTCATGCACCGCCCACCCGTCCTTACCCAACTTTCATTAACCTGTCTCTAGCTGGCGTCCGCGGGCCCCTGAGCACAACCCAGGTATTATGACCTAGGCACGAGCATTATCGGACCCACGCACGTCGATATCTTCCGCACTCGTCGCCGCGCGGACATGCATATGACGACATCCCGTTTGGCACCATCTACGAGACAGTAGCGCGGGGCGAGTTTATTCGCGAGTCGCGACATGCGCCATGTTCAGTCCTCCCCAATGTTTGGTCCTACCCAGTATCTCATTTTCGATTCTAGTCGCGCATCCCATCTGGGAATAATCATAAAGTGGACTCCACTTTCGTCCACCCCTTCCCCCATTTGTATGTGGCCATTTTCTCGCTCTGCATCTCTCTTTCAACGAACTACACTGCCTTCATCAAACTCTCAGTAATCTGAGCTCCCGCCCACGGGCCGTCAACGAACCCCAACGTTATCGCACCTGGCACTCCGCGCTCGTCGCCGCGCGGACCTTTGTATGACGATATCCTGTCTACCGCTAATGTGCGCGCGGCCAGAAACGCCTTCTGGTCAGTACTCTAATATCCTAATATCCATTTCTAGCGACGATCCCTCAGGCCGCGTGCAAGTAATGATAAAATCGACACTGCGTGTCGAGCAAGCTTTCAAGTTCTTCATCTTCCTCATGTGTAAGTAAGTATCTCTCCCCATTATATTTTGCTGTCTACTGTTCCGCCCCGAACTCCGCCGGCTCACCCTTCCCCACCTCCTCGGCGAAGACCCCGCCTGGCCCGAACAAGATCTTTTCAGCCACTTCCCGTCCAAGGGGTGCAGGTCCTGTTCGTATTTATTTTCGTCTATCTGCCCACCCCCACTTCTAGCCCCGCGCACTAGTGCCTTCACACTCATCAATGCCCTCCCGCGAGGCTTGCATGCGAATCCCGACCATCGCACCCCTGTTGGACCCGGCCCATTAACATGTTATATTGCGGGGGTCTATCATCTGCCTCCTCATGAGCCTACGCCCTATCTGCGTGTGACGGGGATCGTTACCGAGGGAGGCGATGCACCCAATTATATTCAAGGTAACCCTGGTACTGACATCGTCCTTGAATCCCCGACCGTCGCACGCCATTCATTATACGGGGTCCAACATCTAACGCGTGCGGCCCGTCATGAAACCCCGCGTCTTCTGCGCATGAAGCTCATGCTCCGAGTCGCGCCATCCATCTCCCACGCCTCTCCCCCGACGCAACCAACCTGGAAAGCTCCCCCCACAAAATAAAAGCGAGAGAGAAATATTGGACAAACACCGAGACCCGACGCGCTGCGCACCGCCGACACCCCGCCTGCCACCCAACCCAACCGAACCCATCAATAACGAAAGAGCGCTACTGCTACTGCTATTGCCGCCTTCTGCTAACGTCACCCACGCGACCTCCTTACTGATTCAGTGCAGTGTAGGAGTTCTGAATCGGACGACGTGCGGCGACAGCACGCCCCTTCTCGCGAGGATGTGTAGCGGAACTGCACCGCGAAGCTCATTTCCGTCCATTTCCATTTCCATTTATCAACTTCCACCTCAATTGAATCCCCTGCCACCGCCCACCCGCCCCCTTGCGTGCAAAGGGCGCCTGCAGCTCACTCGGCTCCGAGCCCGCCACAAAGCGTTCCAATCGTACTGGTATACATCTTGTTCGCCCGACATGCCCGCGTAGGCACCCGCTGCCTCGGGATGCAGGACGCGGGTGGCGCTGATGCACACGCACGTCGGAGGCAGGCAAGCAGTCTATACGCCGGTGCCTGCTATATGAATTCATTTCGGGGATTTACGCCGGCCGTGCCTAGCTAGCCGCAACGGATTGGCTCTTCCTCGCACTGGCAGTTCCTCGCGTGTCTGCGCTTCCTGCTCTTCTCGCGTACGTTACGCCTTGTTACGCTCGCGCTTCCTCGCGTGCGTTACGCATGCGCATCCCCTTCCGCTTCGCCCGGATTTGGGTTTACCGCCACGAAGCTCGTTTAGTGCTTCAGAATTCTGCACAGAAGGCCCCCAGAATCCAGCCCCGACGCCGTCGGGGCACTCTGTATTGCCATAGGTGGTGGCCTACTTACCGTTGTATTTTGTTAAATGAATCATATAGAATTGGGTCATTCTTCAAGGGGAGCGCCGGCGGACTTGCGGGGCGATTTATATCGATTAACTCTATGAGGCGGCGGCGACGCCGCGCCTCAAATTAGAATATGCCTATGGTTTTGTTTCGTTCGGAGTAGAAAGTCAGCATCGGCTTCCCATTCAAGTTGGTGTTCATTCAAGTTTAATTCCAACTCCTACACAATTTGTGTCCAAAGTTTTCAAGCGGGAGAACGATAGTGTATATGTACTGCGATGATGGTGTGGGGACGATATAAAATCACAGAGATCTCCCTAGATCCATGGAGGAAAAATTGGATACTCGATTTTACAGCGTCCCGCACTGAAGCGGGCGGCGATCCGCGGCTGGCACAACGAGCGCGAAACGCATGGTTGGTTCAAAGGTGGGGGGAAGGCACTTGGAATTGGAGGCCCCTATTTATTAATATTGCTTTATATGATATTGCTTTATATGATCTGGCGGGACTGAGAGGTGATCACTGGCAGAGTAATTGACCTGTGTGGGGACCTCAGCGTCAGGCATCAGCTCCCATGTAAGGAAGTAAATGGAAGGCCTTGACCAGTTTGAGTTCGCAGTCTCAGGTCCGAAGTTTGAACTACAGATTTCTTTTAAAAATAAACATCTGGAGACTGGGCCCCGGAGGATTTCTCAAGTCGGCCGCGGCTGCGGCTCCGAAACTACATAGAAATTCCCACCAGATTCTAGGAACACAGTGAACGGAAATTCACACGCGTCTAGTCAAAGCAAGGAAGCAAGATATTATATGGCGTTGGACAATGTGTCTATTATTCCGCAATGCTGGAATACTCCGAGTGTGGGCTATTACATTACAGAAAGCGCACAGTGCCTCCACATAGATGTCTCAAACGAATGTGCACTCCGATATATAAATAACTCCGGCGGAGGAAAAATCCGGCTCTTGGGTATATACGAGGCGGGGGCACCTGGGAGTACTAGGCTACGGGGGGACGCAGTACAAAGTCTATGAATGAATAAGTCCAAGATGCAATGTGGGAATACGAAGATACTGATCGCAGCGATGACCGGTGGAATATAGTTGTCCACCAAATCGGCGTCCTCGTCGCCACTGAGATATAAGAGATCTAGAAAAAAACATGAGTGTGCGAAAGGTAAATCTCGCAAAGCACGCATCATCGTTGTTGTAACCATAGAAGAGTTGGGTGTTGGCGGTTCCCCTGTTCGGGTTGACCCACATGGATGTGCGTCCGAGGGACTCGGAATCACATACACATAGGCTTCAGATATGGCATGCTCATCCTGCTCAATATAGCCACATTATTTACACCGTTTAACACCCACAGCATATGTTTTCTCTGGGATGAGCACTCCAGCAATATGGTCAATAGACATCCCGTTTGGACCATAAGGAAAATCACCTGGCCGCAACCGATGTATCCTTGCATGCATACTGTCTCGCACATCGTCAAGAGTTACCCTACCCGACGCGGCACAGCTCACTATCGTAGGGATACTTCGGTTAGAAATTCGTCTTCTTTTTTTTTTAAAAAAAAGGTGCTTTGTTGGTCAGCGAGGTTGAGTTGGGTTGGGTTGATATTCACGGGCCTAGCTAAGTAATGATATGCTGCCCACGCGGTGATTTATATGTGTTTCGAATGCCTTGTTGGTTCACTTCCCTTCAAGAGTTCTAGTCCCTGTCGGCACTGATCAAATGACTGTCTCTGATCTTTGCACAGTTTCGATGGACTGGTCCGAGTCTAACCAGCTGCTTTCCTAGTACCTGAAATATTTTTGAATCCCCTCCTGGATTGTTGCAATACATCGGGGAGATACTGATGAAGAGAAACTGTTTAGTTGACACGGTGAATAAGTACAAGCGAAAACTGTCTGGGCATTGAGAAAAAATGGGATGATAAAGTCTATTTTACCATTTATGTACCAGGACATCCATCGACAGAACATGATGTAAGATATGCACAATGACTGTAGGTCGTGTCTCTTGTCGCCGACCTTCGGTCCCTCCACGAGGTGCCGTAGTCCCGAGGGAGCCGGGAATCCGCTTGTCGGTGATTAGATCACTGATGGCCGCAGTTGACATCGGCAGTTTGAGTCGAATACTGATAAAAGCATCATGGCGCTCAACAGAATATAATCCTCCAGAAAATCGCCAGATTAGCGAGGGAATAAAGCTCAACTGTCCAGTAAGGATCATCACATTGAAAGTATAAGCCGTCGGATCAAACCCGCCAAACATAAGCTCACAATCGGCCAACTCCGCGATCCGATGCTTATCACGACGCCACTAGTAAAATCAAAAGCAATTCAATGGCCACAATCCGAGATGAAGAGTAAACAAAACACATATTTCACACAATTATGCCAGTGAAAGGCCAGGTAAAGAGCCGGTTAACCAGACGAAGATTTAATGCTCAGATTGCAATAAACGGGGTTATACGGACAAGAGTACTATGACCCGTTTCGGTCGGCAAAATTGACCAGATCGGTAAAATGCACCATTGCTTCATGAGTTCTCATCCGAATCTCTTCGGATCTTGTGCAACGAAAGCTATACATGTAGCCATCCCGAATATAAATAAATTTTGAGGAAAACGGACGAAAAGAAAAATGAGCGAGGACTCCGAGTCAATCAAGGTCCATCAAACCCAGTGATTTTACCTTAAATCTCGTCAGAACGGCTCTCCTGTCCGCGAAATCTTCTGAATTTTTGGTGGGGGTCCTTCTATATAATAAAAATATGCTACAAAAAAGAAACGGCGTGAAACGAGACGGAGGACGGCTGCGGGAGGGGTCAGCGTGACAATTCAAACTCCGATGATTGCTGAGTTTTACCCAAGAATGGTGGATAACCTGCCGTCCTCCATCCTTTTTCGTCCCGTATTTTTGTGTAGCAGGTTTCTATCTGTAGACAGGCCTCCCACGAAAAGCTCAGAAAATTCAGAGGCCAGGAGAGCGCGTTCTGAAGAGATTCAAAGCCAGATCGCTGGCTCGATGGACTCGGAGTCCTCACTCATTTTTCTTTCGTCCGTTTTCCTTCAAATTTCTTTATATTCGGGATGGCTACATGTATAGCTTTCGTTTGCACAAGATCCGAAGAGATTCGGATGAGAACCCATGGAGCAATGGAGCATTTTGCCGATCTGGTCAATTTTGCCGACCGAAACGGGTCATAGTATCACTGGAGTAAATTAGACAAGTCAAAAGAGACATGACTGACTGTGTCGAGTAGATGAAACAGATGAGTCCTGCACAATGTGAGGATGAAGAGATGCAAGGGGAAAGTCAAATACGTAAGAAGGGCCGAAAAAAACGGATAAATAACCCCTCTTGTTGGCACCAACCGGGCTGTTGAAGAGAAAGTTTCTACTTAAAAAACCCCGTCCTATTTATAAATCGATCAAAGACCGCTAATCCTGAAGTTCAGGGGCATGCAGTTTGACTATGGAACCTCCCTGGAGGCTCCCAGAGGCTCCAGAGTCCTTTTGACTCGAGATGGCCTCTGTATTCACCGAGGTTGATTTTTTTGGGTAGGGTAATCAACTTAAGAGTTCATGCCAACCATCAGATAAATATTTCGGCCTTTTAGCCCGCGGAGCCCAGAATCATCCTCGGCCAAACCCACCGGGACACAGCATATAACGTCAGCCGACTGGAGGACTCGGAAGGAATCATGAGATTCAATAATAACGAGAGGGAACGAGTCACCGTGAAAGCTCAAAAATTTGTCGGGATAGAAAATACTTCGCGCAATACCATTCACGACCTATGTTCTCTTTCAGTCCTTTATTCGAGCGGTCAAAGCGAGAGTTGTACAACTTGAACCTCATTGTAACACGTGAAGAGGGGTGTTAATAGCAGCAACCCGGGCTGTTGCCAACAAGGGGGGTTGTTAAATAGATTTATCCGAAAAAAACCTCACCTCTGGCGGAAGAAAATCAGAAATAATGAGTCTAAAAATAAAATTTTAGGACTCGTAATCCAGATCCTCATCGAATTTTCTTTTCCGTCCGTACCGCTCTTTGGACTCGGAGTCTAGTGTCTGGATCGACAAGTTGGTAGGCGGCGGCGCCCCTCCGAGTCTGGTGCAATGGCGAATCTCCTGCCGGCGGGGTATGGTGGGGCGGCCGCGGGCGCCACGGATGTAGGTGGCGGCTACGGTAGACGAGATCGACACGGTTCGATTCGACCCGAGTTCGACTCTCGGAGGTCGCATTTTATTAGGGCATAAAATACAGCACTGTTCAACGCTGAGACAGTGCCAGGTATAGTATTAAAGGAGGGATTACAGATCATTCCTGTCAGTAATGGTCCATGTAACATATGTGGTCATCCTTGCGGCCGTGAATTTTCGGACAAATGAGAGGCCGAACAGATATATTTGCATTCCAGCAGAGACTCTGTCCTACGAGACATTTCCGCAAATACATCCTAGCTATTTCCAAGGGTGACTTTTGAAAGCCCGAGAGTTCCAAAGATATCTGTAGCGATTTGATCAACTTCGGCCCAGCGGTGTCAGGGTCGGCGCAGATTTCAAACAGTCGCGTCTCTCGGGGAAGCTCGAGCTATTTTTGTATTATATTTCCTCGCAATTCAGTACCATTCTCCGAGTTCAATCCATCTGGTCGTACTGTTCAAAGCGGAGTCCACTTACCTTAATCAATTGTATCACAGCGCGCGCTGATGCCACTACCACTCTCATGGAGGAGGAGACTCTTCGTAGTGGTGGATAAATATTCTCTGAATCTACCATCAGGTACTAAAGCGCATGTACGTGGAGGCGATGGTCTCATTCTATTCGACCTCATGACTCACACCAAGGGAGGGTATGTACTCTGTTTTTCTTCAGTCGAAATATATTAGTCCATCCCTAGGAATTCTGGAGTGGGTGACTTCGGACATAAGGGCATTGCAACCTTCGTGCGCGATCAGCGATGCAATATGATATGCTCCAGTCTTGAGCTCGACACCAACTATCCCCTCAAAATCGAACGGGCATCGGCGAAGATAAACAACAGGTCGAGCACGGAGGACAACAATGATGATGACAAATCCGAAGAGAATGAGTTGGATGACTCTAGATCTTCGTAGGCAGCTTGTCATTTCAGGTACACTGAGCTCCATAACACCACTACAAAGCGCAGATGATTGGAGAAGTTTCACATTTTCTCTTGAGTCTAACTTGCCGGAAACAGCTGGATGAGACAAACCATCGCTGTTCAACAACCAGACACTATTATGGAGATCTCTTCAGTTGATGCATTTAAATAAAAGTGATACAACTGGTAGAGTTTATCTGTGGGCCCTGGATTCATCATTCCGAGATCGTGTAGGAAGCCCATTATCATGGCTTGCGGATCTCCGACTGTTCTTTTGGCTTGGTTAAAATTCCTGAGAGGTCTGGGAATGTCATAGGACCACCGTGAATATTTTCCAGATTTTATGTTCCCTTGTTCCAGCGGGGGAAAAACTCCAGATTTCCCGATAGGGGTGTCATTAGTGGCTGTGTAATGACATGACTAAGCGACCACTTAATTCTTGACTCCCTCTGACCTCCCTCTCGCTCGCAGAGCGCACCTCAGATCTTGCTTGATCGTGGAATGAATACTCTTAACACTGATCTCGAAACCAACCAGGATTTAATTAAACTTTAAAAGAGGCACCTCAAGGAATCGAACTCAGGTCGAAATTGAACCGTGTCGATCTCGTCTACCGTAGGCGGCGGAGACATGCAGAACGGTGGTCGCGAATCACATTCAGGGTTGGCTGCAAGAGATAATCGATCGGTGGCGCATATGTTAGTAATGCTGTGTCGCGGCGAAATGATGACTTGCTCTCATCCAATTCTCATCGCTCGCAGAGGTGGCTCAACTTGAAGAAACCGGCTCGGCTTTACTGGTAGAACATTTCCAGAGTCGCACCAAGATGGTCACTGCCCACCGCCAGATTCCGGAGAGTTTTAGGTTCAAGTTCCTAATGCTCTTTAAATCATTTCTCGCTGCTGGCTACGTCGGGAGGCGTGCATCCAAGTCGCCGAATAAATCTGCATGTTGCCAAGTAGTCCGCAGAACATTTTGACGCTGTGGGTCCTGGGTTATTTGCCGGCTCTGATTTCCTGCCTCTTCCATCATCATCCGTCGCACCTTGAGGAACGACTCCGAATCGATCCACTACATATGAGTAAGTCAGGAACGTCTTCTCACACACTTGCACGCTGGTGAGGAGAAATCCCGTGTCTTTCCCCCCTTTCCTTTTCCTTTTCCTTTCCCTTCCATTCCTATCTTTTAGGTTGGTTCCTTTGCTGTCCATCCTTGCGTCCCCTTCCGTCCCTCCCCACGGGCCACAGGCCGCGGTCTTCCGCTCGTCGAACTCCAACCAGCGCCCCGCGCACCCCATCCGCAATGTCAATATGTATCCACCCCCCTCTCGCTCTCAGAATGGATCACGGACACGAAAAGTACAAACGGGCGCGTCATGATCATGCCCAGGGTAATGCAAACTGCACACTGCAGACTGCAAGACGCAAGATGTAGACGGAAGATGCAAGATAAGCAGGCCAGACTAGAAATTTTGTGCGAGTGAAAACGCCCCCGAAAATTTATAATTAATTTATAACAGATCTAGAACAGGCGGGCATGCAGGACTTTGCGTCCAACTTACGAGTAGGCGTATAGCGAGAATGAATTATCCGTCCGCCCTCGCCTCTCGCTCTGCACCATAAATAGGTATATGCCGTCGCCAAGATCTGCGCCGTGTCACGTCGCCGTCAATCCAGCCGTCTAGCGTTTGACTACGGTCCACCCGACTCCGCGTCCGCGTCCGATACGATTCTGCGCATCGAGACTTACTTCTGTAAACCAAAGCAGACCACAAGACGCGTCTTCAGACGCACAGACCCTGCCTAGCACTTCGCGATCCCCCTCGCTCGCCTAATTCGTTCCCTCTCGACCTATCAAGTTGGAGGAAAGAGACATACATATAAAGATATATTAGTTTGTTCGATGACGGTCGCGGTGCATCATGCAGGACGCGTCGTCGGTGGATAGCGCGGGCACGTGAGTTGGGCATATATATACACTGATACAGTATATGTGTGTTGGCGGGAGTCGCGTGTAGGGCCTGGGCCTGGGGACTGGGCTGAAAGGTGCGGAGGAAGGTGGGAGCAGAGGAAGGTGGAAGGTGGGCTGGGTTGAGCTTGAATATTTTTGGGGTCGTTTTAAATATAGGGAGGTGTGTTCCTGGCGAGCAGGGAAGCTACCCTGAATTTAAAAACCGAATGCATTCCGTGTGATTATGTATGCTATGGCATGAATTTACTTCGCTGGTGTGAGAAGGAGAGAGTATCAGGTCACCGGCTTATGTGGGGCGGGCGCGTGCGGGTTCGAGCTCTCGATGCCGACTGTTCGCCAACGGGGCGGGCGGGGAGATATGAGAGGCGGGCACAGGCAGGGCTGGTGTTCAAGTGGAGGGGGATGTGCGCCGAGTAGGAGATTGGGAAGGGGCGGGACAAACGGGCAGAAAGGGCAAGGAGATGGTGGGAAAAACGTGGACGCGGGGAGGACCGTACGCGAGATGTGATATATAAATGGGGGAAAGGCGGGGTATATTTTTGGGAGCTTATAGACATGCGCAGAGGCTGAGGATTGCATTGGATTCGTTCGAGTCGTTCCCAGCGGTTGCATCAAGATGGCGGCAACGAGCAGCACATAGAGATCTGCGATGCTGCGGATTATCGCGAGGACGACTGCCTAGTACCTACGCACAGCCAGTTGCGAGAGTTGTTCCAGGACTGTCAGAGTTGGCATGGAAGATGATAGGCGACGCAGAGAGTCTCCCCTTGCCCGGCGGAGTCCACGGACTAGCAGGGGATAGTACATCGCGCGGGGACCCCCTCGCCCGGATTAGCAGAGATTAGCTCTCAGGGTGGTCGATGTGGTGCGGGTACCTGTACGTAGCTTACATAACTAAAGGCAAGATTGCTCGCTTCTACGTTGTATAACACCACCACCACCACCCACACCCGCCCACGGCCATGTCGTTCGAGTACCTCCAGCAGGACCTCGACCAGCCGTACTATACCGACGACATCCACGAGCTCACCCAGCAGAGCAACCACATCCAGTTCTCCATCCCGGACTATCTCTACGATGCACCCCCCACCCTAGCTCCGGGGGGAGGAGCAGAGGCCTTGCATCCTGCAGTAGCCGCCCAGTGGTTCGCAAATAGTGGGTTCAAGCACCACTACCCGCAACAGGAGTACCAGCCGGAGCAGGAGGACTTTCCCGCGGTCGCAGATGCATACGAGTCGCTCGAGGCGCTGCACGAGCACTTCCCGCACGCCACCGCCCCGCGCCTCAACACCCCGCCCGAGTCCACGCCCTCGCCGCTCACCCTCCCCGTCTACTCACAGTCGGGCTTTGACGTCGTCGCCCTCCTCGGGCGCGTGCAGAACCGCGTGAACCCGCATATCCGCCTGGGGCCCGTCGATTTTACCACCTCTTTCGTGGTGGTCGATGTAAGACGGCACGATGCGCCGATCGTGTACTGCTCGCCGTCGTTCTGCACGCTCACGGGCTACCCCGAACGCGACGTCCTCGGCCGCAACTGCCGCTTCCTCCAGGCGCCCCCCTCCGCGCCCCCTACGCGCGGCGAGCAGCGCAGGCACACCAGCGCGGCCGCGGTCGGCGCGCTCGCAAAGGCCGTCGGCGGCGGCAAGGAGGCCCAGGTTAGCGTCGTCAACTACCGCCGCGACGGCGCGGCCTTTGTCAACCTAGTCAGCATCGTCCCCCTGCGCGGCGAGCACGTGGACGACCCCGCCGCCGAGGTCGTGTGGTTCGTCGGCTTCCAGATCGACCTCACCGTTCAGAGCGAGGGCATCGTCGAGCGCGTGAGGGATGGGCGGTATTATGCGGGCGCGGTGATGCAGCAGGCGGCGACGCCCAAGGTGGCGGCCAAGGCGATTGAGGGGGTGGGCCCGACGAGGGAGAGGAGGGCGACGGCGGTGCCGGCCCCGCGCGTGTCGCCGGCGCTCGCGCGGCTCCTGGCGGCCCCCGCGTTCCTCGCCTCGTGCAGCATACACCCCCCGCTCCCCGCCACGGGCCTCCCGCCCGACCCGTCCTCGCACGCGCTGCATTCTCTGCTCCTCGCTGAGCTCCCCGATTTCGTGCATGTGCTGAGTCTCAAGGTCCGTCTTGTTCTTGGTTTGTTGGGCTGCGACTGACTCACCGCGTACAGGGCGCCTTCCTGTACGTCGCGCCGGCCGTGACGCGCGTCCTCGGCTGGGCTCCCGCCGACCTCGTCGGCCGCGCGCTCGCGGATGTGTGCTTTGCTAGGGACGTCGTCTCCGGTGCGTTCCCTCCCCCCCCTTTTTTAACTAGCGCTGATGGGTGCGTGATAGTGGGCCGCGCGCTGAAGGAGGCGAGTCTCCCTGTGGAGGGTGTGAGGGTCGACGGGGATAAGGGTGTGTTTTTTTGTCTTTCCTTTTTTTACGCGCTTGTCTGTCTGCTTCCCCTCTTGCTTTCCCCTTCACCTGCTGTTTTCGGCGTTACGTTCTTTCGTTGCCCCATTTCCCTCTCTCTTCTCTACCCCGCCCTTTTCGCTTTCTTCGTTGCCCATCCCTCCCTCCCCCCTTCCTCTTGCTCCCTCCCTCATTTCCCTCATTTGCCTCTTTCTCCCTCCCTCATTCGTCTCTTTCTCCATCCCCCTCCTCCCTGTCATCGTCCTGCCTCTCCTTGCCTCTCTCGCCCCTCCGCTTGTCCTCCCGTCCTCTTCACTCATGTCCGTTCTCCTCTTTCTCTCCCTCTTCCCCTTCTCGTGCTCATCCCGATCTTCTTACCTCCGCTCCCCCCCCCCTCTTCCTCTTCCTCATCGCAACAATAATCTGACACCTCCCCAGCACCCGCCGAACTCCTCCGCACCGTCGACCTCGTCTTCCGCGCGCGCACCAAGGCCGGCGCGTGGGTCTGGGTCGAGGCGCGCGGCCGCCTCCACGTCGAGCCCGGCAAGGGCCGCAAGGCGATCGTGCTGGTGGGCCGCGCACGCGCGATGGCTAGCGTCGATGTGGGTGGGGAGCTGGAGCGGGGTATTGGTGGGGAACGGGAGCGGGGATATGGGAGCATCCAGGTGCAGAGGCAGCTGATGGGCGGGGGCGGGGGGTATCAGAGCCCCACGGCGGGGGCGTATCCGCCCAGTCCGACATATCAAAGCCCGACGTATCGGACTCAGAGCCAGATCCAGCCCACGACGCCGACGTACGGGCACTCGCCGCCCAGCGCGAGCGGACTCGAGTGGGCGCTGCGCCCCACTGCGCCGAAGCGGGCGCGGATCGAGAGTACGAGTGAGGTGTGTTGTTTTACGGATCCAAACAAATGCGACGTTGCTGACGAGCATGTAGGACTCGAGTCCGCAAACACAGGACGCGCCCCCGCCGTTCTACGGCCTGCTCGACCCGCACGGGCTGCTCCTCTCCGTGGGCGCGGGCGCGCAGGCGCTGCTCGGCTGGGACCCGCTCACGCTGCGCGGGACACGCCTCGCCGCGCTGTGCGTGCCTGACCGTCGCCTCAGCGCCGCTGCCCACGCGAATCCCGTCGACGCGGCGTTGGGGGGGCTGCGTGAACTTGGGGGCGCGGGTGGCGGCACGACGGAAGTGCGCGTGATGCTACGGGGTGCGCACGGGCCCGTTCCTGCCGTCGTGCGCCTCGTTCCCCCGCGCATCGCCGCACCGGGCACGCTTCCGCCCGCCGTCGCGCCCGCGCGCCTCATGTACGCTGTGCGCGCCGCGGGCACCGCCGCGCCGCCGCTAAGGAGCGACGTGTTTGCGCGGCTCGACCCCAAGGAGGGCGGGAGCTGGCAGTATGAGCTGCAGCAGTTGAGGTTTGCGAATAAACGGTTGGAGGAGGAGATTGGGGAGCTGGAGCGAGGGGAGCGGGAGAGGGCGGCGAAGGCGGAGAGGGAGAGGGGGGAAAGGGCGGAGAAGGAGAGGGAGCGGGAGAGGGAGCGGTACGAGGCGCTGCAGCAGGCGCGGTATGCATATGAGGAGCCTGCGCCGCCGCCGCCGCCGTCGCTGTGGGGATATACCGCCGCCGGCGCGTACCAGTTGCCGATGAAGCGCGCGTGGGACCGGCGGGACGAGTTGGTGTAGGGGCGACGCAAAATGATTACCTATGGACGCAAACATGGACTAGGCCAACGGTTCTCTATCATTTCCTCGGTGCTTTGTGTACTTGTACGCGCTTATGTAGTGTACTTCGACTTCTTGCTTGTATTAGTGTGTAATATAGTATGCAATAGATGCGATCCATTCATCGATCCAAACTTTACGCTCATGGGCTTCATTCTCTTGTACAAGGTCGCAAAATGGTATATGTTAAGCTCATTCCTACAGCAGCGGCTCTCTGCTACTCGAAAGCCGGTTTAAATGTATGTACACGTCCGTTCCAAACCCGTCCATCGCAATCAGCCGCAGGTCACCTCCAAAGTAGCGCGCGTACAGCCGCGAGAGCGGGAGTCCGTATCCAAAGCCCGCCATCGGCGCCTTGAAGTCGCTCGCGTGAAAGTCCTGGTCGATCGCCTGCCCCTCCATCGTCGTGTACATGTATGTCCAGATCAGCGGGATCGCGCTGCGCGGGATGCCCCCGCCCTCGTCCGAGATCTTGATCGTGATGTCCTCCTTGCCCTCGACGACGACAACCTTGATCGGCGGGAAGTTGTCCTCGTTCTCCACGCCATAGCGCTCCACCACCGCGCGCAGCGAGTTTTTGAGCAGCTCGAAGCAGATGTGGGAGAGGTGGCCCGGGACGTAGGGGAAGGAGAGCGCTTTGGGGCAGATGAGCTGCACTGGGGGCCCCTTGAACATGGCGTAGTGCTCCTCGCAGACAAAGCGCGCGTTCTCGATTGCCTCTTGCACGATATCATGCACGTTCTAAGCGGATGTGAGCGGGAGACAGAGGAGCGGAGAGCACACGCACGGCCTCGGTGCAGATGATCCCCACGTAGTCGGGGTGCGCCTGCTGCGTGTTCAACGCAATGTCTGGGCGCGCGTTAGTCGGCGGAGCGGTGAGAACACCGAGTGCGTACGCTGCCCGATGAGGAAACGGATTCCGATCCGCGACATGTAGAATCGGTCTAGCCACGCTTGGATGTCCAGACCGATGTTATTGGTCCCCTGGCTCTTCTTCCACTCTAGGACTCCCTGCGCGACGGTCGTGACTGTGGGGTCGTGTCGGCTCTTGATCGTCTCGAGCGCTTTTGTGAACCGCGTGTTATAGTGCGCGACCTCGGGCGGCCAGTTGACGCCCTGGGTGTTTGCGTAGTATCTGCTCGGCGTGGGAGGCGTGCAATAGAGAGTTAGTAGGTCACGCACCGTCGCTCCATGGGTACCCGCAGCTTTAGTTTGTTGAATCCATTCCCGTTCAGCCCGTTTCCGTTCGTGTAGCCGGCGCCCTGCATCGACGGATTCGGGATCGACTCGGGGAGCGTAACCTCGTCCGTCCGGGGTGTCATGAGCGCCTGCCGGATATTCGGCGGCAGCGTAATTGCGGGGAAGGTGATCAGTTCCTATGACCGTGCGTAAGACCGGCGGTGGGAACGGGTCACACGAGCGGCGGCGGCGCACCTCGAACGACTGGGCGTACCAGTTCTTCACCTTGTTGATGGATGGCATCGCGCTGAGGTTGTGCGGCAGCTCGTCGAGCTCCTTGACGCGGTGCGCCAGGCGCACGGGCAGTTCCTCTGACGCCACGCCGGTTTGTAGCCGCTCCGAGTCATAGGCGCAAGGGCGGGCTCACCAGCGAGGAATTGGCTTGCCTTTAGGAGGGTTCCCTGGCTGGGATTCTGGCCAAAGAGGACCATTTGCTGCAGCGACACTGTCCGGCATGTGAGACTTGCCTCGCAGGCGATATGGGCGGGCGGCCTTACCACCGGTCTGGGGGAACGACGCAAAATGGTGGATCCGGTCCCATAATGAGGGCGTGATTCGGAATCCAGCCGACATGGTGCTTGTTGACTTTGGCGAGGGGTGCTACGGCTGCAGGAGCTGAACCATATATAAAGTAGAAACGGAGCCACGCCCCGCAAATAGCCACAATCACATGTCACAACCGCTGTTGCGATGCACTAGTCCCGTCCGGAAACAGATCTGGGCAGTTCTGGTGCTGGAAATTGCTTTCAAAAGGATTTGTGGGGGCTCCGGCGAGGGGTCGTGGGTACATAAGTTTTCAGCAGGTGAAACTATTTTTCGCATAAACCCAGCCCATTTTACGTGCAAGGATTTTCAAAACATTTCCTGCAGCTGTGTTTTGGCTGTGTTTGCAAGTACTCGGATGCCCTTGCTGTCATCGATGTGCGTGGTTCGGAAAGCTAATCCTTCCTGGCTCCCAAGTCTAGGTCTGCATGGCTGGATGCGCGGCATGATTTCTACCGCGCAAGGGTGCACTGCAAGATTGACATCTTTAATGTTTAAAGTGCTCAACCTGAGATGAGGCAAAGATGAGGTCGACTGTCTTTCCTCCGATCGCGATACATAAATGTTGTGCCCAAGAAAGTTGACCTTACTAAGGCTTACTTTGATGCAAGTTGTTATGTATAAACAAGTTTGCCACTAAAATGCAATGTGGGGCTCCTCTTCCATGGCCTGATGGTCTAGTAGTATGATTCCTTGTTAGGGTATTACAGCTCGTCTCGAGGAGGTCCTGGGTTCAATTCCCAGTTAGGCCCTTTTTCGTGGTTTTCCCCCCCCCCCTACTTCTCGCTCCATCCTTGTTTTACTCCTCTTTTAAAGGGTATTTACGTGGTTTTAATCAACTCTAAAACATACCTGACAAAGCTTGTCTTCACTCACCCTTTGTCTGCCCAACAAGTGAAAAAGAACCTAAACAAAAATATTCCCATTTGCTTGAGTAATGCTAAACCAGCCCCTAAATTAAGAGAAACAAGTTTATAAAGTCATAAATGCACCCTGGGCTAGGTAGAGGTCCTTGTAAAGTCCCTGAATAAAAGACACAAAAAAGTGCACTTGGTGGGAATTGAACACATGTCTACATTGCTGGAACCCATGACCCAACCAAGGTACATAACTCTGATGATCATTAGGCAACTTTTTAAAAGTGCTCTGACCCCTTCGGGGTGTCATACGAAAAATTGGAACGATACAGAGAAGATTAGCATGGCCCCTGCACAAGGATGACACGCTTTTCCGGAGTGGTAGACCTACGGGTCTCAATATTTATTTATTTTGTTTCATTTTAATTTTCTTATATGTCCACTTTGATCTATACTCACACCGTCTTGACACCATGTGTCATCCTTATGCAGGGGCCATAACAACATTCCCATCCAATGACTATGCATTGTTGAGGGTTCACAATCTAGATGCCACCCTCATAATCCTTAGAGAAAATTTGAGTTGAAAAGTGTTGTTTCTCTGCATTCCTGGCATAACACAATGGTGGGATACCACCATGGTAGTTAAAATCACAGAGGTTGGCTAAGTCAAAGTTGTAGAGTGAAGTAGATGTGTCTGAAAAAAACCAAATCAGTTGGAATGGATTGGCTCGGATTACCGGATGGGATGGGATTGGAACTGGTCCGAAGCTGGTAGCAGGGTGGCTTGTGACCGGTCTCGAGATGTTCAAAGTATCTCGAGACCATTATTCGGCTTGAGATGGATATGAACAGCTTGTGAGTGCTTGCCAATCTTTTAGCTTTTCGGGTGTGCTGACAATGCAGAGTAATACAGAATTAAATTGATTAATTAATCTATCTCATTTACATGCAGAAACATATCCTTGTCAATGCAATCCATCACATAAAAAACCTCGCGTGATGCCCCAAATATGGGACACAACAGCATGCCGCATGTAACATGTTCAAGCACAATAAAGGTACTTCCAGGACCCCACTCGCAGATGGGACAATCAGTGTGCGTGCGAGCAGCCCAGAAGCTCTTGCAGTATAGTTTGATCATAGTGAGATCTAGACAAACCTTGCATGGTAAATGACAACGAAAAACCATTTCGAGTCGACCCATTGCCAAGTCATCGTCGTGACCTTCGTAGATGATGGAATCATATCGAGATTGACCGTGAAAGTGGGCGTTACAGTGGAGAATATCCCGTGCAAGCTTCCAATCAACTTTAGATTGATAGTTGACATATAGAACCTTGCATGCTTCAATCTGCAGTAGCATTATTTCAATGCAAATTTTAAAGGAGCAACTGCACATCGAACATACCTGTATGTCCTGGTCTGGACACACAACATACACCGGATAGTGGCATACCAAGTACTCACAAAGCTTCTGGTTGAAGTCACGGAAGGACAGATTGCTTTGGTTCTTTGCCTCAATTCGAACAGACGTAATCCGAGGGTCAGCTGAGCCCAACTTCCAATGAGCTGGCGATTCAGCATTTGACAACCTGAGAATTTGATCTTTCTCATCTTCCTCGCGGCTTTTAAGCCATTCATTGACGGCCATCTGGATACGAGCCATTGTTTCTTCATTTTCGTCCATCATTGAAATCTGAAAAAACCAATTGAGAACAGTTCATGCAAGATACAATATCGCCATACCTGATGCTTGGTATTCTACCCGTTTGTTTTCTTGTATTGTGCAGCCACCCCCTGCTGAAAACCTTCCCCCACACAGGTATTCATGTTCCGACTCGTTCCCTTCTTTCGAAAATTCTCGATGACATGGCTCAGAAAATGTTGCTTGAGGAAGTTCAAGGACTTGCCATGCTCCTTGGAGACATCCTGGCTGATATTTAGTAGCTAATAATGAGAAAGTAAATGGATGACATGCCTGGCAGACTTTTTCGTATGACCGAGGAAACATGATGAATAATGCCCATCTCCTGGGAGATCGTCCTGTGCCAGAATGAGCAAATGTAAGAGATCAGAATTGATGTGACTTACATCCACATATCCTCAGGTCTCACCAGTGCAAGGCTCATTGTAGAGTGGATTCGAGAAGTCAATGATGCCATTCAGACGCAGATACTTCTCCTGCGAGAACCACGTGCTAACCGCAGCCAGCATCCGATCGCAAACCCACTGTGTCGCGATGGTCCATAGGTCACGGAACTTAATGTCCACATTGTATGTGCCACTGAGATGGGTTCCTTCAAACTCAATGGCCAGAGTTCTGCTCCTAAACTCACAAGAGAATACTGCCAGTCATCCCGGTAGCATCAGTGTATTAGAAATTGCAAGACCTACAGCAACATTACTAACTCTTGCCGCAGCCAAGACCTTCTCCATGTCGTGGCAATTGCAGAAAGTCACCAGAGAGTCCTTTGAGAGCGACCCATCCCGTAAATCGAGAAGATCTTCGTCTATCTTTGTGTTCGGGGTCTGTCTCTTGATTCGACGTGATGCAAACTTGAAGTCTGCATATGTTTGGAAAGGTGCCCAGGGACGGCCTGTTAGCGTCGCAGAAGCTGTAGGCACGGGTCCTAGGGTGGCGGCTGTCTCTGGAGTACTATGTAGAGGGATAATTTTGTTGGGTTTGCCGGCACGCAGGTGGTGTTTCACAAAAATGGATCTGGGAGGCAGCTCGACAGTGGGAGTGCAATGGTCATCACCAGAATCCTGATCAGCATCCACATCCATCAGCGCAAATAGCTCCGGGTTTGGAAGCTGTGCTATCATGTCTAGTGATCGGCACGGGTCGGGTCACCCGCGGCGGGTCCCGGGTACAGGTCAGTCCGGGTACGGGTATGGGTCGTCCTCAGATTTTTTGCTGGACCCGTGATACCCGTACGGGACCCGTGGGAATTAGTTGACAACAGAGTTGAAATGCATAGGTGTGTACCCTTGGATGAAATATGGACCAAACAACCATTACTGACACCCTGGAGGGGAATTTCAACAGTTCTGACGTGTCAGAAAAGAAAATGGGTTCTAGCCTGAACCGAACCGGAGGAGAAGGATGAATATGTATATTATATTCGGCAATTTCTTCATTCATAACAATAGCCATAGTGTTAAAGAACTCATAGTAATGACCTATCATGAAAGCTGTACTAGAAACACGAGAAAACCACGCAGGTCTCTGACGGGTCGCACGGGTCGTGGGTCACCCGCTAACCCATGACCCGACCCGTACCCGTCAGCGCAGGTATGGGTTTTGGCGGGTACGGGTACGGGTACGGGTCAGCGCTCCGGTACCTGCGGGAGGCCCGTGACGAACACTAATTCTCCTCGCTGGAATAAATCAAGCGAGGGAAAGTGGCCATCATCTCGAAGTCAAGAAGTTCCGGGAGCTGTGTGGTTAACTCCGACTCTCAGGACACTAAAATATTTTCAGCCTGAGAATTTTACAGAAATTTGATAGCTCTGTACCCTTTTTGCCGACTCCCTGTTACATTTCTGCTCTATAACATGGTCGTATACATTTTTGCAAGCTTTGCAGTATTTGGTGCAGACTCTTGCATACTGGAAGTTGGCAGTGACAGGGTCACCACAGAATGAGCATGTGGGAGGTTCTTTGGGAGTTCATGCAGTTGTCCACTGTTGCTTGTATCTGGACTTTGGCATCATTTCTGCTGACTGTGTCACGGAGAAGTCGAAGTTGTGAGAATCAGAAGTGACTGTTGAATCATAGCCCGGAACTGCATAGCCTCGGGCATTGGGCAACTCGGACATCCCCGAACTTTCTTATTTATTCTACTATGTTCTTCACTGAGTCAAAATGACTCCTTCCATTATGACTCAGACTCCTTGCTGCTCTATTTAAGCAGCCTTTGTAACCTAGGTAGAATAACTGAATTTACTATCTGCCCCCATCAATACTTTGTGTGAGCTCTCGAAGAACCACTGCCGGTTCTTTATCAACAACCAACTACTCGTAATATTCTCAACAGGTTATGGGCCCCAGCCTAGATCTTTGAGCAAGCTTACACCATTTTAA
Source organism: Mycena vulgaris (assembly GCA_029204335.1). Lineage (NCBI taxonomy): Eukaryota > Fungi > Basidiomycota > Agaricomycetes > Agaricales > Mycenaceae > Mycena > Mycena vulgaris. The sequence goes on along the minus strand of JARGYA010000027.1, from coordinate 930,456 downwards.
CTTTTACCTATTCTCCGAGTACTTCTGTCCTACCCCTCATCGAATAAATGTCCTTCTCTAACTCAACCAACTCTGGTTCGTCTATGTATCGGATCGAGCCGCTCCAGAAAGCCAACTGGCTAGGCTGGAAGCGTTGTGTCACCTCCATTTTGAGGGACCGAGGTCTGCTGAAGTATATCACGGGAATTTCAACCTGTCCAACACCGGCAACTGCCACTAAACCGACCACAGATGAACTAAAGTCTATGGAAGAATGGGACGACAATGATGCCCCATGCACAAACTCAGATTGAGCTGACGTTAGGCGACTCCCAGATGATTCATATCTCAGGAGCTACGACCTCTGCACAAATGTGGAAACAGCTTGTCACTGTTAAGGAATCTCGTGGGAAACTGGGAATCTTATCTATGCGTCGCCGCCTATATCAGACTACTGCCGACGAATCTGCGGACATCTTGGCCCACATTACGGAGCTCAGGGAAATCCAAGAACAGCTTCACCTCATGGGTAGCTATGTATCTGACGATGATTTCACATTCCTACTCCTTACTTCCCTTCCGGAAAATTGGGACCAGTTCACTATGGCTTATCTTGGTGCCAACTTTTCTGCTGTTCAGGCTACTGCTACCAGCTCTTCTACTGGTACAACTTCTCAGGCACCCACTTCGCTAGTATCCACCCTTTCCATCAAGTCCTATGAACTTATTGCAATTATCCTTGAGGAAAATTGCCGCCGCTTGGAAAAATCGGGCACAGACTCATCTTTAGTCTCGAGGGGATCGAATTCGAGTTCGAACCGAAACCCCAAGTCCGAGAACAAACCTACCGGTTGTAATTGCCCTTCAGACAGCATATGTTCAAACTGTGGTCGGAAATATCATTGCAAACATAAATGTTTTGCCAAAGGTGGAGACCACGAAGGTCAAGGACCGAAGCATAACCCGGGGAACTCTAAAACGAAGACCAAAGACAGGTCTAACCAGGCTGAAGACAACACATCAGATGCTACAAATAAGAACTCGGTAGATCAGGCTTATACCTCTGAAACCAACTCCAGATGCCTTACGGCGACCCATTCGTTCAAGCACAGTGATTGGCTTATTGACTCTGGAACCACGTCACATGTCTGCAATTCACGGGAATTGTTTAGTGATTTTACCCAACTCACAGACCACACGATAACTGGTCTTGGTGAGTATAAGGTTGAAGCTCTCAGCAAAGGCACAGTTAAATTGGAGTGTAAGGTCGAAGGCAAATATGTTACGAATGTTTTAAACAACGTACTTTACGCCCCGACATCTGCCAATAGCCTTCTATCCATAAGCAAACTTGATGACGCCGGCAGCGAAGCGGTTTTCTGCCATGGTCGGTGTACACTGGTAAGTGTTAAAGGAACGAAATTAGCTACAGCCAAGAAATTAGCTACAGCCAAGAAATTGGGGAAAATTTACCTCATGGATGTGAAACCTCGCGATGAGGATAACACTAACATATCCAACGAGTCTACCGAAACATGGAACTCGCTTCATCGTAAGTACGGACACCTGTCAATTTCGTCATTGGAAAAACTTGTGAAAGGTAATTTAATTAGTGGACTTACTGTATCTTCCGACAGCCCACCATTCACCCAATGCGAAGCTTGCATTCAAGCTAAACAGCACCGTCAACCCTATCCCAAGGAGTCCGAAGACAAGACTACAGAAACTGGTGAACTCACCCATTCCGATGTCTGGGGACCCGCACACGTCGCGGCTATTCAAAGCCATGTAGTGATTTCCAACGCCAAATATTACATTTCCTTCACCGATGACTTCTCCCGCCGATGCACAGTGTTCTTCATGAAGCATAAATCAGAAGCAACCCAATGTGTCAAAGATTATGTCACGTACCTCGAGCGTCACCTCAAGACTGCTCCAAAATATATTCGCATTGACAACGGGGGAGAGTACATCAACAAGGAATTTGTCAGATGGTGTAAAGAGAAAGGAATTGACTTACAAACGACCACACCCTATTCACCCTCCCAGAACGGCATTGCCAAACGTTTCAATCGCACCCTTATGGAACTTACCCGTGCAATGCTCATTGCTCGCAATTTACCATCCTTCCTATGGGCCAAAGCAATTAGTCATGCTGCCTACATACGAAATCGCTCCCCTACCAGAGCTTTGAATGGGATGACCCCACATGAAGTCTGGACTGGCAATAAACCTAACATGTCACATTTGAGGGAATTTGGATCCGAAGTTTGGATACTCACGAAATCCACTAAGCCCGGGAAAACGGTGGCTAAATCCAAGAAGCACATCTTCTTTGGGTATGCAGAAGGACCTAAAGCAGTTAAATACTGGGATAAATCATGCAGGCAAATCAAAGTCTCACGCAATTTCGACTTCTCGGAAACTCAGCTGAAGGATATTGAATTGGATGCACCTATCAGACTGCCGCTTGAGGGGGAGCCAGGGAATACCAACCAGCAGCCTGCTAACATTCAATCAGCTGCCGCTCCGACTCCAATTAAACCAACCCACACACCTGCTACTCCAAATATTCCTGCACCTAGCACCCCATCGCAAACACCTTCACCCGTACCTACGGAGCCATTAGCCGAGTCGCCACTTAGACAGGCTATCTACGCACCTCAGGGATTAAATCCTATCCCTCTGCGTAGATCCACCCGAGATATCAACGATCAGAATTACCGCCGGTTAAATAACCTGCAATCACACCTACCTGCCACTCACAGTCCCCGCCAAACTAATGCATCAGCAGACATGTCACAGATCATTGAGGACGCACCTGAGACCATTGACGAGACACATTATATCTTGTTAGCTTCACAGTTAAATCCAGATAAGACCCCTCGCAATCTCTCTGAGGCGAAAGCGTCACCAGATAGGGACGGCTGGGAACAGGCCATGGAGGTCGAATATCAGACTCTCCAGAAAATGGGAACATAGAAACTTGAAGATTTACCTGAAGGACGAAAAGTCATAGGCTCACGATGGACATTTGACAAGAAGTACGACAAACTGGGAAATGTCATTAAACTTAAAGCTTATCTCGTCGCACAGGGATACTCACAAATACCTGGCATGGACTATGTTGACACATTCTCCCCAGTTGTTTGCCTTGATTCGCTTCGAGCAATTCTAGCTATAGGAGCAATCAAAGACATGGAAATTCAACAGCTCAACATTAAAGGAGCTTACCTTAATGGAGATCTCAAAGAAGAGATCTACATGTGTCAACCAGACGGTTATGACGATGAAAGTGGACATGTATGCTGCCTCTACAAGATCCTATATGGACTCAAGCAGTCCGGCCGCGAGTGGAACCGCAAATTGAATGCGGCGCTGGCCGAATTTGGATTTCAGCACACCAAAGCTGATCATTGCGTTTATACATGCACCACCGAGGGTAAAACCTCCTATATTACCGTTTGGGTCGATGACCTACTCCTGCTAACGCACAATACTGCAGAGATGGAAGAACTTAAGCACGCACTGCGCCAGAAATTCACCATCACCGACCTTGGCGAGCCAAATAATCACGGTGCAGTTGTACAGGATGCGCAATAGATGCATCACTTCCTTCTTGAACTCTGGACCTCCGTCGATGGTGATGAAGGGAACGCAGGCGAATCAGCAGACAATGTCCTCGTAGATGAAGCGTGAGACTGTTTTAGCATCCAAGACTTTTACCACGCGAGCCTCGGGCCAAAGGATTGTTGGTTCCACTGCATGGATGATGTACTTCATGCCGCCTACTCCTTCGAGCATGTGGATACTATCAAGATTAAAATGACGGAGCAGAGGGGCTTGCCAGGATACTTCGTAAGGGAGTACAGGAATGCACTTGATTGCTTTCTGGCACTCGATGCAGGACCTGACGAAGTAGCTGATATCGTCGTACATGTTAGGCCAATAGAAACGATCACGTGGCTGAATATACACCGCGTCCCGGCCTCGGTGACCGCACTCGTTGTGAGCTTGCGCTATTAGAACACCGCGCTTGTTGACATCTTCAATGACGAGAGCCGGAAGTCGATTCGCGCCTTTTCTCGGGGTGAGCCAGAGCCTATCTTGGTGCAGTAAAAATCTCCGCCCTCGTTTAAGATAACTCAGCTTGTCATGGTCGGATCGAAGGCGTCAGGGATATGTTCCTGACAGCAGAAACTCGCGTAATTCCTGCCAAAGCTCCGGTGAGTCTTCGTCTCTGATCTTGTGCTTGTGGCCTGCAGCAGCATTCACCAATTCTGCAAGGGGGATACTTTGAGTATAAGTCTCGGGGGTGAAATACTCAAAGGAAATGTGCTCGTCTCCCAGGAGGAACTCTTTAGTGGTAGCACAGAATGTTTTGCGGCGGGTGAATTCGGGTAGTTCGCGAGTTGAGTGGGCGCCGAGGTAGCAGAGAGCGGAGTGAGCCAGATAGGACCCACGGGCGGTCAGGTCGAGTTCCTTGGTGGTGAATAGATCGGGATCGAACTGTGGGATTTCTCGGAATGCAGATGTTGAGCAGTAGATGGGCATACACTCGGTGCTCAAAACGTAGGTCTGCAGGAATGGAGTAGACAGTCTGAAGTACGCACAATCAAGCAAGAACTTAGCCGCTGTGGTACATGTAGCCCCCGTTGGCGCGTTGTGAGAGCCAGCATAGACCAGGTCGAGGTAAGCCTCCAAGAATTCCTCGGGATCTTGCTCATCGTAATTCCGGTCGGTTGGCGCAGGAGGCCGCCGCGAGAGCGCGTCTTCTAGCTTGAACGACTCTGTGCGGACGTGATGAGGCTCAAAATCGAATAGGCGAATCCATGCAACCCATCGCAACAGCAGTGCATTTGGGACATCATCAGGCTCACGAAGCATTTGGGACATCATCAGGCTCACGAAGCATTTGGGACATCATCAGGCTCACGAAGCATTTTAGCAAGGGACTTGGCATCATGGTCTAAACAGAAGTGTACTCCCCAAATGCGATGGCGTAGCTCTTTGAATGCTCGGAAAACACCGTATACCTCGGTCTTGGGCTGACCATAATTCTGCTCAGTGGAGTTGAAAGTGCAGGACCCGAAAGGCGCAGGATGTTTCTCCACGTCGATGATCTGGTAAACAGCGTATCCGGTGCCCATCCATGAGGAGTCGACGCCTACGACCATGAGGCCTTCATCAGAGTCTCTAGGAGGGAGTGAAATAGACGTAGCCAATGTATAATCCAGCCGCACGAGAACAGGTGTCGAGGCCATCTTGAGCTTCAGAATGTTCTGCGCTTCAATCGCCTCGTCTGTAACGCGGAACTCGACAGTTACGACTTGTAAGAGCACTGTGAGAGGCTTAGCTATTATTGAGAACCCAAAGATCCATTTGTGTCCTCCTCCAGCGAGACCCAGGAAGCTGCGAACCTCAGACACGGAAGTTGGAATAGGCCAATCGAGAACGCGCTGAACAAGGCTCAGAGAAACCTTCCATCCCTCATACGAGACAAGCGAACCTACGATGTGAAGGTCAAATGCGGCTAAAACTGTCTTCGCACCAGATGCAGTAATCCCCGCCATAATCAGGGTCCCCAGGAAGTCGTCGAGGTTCTGTGCATACTCCCAAACAAACCTACGGATATCAGGATTTTCTGGAATAGCAACATTACCGTAGCGTGATCTGGGGCCTTTGATTCCGCAATCGTCGACGAAGGGATCGGCTTTCTTGGGTGCAATCGGTTTAAGTGTGTGGGCTACTCGCAGGGTGAATCGTTGCATCGCATTTGTGTAGCCTTGGCCCATCGTTGCTTGTTGCTTTGGTCCAGCAGGCGAGTGGAAGGCTTGCATAGGGTGGGAGTTCGGATGGATCCAAATTGCGTCGAACCCTGAATATAAGTCCGCACGTCCGTACATTGAGTAACCAACAAAAGACTCAGCAAAATCGTTGGATGGTCACGGCATTAAGCGGTTCAAGGTTCGCACCGGGGGGTCAGACCCAGGCTTCTCCATGACGGGAAACATGGCGCATCGGCAGCTCGACACCGTTGGATCGAAGCGGCCTCCCTTCTCGTTGTCAAGGATCACCTTTCGTACGTCCTTGAGTAGCGCGATGGGGATAGGAATGGGTTTGCGTTGCCACGGCGTGTGTTCGATAGTGGGAAATTCGTAGTCAGGGTAGTAATCCCTGGAAAACGAACCTTTCTCCGAATATTGGAATGCAAATGCGGACTCACGTTCGACCGCGACGAAGGCGAGGAGATTGATTTCGGAAGTCGACAGGATTCCTGGATGGATTTGGGTGAGCATGGACTCGAGTCGTTCTAGAGTGACCCGAGTGCCGAACTTGAGCAAGTGGTAGTCTGGAGGGTGGGTAGGTAGTTCAGTAAATGAGGTGCGAGGAATAGGGCGGAAGACATGAACTTGTGGCTCAGGCTGCGTGGTTGCAACTGGCTTGACTTTTCGGTCTACTGGCTTGTAGTGTTTCTTCGGAGCTGGTTTGGGTGTCGGTCTAGAGGTAGCGCTGACCCAACGTGCCACTGCATAAGTACGGCGCGCATTAGCGACAGATCTCGGGGGTATTCCATAGCTAGAAGAACTAATTTCAGCGAACAATCGATCAGTCCAAGGAGAAGGAATAATCGTTCGGGTATCAGGGAGGGTAGAGGCGTAGTAATTGTACAGGAAGGGGTCGAGAGATGGGGGAGGAGACAGATAAAATAAGGAATCAAATTCAGAAAACTCAGCTTTTCCCATTAAGGCTTCTACAGATCTTCCGAGGGTATTTGTAGGGGAGGGTTGGAAGACCGCCGATGTGCTCCCCCATATCAAAAATCCTTGTACTGTTCCTCCTCGTCAGTAACCTCTTCAATGGTAGCACAATGATTGCGGGTGATCGCAGTGGCGTTGCACGGATCCTGGGGGTCAGTAATAGTGACAACGATGGTGGGATGAATTTTCCTATCTCCATTCTTCCAGAGATAAAGGCTGACGCCCCCGGAGCGTTCGTAGTCGATGCACACAGCAAACCATTGCATGAACGGCTGGCCGGCTGGCCGAGGATGATGTCGTGGTGTCCGATTTCCTGGTGAGAGACAAACATATGGTGAGGGAAAAGATGGCCTCCGATGTGTAGCGGAATGTCCGTGGCGCAGCTGCTCTGGTCCTCCGTGAATACCTTTAAGAGCCCATTTCATACCTTCGAAGTCGACCGGGAGACTGCAACGCGCCGGAACCGAAGCGCTAGCCAGGTTCAGCTCGGAGCCAGTGTTGATCATTGCAGTCAGCACTATATCTCCAATGTGAATCGTAAGTGTGCCGGTACTCATCACGAAATAACGGCCTTCTGGGACTCTGGCGATTGCGCTCCCGTAGTTGACTAAGAATTCCTTGATCTCGTCGAACAAGGCATCAGCGTAAGTGTATCTAGGCCCAGACTCCGTGAGCAGCATGGCAGTAGGAATTTCAGTATCATCCTCGGCAAAACAAACAGTGCTCAGCAGATTTAGTGGCATATTCGCGCTTGAAACGGGTTGCATCTGTGAAAAGTTTCTGAAGTTGCGGGCTCAAACCGATGATGTCCAGGAACGGAAGTGCGACCTGTGTCTTCAAGAGAGTCTCAAATACAGTGTTAGCGTCAGCACGCTCTTGAATCATCGAGGTTATGTGATACTTATCGCCTGCTACTGGCTTCTTGGCATCCCGCATTACAATATTGTCGTTGTGAGGCTTGGTGTTAGAGGGCCGCGAGTCGCCCCAACCATCCTGCCGATTGATGGGGCTCGTAGGGGGAGTCGGGAGAGAAGAGCCAGATGGCCCAGCCGTCGGAGCCTTAGGCGCAGGTTTCGGGGCTGGTTCTGGCCCCATATGAGGCGGAACATCTCGCCCTTTTCCCTTGGCTTCAGGTCGTTTGGATGGGTCGAATCGGACGTTGGTATCTTTCCCCGTCTGGGTAACAGGGTCAGCGTCATATGTCATGAAATCAAGAGACGATACCGCGAAATTATGGCTATCCAAAATGCGAGACGCTCCGTATGAAAGGCCCAACGTGTTCGACCGAGCTGTCTGTGCTTTGCCTGCGGCTGCCCGGTCGCGTACAACGGCACATATGTAGTCAGCAACTCCTCCAACAAGCCCTTGGGGAATACATGGTAGGTCTATGCCTCCCTCCGCCATTACGTAGCGCGAAGTGTTGGTGTCGAGCCTGATAATATTAGCAGCCAACAGCGTGTGAGTATCTGGGTAGTTGCGGAGGCCCAGCTGATGGGTGCCAGCCTTCCAGCACATGAAGCATCTACGTTGTTCAACATCAGTGGCCTGGTTTAAAGTACCTTGACTAGTAGGCTGAAACGCAGGTTGCTGGTTATTTCCGCCCGTTCTAGCAGCGAGGTTCAAGTTGAGAGTCTGAATCTGCTTTCCTAAATCCTCAATAGTGTTCGGAGCAAGAGGGACTTGGGAGGGAAGTTTCCTAGATGTATCAAGGTTGAAAATTGACAGAGTAGACGTAGCTTTCAGTGCAAGACTTGATTGAGTCTCCTCGGCCCAAGGTTCGAATGTCAGGGAGTCGTTGTCAAATCGTTTCTGTAAATAGCCGATAGATTCTGCAATCGTGGGAGGATCTGAACGCTTACGTTTCGCGGAAGGAACTTGAGTAAGGAACCACTCCTTGATAACCTTGGGGATGCCTGCGATAGAGTAAAAGTCGCGTTCCTTGTTTGTAATGCGAGACTTCTTGACCAAAGGAACTGCAATCTGGGCAAAACCACGATAGTATGTCTCAACGTCCGACATGTTTGTATAGGAGGACTTAGCTAATTGTTTCTCACAGAAATCCTTGAGCATAGACTTGGTATAATCAGGAACACGCTCAGAGTGTCCATACAGGAGCATTATCTGTGATTTAGCAGTGTTTCAGGTCTTACCAGTCATCTCCGGGTCAAACTCCGGCATGTAGCGAATAAGGTTCCAAACTTCGTCTGAGGAGTATTGTACGATGTACTGCACGAGTTCGTTGGCATCCGTGATGCCTGTGTTAGCTCCATGCTGAACAATGCTAGTCAGGAAGGCCGTCACCTCTCTACCGTCGAAGCGCGGAGCACCAGAAGAATGGGCAGAGGGCATGGGGACTTGCAGGACATTATTAGTCGCCATGGCAGAAACAGGGGTTGTTAGTTAGGGGTAAGACGGCGGGGATGAAGGCAGACGATGTAACGGAAAACCTGCTCCCTCGCGGTGGGCTCCACTGTAGAAGAAGGGTTCGTCCCGGGACATCAGGAAACAGCTCTCTCCGCAAGTCCTCCCCATTCGCAACATCGTTGTCTGGATCCTCGAGTTCCAGCTCGGCCAACTCCAAATCCTCCTGCGAAATCTGCCGCTTCCTCCCACATGCTCCCTTGCGCCCATTATGGTAAAAGTTCCCACCATGCTCTGCAAGGTGCTTGAGTCCTTTTCAAACTGTTGAAGTGTCGAGTCCCCCCAGGCGTGGGAAGGCAGCGATGTCGGCGTAAGACCACTCAAATGTGTTGTGGAGGACCGATGCTATGGCTTTCTTGGTGGGTGTGAACGGTTTGCGTTGGCGGTGGGGAGGTGCAAGGGGCATGAGTTGTCACCTCGAGGCCTCAACAAACATGTCAAGACCTCAACAAGAGCACAGGGAGCGTGAAAAAGAGACAAGTCACACGAGATCAGTCACGAATCAAATATTATTAATATGGCTACCAAAACGGGATGAGGACTACATTTTTGCCGTGACTGTACGTCGCTCGGATGAGGGCTTATGGGATATCATGTATGCCTTGTCTGAGCACCCCCTATACGATTCGGAGACGAAGTGCCCGCCGCCTTTCAACACCAACCTCCTCAACGGTACATTTGTCTCGGAAGATGAAGCTCAGTCAGTGGCCGCAAGAGCCAAACGAGTGTTTCTGCAATTGGTGGGATGGATCAGCTGGTGGACGACATCTGTCTCCAAATGGAACCGACATGTTGAGCCTCGCGTAGTCACTGCGGTCAATAACCTGCAGCTTCAAGGATTGAGGAAGCAGGGAGTGATCGTCAGCCCCCGATGTGACTGGCGGGAAATCAATCTTCCCTTGCTAATAAGCAACAACGTGCCGATCTTCTACATCTGGGGGCCATTTGAATCTTGCGAGCCTCGTTTTTTGCGACTAGCGCCTCAAGTTCTGTAGGCATACCAAGATGCATTCAATCGCAAGAATGACGGACTTGCCTTGTGGATGTCAGATCTTCCTATTATCCAGAGCGAGCTTCAAAAGTGTTTGGGATTCAGTGAATTTCTTGAAGTCGACGAACGTAACTACAAACTCCTCGGTACTCCTTATCCACGGCCTGATAACCCCGACGTGGAAACCACCGCTATTGACCACGAGGGATGGCTTCGTCGGAAGTTAAAGGACGTGGATGAATGGATTACTTACCTCAAGCTCTACCATCACTGCGTGGTGGAGATCATGGACGACGACGACGATGATCTGCCAAGGGAAAATGGGTGTATGATCCGGGAAATCTACAAGGGGCGCTGCGCACCTAAAAGAGGTCAGATCTATGATTTCACCACTGGTGTCAAGCGGCGTAACCCGTACGAGGGACCAGAGCAGCTGACGAAGCTGAGGACAGAGGGAGCTCTTCTCGATCGTGCAGAACACCTCGGCGGCTGCTCTCTTAATCTGTGCTTGGGTGATATTGGAATCAACGACTCCGTAGACACTACTCAACTGGGGTGTATGAATCTGGATGACTCTGACTCCACGGGAACGGACACTTCAAAGATTTCTGAGCGTAGGGAAACAGATCGCAACGAGCCGATGAGATTTCAGTCCAATTGGGCGCGCCTCATGACTAGGGACAACTCGGCTGATGGCTACAAGCAGGTCCGGGGGCGACATTTCATCGAGTATGAGACCAATACGCGTTGCAGACCAGCGACTCGTCTGGGAAACCGAGAACGTTCGCGATCACCCTCCTTTAATTCCGTGAGGAGCGGCACTCGGGAAGCTTCGGAAGGAAGTTCCAGCAAGGCCATCATGCGTCGAATTCCGATTGATGCATCCATCTCGTACCAGCCTTGCCGCGAGCTTCGATTCAGCAACCGCAAACTGTGGGACATGCGCGCAGCTTGGTTAAGGGACTTTCACCTGTGGGGACGAGCAATGACTTACGAACAGAACCTCTGGACCGTCCCGAGCGAGTACAAGTAGTACCCTGAAATGCTTCGAGACGTAGTCGTTTCGCGCTTCTCGGAAGTACGCCTTCGCTACTGGGCTGCTACTATTCCGAGATTGCGGTTCATGTGTCACGTCCTGTCCTATGCCATCGAGCACGGGGTTACTATTCGCATCGGGGTCAAGCCAATCGACGCGAAGAGATATCGCCCATGCACCGCTGACTACGCCAACAATGTCGTCAATAAATGTCTCTTCGAGCCAGCATCCAAAGCTCCTCGTCTTGCGCGAGATCTTAGTCCAATGGAGCTGTTCACAGGGTTTGCGGAGATTCTCGATTCGGTCGCGAAGAAACCGAATGCATGCAAGGTGATTGGGCGTGGAGGCGGTGCCAGCTGGATCATGTGTTACTTCGGGTATCTGTTCTTGGTGCGGGATTTCATGAGCGGGCCCAGCATTCAGGTATCGGTCCACCACGGCGGAGGAAACGACTCCGGAGATCATTTCCACTGGATCTGAGCTGGGATGAACTGTCAGAGCGTGATTTGCACAACATTTTCGGGTACGTCGCCGGGGACTCGGGATCGGAGGATGCCTACATCTTCCCCATGGATGACATGATGCTAGAATTCTCCGCCTACTATTACTACGAGTGGAATGCGGGGTGCGACAGGATTTTCCGTCACTTGGCTGAGGAATTGGTCGCCAGGCGCGGGGAAGCTCGAACGCGGAAAGATTGGCGGAAATACCTTAAATCCACCAATCACGGCGTCCACGGTCCTCTCACAGGAGGCAAACCCCGTGGCTTATGGATCTATAAGCGACCGTCGCTTATGGTGCGCTTGTGGCTTGCTTGTGACCGGTTCTGAGCATCAGGGCCTGAACTGGCGAGAGTTCAATTCCCAGTGTGGGCAAGTTTTGATAATCCTAGGTCAAATCATGTTTTTATTCCAGAGCTTTCATATATTGCGAGAACATCCTCAATACAGTTTAGAATACTTTCTAACTTACTGCTAGACATCCAATCACGACCCATATTCTGTACAGCGAGAGTTGTTTAAGCATTTAGGTAAGCTGAGCTGACCAAGCCCTGTTGATTTTGTGCTTCTGCTCCTCACTGTACCTCAAGCCACAGAGAACATCAAATCCCTTATGACTCGAACCCAGAACAAGAGGTGTAAGGACTTCTAAAACAGACTAGAGTTAGGTGGGGGGTGGTTAGAAAAAACTTGGTAAGAACTCTGAAAGAATCCTGGCTCCCTAGGTGGACCCTGGCCGGCTGCACCTGATAAAGTGTTAGCTATTGCCCTTATATTAGTTTTCTATCTATAGCTCAAAAAGATAATATTTGGAGGCTAGGGTGAGGAACATAAGCCATAAAATTATTGGTTTACTTAGCTTACCTAAGTGGTCGAACAATACAATGGTATTCTCCTAAAACACAATACAATCCCCAATTGGAGGTCCAATGATAGGTCAAAGCATATTCTGAAGTACATTGAGACTGCTCTGACAAGATACAAAAGCTCGGGAATAAGTATATGATTTATTAAAACCTGCCCACAGTGGGAATTGAACTCTCGCCGGTTCAGGCCCTGATGCTCAGAAACCTGCCACAAGCGCGCCATAAGCGACGGTCGCTTATGGATCCATAAGCAGCAGGACTTGCCTCCTGTGTCTACCAGGAACTATTGCAACGAGAGCGTACTTGGAGGAGGGGTGGTCTAGGATCTCGGATGCCTTTGGCGGACCATGGAACAAGTCAAAGTTGGGTGACATTGAAGTGCGGCAAGTTTTCAAGCCACGTTTCTAGCAACGGACAGGAAAGTCGGGGCTCTGTAACATATATTTAAACTTTCTTTTTTACACTTTATTGAACCAGTGTATACTTACCTTTCTGTTCCCTTTGCAGGCACGTCGCGATGCTCGACATGCCTGGGTTATCATTGTAGTACGATCTTTAGTCGCTAGTTACACATGTCACATCACGTAGTATATCTCCGGGTTGACACCCGTGAGAAGAATCACTTCTACTACCTATCACCATCGCCTCTGAGCTTCAAGAAAGCCCGGAGGCTTCGGTATAAGGTTAGTCCCTGTGCTCCTAACTACTGATTATTCTGTGACAGGAAAAGTCTTAACTTTGAGAGACTTCTCTTGAAGTACCACGAGCAGTAGCTAAGGACTTCCTAGGCATATGCTGCTCGCTTAGACTTTTAATACACCATTCGTCCTCCTCCATGCTATTAAACACTCGCCAGACTCCCTGCCGACAGCTCCCCAATGTATAAATATTTGTGAAGACCACTACGCACTATGTATGTCCTACAATTGAGGTGATAGTGGTTTATGGTAAAGTAGATAGATTTTTCATTCGCTGGCGTGTACACGTGATCGGTGATTACATAATTTACAGGGATATTCGATGTGTATGGAGAGTAAAAGAAAATAGAAAAGAAAATTTCACACATCTGGTGGTATATAGAGAGACTCCTTACAGAGCCCCCACTCTCCATGTGCGTTGTTAGACCCACAAATCATATGGAGACTCCCCTGGGATTCTGTCCAAGAACGGTTCTGGTAGCTAAATGTCACGCACGCAATGGCTTGAAATTCCACGTGCCGCCGAAGGCTCCCTCCAACAGTTTCGCTCTGTACTTGAAGTCGGCCTCTTTCACCCAATCTTTTGGAGCTTGCGTACTCTGGTTCCCTGCCCTCAAGAATGATTGCCATTCTCCAATAGTTTTCCAGCATCCTCTGATCGCCGGCGACGTGATCCTTCCAATGATGTAGTCAAAGAGTTGTTGCCCAGGTGGGCCCATCGTTTTGTCAAAATGTCCCGGGCACTCATTCTCAGCCAGCCATTGAGGGGGGAAACAGATAAACGTCCAAGCTCGGGTTGCCCTTGTTGATGTACCCGAAAAAAAAATTGATCTTGTCTGCAGATACTTGGTCTCTGGTGAGCATCTCATCTTCAGTTCTCTGACCGTCGAGCATCTGAACTTTAGCGAGCAGCATGAAGCTGTGATTGTACTCCATGACTCGCATAGATGGCCCCTTTAAGTGCCTATGGGTGAGGTCAATATCCATCCACAAGGCTATCCAATTAGCAAAGCCCCCAGCTCCAGAAAGGCGCCCGCGTAAGGCTTCTGGATCATCTTCCCGACCAGGTCGAAGAGCCAGGCTCTTGTGTTCTTGGGACCGGACCACACAAGACGGGTGTCCTCATACCTGGGCTCGAGAGTCGCTGGCAGCGTCCATCGCTTGACTTCTGAAATTTTGACCGCTCGGAATAGAGGTATGTTGCTCATCCTGACGTATAAATAGAACGGAATGGCGTGATCAACCGCTAGGTTCAGAAGATCTTCCATGCTTTCCATATTCTTGTACAGCCCCACCCAGGCACGCATGCACAATTCTGCTCGCGGGTTGTCAAAGACCAAGATCCCCCTCTCGAGGACTAAGAGGCCCCATTCTATGGCAGTCTCAAAATTCAAGCGAGCCACGCTATCAGTCACTACAGGCGCCCAGTCCATGATGGTGCCCAGGTAGTCTATCTTGGTAATGCAGCGCTTCCCGTCCTTAGCTCGCAGGTCTTCGTCCTCTCCGCTGACATCCATTAGGTTCTCGTCAGGTCCTGGGCCTCCGGGCATGCTTTTGGCGAGGGTGTCTTGTTCTTTCACATAACGTCTCACAGAAGAGCTTCCTTCTCTTCGTTGGGATCCTAGAGGAGTATCATATCCCTCCTCAAAGCGCTCTTTTCTGTTCAGGGAGCAGGACCTTTTACTCGCAAAGCTTACAAAACTGTCTGTGCTTCTGGATTGACTCCCCTTTTTACTCCCATCAGGGCTTTCGCTGTGCCTTCCCTGGTCAAAAACATCCTCCTGAGGTCGCTTACAATGAGGACTTAAAGAACACGAAGAGCAATACCTCAAAGCAGGTCCATATTGCCTCCTTCGAGTATCGTCACGACCAATCTGATGTAATGCCGAGACACTCTGGCTATAGCCTATCAGACTCGACATAGATGGCTCCGGGTCCGGTGAGGTAATGTGTTCTCTCATAGGGACCCAGCACTCCATCAAGCGCCAGCGTCGTACCATCTCAGGCCCCCGGTCGTCTAAGCGGCCTGGTCTCCCGACATCCCAACCACGCCTTCTGTCTATGTGGTAGCTCCGGTCGTAAATGCTAGTGCCTGGATCGCTCCTTGCTTCATCATCGACACCAATAGCTCGACCATTCCAAGAATTGAAGACTCTCCCTTCGCAAGGCGTGAGAAGTACGTGCCACTTCTCTCTTTCCAAAACAGGATCACAGTCATAGAACACATTTTCTACTGTCAAGGAACCGCTGCTCGCATGTCCAAACCGGCTTAGGGAGTAAGGGTGATTCGCGGGTACCCCCGGGTTCCGATTCAGCGGGTACTGGGCAAAGAAAGTAATATATACTTTATTCTCCAAATGTTCTGCCATAGAATTATAGAGCCACGCACACATGCACATTTCTCATCGATCCGAAAGAGGCCTTGCTGCCCAAAAATTGTGCAGTATGAGCATGTACGAGTGAGATGGCTGGAACTTGGGACGACACCAATTGCGCTGGTTATGCATGAGCGGATCTTGGAGGAACATGTCGACAGGGATAAGCTTAGGACACCAGGTCCAGTAATTTGGGAGTTCCACCAAAGGCACCGGTGCTCCAAATCGTTCCTCAGACTTGAGCAAGTACTCCGTCAAGAATATCTCGGAATATGTGAAGAACTTTGAATCCTCCTCCTTCTCTGTCCAAGGATAGTGGAACGGTACGCTGTTACGGATGAAGTGCCCTATATTCAGAAACTTCCAATTGCGGTTGAGGGATACCAAGCATCCTCTTTTCGGGTGTTCGCTGAGACGAAGGTCACGCGCCACTCACTATCGAGCAAATAGTGAATGATTTCGTCCAAGGATAAAGGGGCATCGAGGATATGCCCCAGAACAGGCACGGTGTTCTCGTCAAACAGCCTGAGGTCTTCTTGCCCTTCCTGCAGTGCCAATAGTGCTAACGGGGACACTGGGTTATACGGCCTGAAATGAAACTTAGGGTTGAGGTAGACAGGCCCCATGGAGGGGTCCATGAACTCCAACATGCCGTTTTCCAGAGCAGCCGAGGGTTGTTGCAGAGAGTTGAGGTAGTTCTTGGCATTCGGGGGTATATCGTTCGGAGATCCCAAGAAGAACATCCATTTCAATCCTTTGTGATACAAGTATAGAGGTCAGGGAAACTCCCCACCGAGGAGAAGATGAAGATCGTGCATAGTAAAACTGACTTGAAGCCCTCTCGTTCGCCGGAACTACTTTGGATCGGATGTTCGGCTCCTCTGTAAGTTCCTCTCCACAGTCGCCACTTGGATTCCCAGGGTGACGGTTCTGCAGAGCGCACGCGGTAAGGCTCTTCTAGGTATATAGGTAGGTGGAGAAAGATGATGATAAGAGAGATGGTGGTGAGAGAGAACGAGAAATTAGAATCAGTGACCATCATGCGCTGGCATGACATCGGGGATACTTGGAACCCAGGCCCTGAGTGTCTAATACATACAAATACAATTCCGCTTTCGTCCTCAGACTCGACACACCTTCTTCTGTGACTTCTCAAAGTCGCGCAACATTTCAGGTGTGTTGCGTAAATCCTTCACCATCTGCCACGTATCAAATTGGGCTCCATAGTATTTCCACCAGACGAGCCACATCTGGGTCTTCCTCCTCTTGTCATAGCGCTTTCCCACTACTTTCTCAACCTCATACTCTTCTGTCGCCGGTTTTCCCTTTCTGAGGTCAGGCATCATCGTGCGGCTCCCAAGATCCTCGCTAGACTCTACATAAGACTTCAAGTGGTCATAGTTGAACATGGGGAAGCCAGGATACTGGTCGCTCATACACGGCCGGTAAGTTCTTTCGTTCAGTCTCTGCAAGATCTCGAAAGGGCCTATCCAATGTTGCACTAGCTTGGCCCCTTCGCCTTTTGACTCTATCCATTCCAGGGAGTGTGGGTTTACTAAGACCTTCGCACCGACTTTGAACTCCGGTATTTCACGATGTCCTTTGTTATAGTGCTTCCTCTGTTCGTCCTGGGCTCTTGCAATCAATTGTCGAGCGTTCTCTCTGTGAGCATGCAGCTTTTCAAGGTACTCACTTGCTTCTTTTTTCATGGCGTACAAGTTGGATTCTGACATCTTTTCAGGGAGTAGGAAATCCATCAGAGACTTCGGATCGAATCCGTACAGGAGGGAAAATGGGGTCGTTCCGGTTGACAAATGCACGCTATTGTTGTATGTGAATTCCAGTAGCTTCAACCACTCAGCCCAGTCTGAGTGATCGGCAGATACATAAGCCCTCAGCATGGTCTCCAGTTGTTGATTTACGTTCTCTGTCTGTCCATCATGCTGAGGATGGTGAGAAGAGGACAGTGACATCCTGGTTTTCCAGAAATCAGAGGTCCAGCGGAGATCTCAATCCGCAATCATACCATCTGGCAGTTCGAATTGGGACGCTATGTGCTCCACGAAGAGTTCAGCGAAACCCTGAGACATTAATCCAGAAGTTGTAGGAATGAATGAAGCGTGTTTCGATAGACGATCTACTACCACGAAGATGGTGTTTTACTCGCTCAACCACGGAAGATTGACTACCAGGTCGAACGAGATGGATTCATACGGCCTGGAAGGGATGGGATTAGGAGTCAGGTATCCATATCTCGTGAAGTTACGTGTTTTGATCTTTTGACAGACATTGCATGAATCGCAGAAGCGTGAGATGTCCTTCTTCATCCGTCTCCAGTAGAATTTGGAGCTCAGTTTACTCCAGAGTTGTTCAGGGCTGATATGTGGTGATTCCACCGGGCTTTCGTGGTCTTCGGTCAACACTCTCAATTGCATCTTGCGAGGAACACGTAGCCGCGGGAGGTAATCAGCATCTCTGAAAAACAGCAAGTTCTGATCGTTTCTGAAGAATCTTTGTCCTGGTTGCCAATTCCCTTCGACAACTCCTGGGTCACTCCATATTCTCTTGAAAGCCGGGTCCTCTGTGTATGCTTGCATGTACTCCTCCAGGAATTCTGCATCCATGCCTATATGAATATTGGGTGGTTTATGTGTCGCCCCTCAGTATTCATCCGTGGCTTTCAGCTCATCCAGCGACAAGTCGTCTTTATCCACCATGTCCGAGGGAGCTTCTTTGAACTCTTCTGCTACGATTTCCGGCGCTAGGTTCGACGCTGCTTTTAGCATCCGCTGAACCTTCGAAAGGTGCCGAATCTCCTGGTGTTGCAGGAACTGAGCTTTCTTCACTCTTCTTGTTCAAATCCTTTTCCCTTCTGGCTATTACTCCAGGTTGTCGCGAACACTGATTTCTTTCCTTCCACGCAATCTTCTATCGTTCACGCTGCGAAAGTAGCTCGTTCTGCTGGACGATTCAAGTAAGCTTCCTCCTACGCTGCTGCTAGATCCCCGTCCGTCACGATGACGTCTCCTGCTTCCTCGGTTGGAGAGGTGTGACTGGGTGGCTCTCGAGGTAATCTCGACAACAGTCGACATTGGAGTGCTTCCGACCAGCTCTGTGTATAATTTCCAATCCCGGTGCATATGTTGAAAAGATAGAACTCCAAGCCGCTAATCTATGGTTCGCGCCCATTACAACGCGGAATGGTCCGTGGCCAGCAAGATCTTTTCTCCTTCAATGTACGGTTGGAATTGCACGAGCCCTTCCTTGGCTGCGAGAGCTTCCCTCTCAGTTGTCGAGTATTGTGTTTCTGCTCCCTTGAAGGAACGAGACCAGTACACAATCACTCTTTTGACGTGCACTACGCTCTCGTCAAAGGACTCCCCCCAAATGTCTGAATGGTCAGCATCTGCGATTTTTGCTGACAGGGTGACCGTCAGTTTCGGGGATGGCAGCCCTTCATCATAAGCCCTTTTCAACCTGATGTACTCCCTGGTTCCTTTCAGATCTTTGACTTTTATTGGTTGAATCTGCTGTAGTGCGGCTTCGTTGGAAGCATCCGTGTACAAGTGGTAGGGAAGTCCTATAGGATGCCCTAGTACTGGCGCCTCCCTTAAGGCTTCCTTGGCTGATTTGAAAGTGAATTCTTCCTCTGGCCCTCATTTCCATGGCACTCCTTTTTGCAGCAACGAGAACAAGGGTCGACAGATGTCAGCGTAGTAAGGGATAAATGCAGAGAAGTATACAACCATTCCCAGGAATGTGTGGAGCTGCGAGATTTTCCTCAGTCGCTTGAGCTCCAAAATTGCTCTTACTTTTTCCAGGTGTGTTGACAATCCCAGTTGAGACACTTTGTGACCCAACAGAAGGATCAACGAATAGAATAAGTGACATTTCTTTGGAGACAATGTTACACCCCCCTTTTCCAGGGCTCCAAGGACTTGGTCTAAATGTGCAATATGTGAATACACCACAATGTCGTCGATATATACCAAGCAGAATAGCCACAAATAAGGCACGAGCATTCCTTGCATTACCCTCTGGAAGATTGAAGGTCTGTTCCGTAACCCTAAGGGCATTCTCTTGAATTGTGCTAATCCCCTATGAGTGCGGAACGCAGTTTTCTCCACGTCATCAGGATGCATCTCCTTCTGTGTAAAGCCCGAGAATGTGTCCAAAGACAACAAGACTTGTGCCCCTGACAGGGAAGACAGGATTTCAGATTGCCATGGAATAGGAAACTCATCTGCCACAGTGATAGCATTGAGCTTGTGATAGTCGACACAAAAGCGCGGTTTTCCGTTCCGGTAAGCGATCACTACTGGTGCGCTCCAAGGACTAATCGAAGATTCAATGACCCCTTGCTCATCCCATTTGTCCAGCTGCTCGTCTATCACTCTCCTCTTCTCTGGCGAGCTTGAATACATAGGCACTGCTATTGGAGCTTGATCTTCTTTTGTCCTCATTCGGGCCTTCGCATTGATGTGACCCAGTCGACCATCAAACCTGAATGCTCCTACTCGCTTTTGCAGCATTGCCCACGCCCTGGTTTGAAGACGCTCAGGAAGGATCCTATATCTAGGAGATTCTTCATCTCGCTTGATGGGTAATCGACGGGATCTGGCATTGCAGCAGTCTTTGGCCCGTAGTCTTCGGACTCGTCCTCCTCCTTCGGAATCGTTCCTCTGGTGTTCAGTACTCTACCCTTGGCATCCCGCACATGCACACCCCTTAGGTCTGGAGATAAACCGGTGCCTTCATTCGTCCGGAGGTGAACAGCTTGCTCACTCTCCTTCTCTTCCTCCCTCCTATGGTTGTGCTCGATCCTTGATGTCAGGACCATTTTTATACTCTCCGTTCTTGTATTGAGAGCATCCAGCTCCTCCATCGATCTTGGCAAGTCAAAATGTTTGCTAGGATCCACGAGATGTCCAAGGATTTCGCCCTTCCGGATCATCCGGGGTCAATAGCTTGTATTGCTGACTGGAATCATCGGATTTCTGGCCGAAATTAGAGTATTTGGGACCATGAATCCTGAGTCTTGATGATCAGTGAGTAAGCTCCTTCTAAGAGCCAATCCTTGTCTTCCTTAAAGTCTCCTTCCAATCGGACCATCAAGCACTGCTGCAGGCGAATTTTGTAGTCTTGGGACGCTCGGACGAGCCTTACTCCGCCTCGTTCCAATCACAATCTCTTCCTTCTCCGATGAGCTTGCCTTTGTTTGTGAGCTTTCGCTCGAAAGGTCTTCTCCGAGTGTACCATGAGGTTCGAAGCCAGAGCATATAGCTCTTTCTTGTCTACCGGGGGTTCCACTCCAGTAGCATCCACTTCCAGCTCTCCATCATTAAAAAAGAGCTTTGTTCCGGTCTTGACATTTCACGGGACTTCCATTTCGTACATTGATTGGAAGTCCTCGCCCAGGAGAATAGGAACTGACATTCCTTTTACTACGTAGGCTTCAGCTTCGAGCTCCGTGATTTCACTGCTCATCGTAGGCATGAAGATTTGAGGGTTAGCATAACCTTTGATAGAGGTACCCATGTTGGTGAGTTGCGCATCAGGAAAATCTGAAATTACTTCAGAGACAATCATAGCCCAAGAAAGACATGATAGATCTCATAGCAACCCCTTGTCTATATAGAAAGGTGAGAGGGGCGGTTTGAGTTTCATAGACCACCATAATGCTAGTGATGTCTATGGCCATAGCACTCATAGCACTCAGAGTCGCCATGGTTGAAGCCGGATTACACCGCTTCAATAGCAGCTCATAGACGTTGAAGATATCAAAAACACAAATGCAGTGCAAAAAGCATGGTATACTATATTCATGGTAACTACGACCAACTACTGTACAACGGCATCATGTAAAGATAATATCATGTACTACTGTAAATTAACTTCGCCACCGCACCAGCCCCAATGGGCGGAGCAATTGACGGCGACATGAACTGATCGGAAATAAATGAGTACGAGACGACATAAAGAATGAATAGACAGACCCGAATAACAGAGCAACCTGTCTAATTACGTCCCCTGTCAGTGGTGTGTCAAGCTAGGAAGAACCTCACAAGTGACAGCGCTTCAGAAAAGACGTAAGATGGCGGCAAAGAAGGACAGGCAGGATACATACCTCTATGGCAAAAGCACGGGAAAGCAGCAAGGGGTGGGGAAGATGATCTACTGGGTTCACACGGGAGTTGGCTATGAGGAGAAGTGAGGAAACGACTGAAGGGGCCGCAGAGGACGTACCATACACAGGGCATCTGCAAACAGAAAGCGGCAACACATGAGTGGACAGGGAGAGCAGGAGGAGTGGGGGAGAGGAAGAAAAGTACGTGACACGGCCTGATCTTTTATAGGTGTCGAAACATGAATGATTGATCGGTGATGCAGGTGCATTAGGCGAAGCGGAGTTTCAATGACTTGCAGAAATTCGCCATTCACTATTTCATACGTAAATGAACAAAGTTATTATTGGCCTTGTTGCTTTATTCAATGTCCCTAATAATGTGTCCTGGACAGGTTTTGAGGACACTTGAAGTAATGTCTGTCCAGCACTGACAAACCTTGGCCTGGCAATGGCTGGCATTCTGCTGTCATTTGGTCGGAGTTGCGATCTTTGAAGATTGCCGAAAAAATGTCAACACTTTTTAGAAGCTGGGTTTCGGAATATCACTATGGAGACATACATGATCCGAACCTTCAATGTATAGACGCGAGTAGTCCATCATAGACCTTCATAACCCACCCCAGTCATTGGATAGATCACCAAAGACCACCAAAGGCCACCGGAGACCATCAAAGTTCACAAAAGCTGCCTCTTGCACTTCATAGTATTTCAGATTTTCCTGATGCGCCAGGCTCAATTTATGCCCTTCTCTGATTCTGGGTGGTTTACTCATGGCAGCATGGTACTCTTCGGAGATTAATGTTATATCAGCCCCCGAATCGATGTGCAGGTCCACCATGTCGCCCTAAAGATCCTCGACCCATCCCTTGACAGATAGGACAGAGACTCCTAATGCGGAATCCCTGGGTCTAGCTATTCTCCGCTTTCGAATACAGATAGTCTCTGACTCAGAGGCAGCCGGAGGAGGTTCTCTCTCAGGGGTGGTCCTCTCATCTACATCTCCTGCTTCTCTTCCTTCTTCTGACTCTTCCTCATCCATCCAATCTTCTTTGCTCTCCAAAGTGTACTTCCTAGCCTTCAACATACACACTTCATTAGCCCAATCTTCGTCCTCCACATCTTCCAGGTGGACCTTATAGGCATTTTTCTTTGCGCTAGAAGTCAGTTTGGATATACTTTTAGCCAGCAGAGGCATGTCTGCCGGTTCGCGGGTGTCCAACTTGATAGTTTCCAATGACGATTTTTCCGTTGCTGTCTGATTGATAGTCTCTGTAAGGTCGGTCTTATACTCTCCTGTCGTTTCTCCTGACTTCTCTTCAGAGTCTCGAGGGGACGCCGAACTTATAAAGATGGCTCTTCGAACAGCGCATCCACGAGTACCGAGTATGTGTGGTACATCAGGCCAAGCTTATCTGATGCCGTGTCCGAACTCACAGCCAGAACCCCGTGATTGACTTTCTTGAGGTATAGATGGTAACTGGGACACTCTCTGTCCCAATGATTTTTGCTTCCACAGACTTTGCACGACAACAGAGGAGCTCGATCCATTTTAGTGGTTACATGATCTGCTTTCTCAAACGGGTACCTGCCTTTTGGTGGGGGACACTGTCTTTTCTTGAAGGTATTGTAAACTTCTTTCAAGCTTACAGCGAGAGGGAAGCATGTTGATCCCCCGAGCTATAGGAAAGCTACAGTAGAAACGGTCCCAGACGAGGAAGAAGTTCCAATCAAGACTGCTGACTCAAAGTTGAAGGAAGCGGATTTTTACCAATCTTCGAAGAATTGATGCAGGAGCATGAACGAGGAGAGTTGAGACTGAAGTTCGGGTTTAATAAGGACAGGGAACTGGAGATACAAGGGTATTTCAAGCCGAGAAGGGCGCAGTTCACAACTGAGGTCCAGGAAGCCTACTTGAGCACCTCCTCGGAATCCGAAGTATTAAAGGAAGATAAGGTGGCGGCCACCTTGTTACAGGAATTTAGTGCTGGAGGGATTAAGAAATCCAGGAAGCATAGGAAAACGGAGAAAGCAGAGGTGTGTACACATGGAGCGTACAAACTGCAGAAGGGGAAACCGAACCTGTAATACCCGACCAAAATAAGGCATACAGAGAGACAAAAGCCAATGAGCCAGTTAAAACTACTCACATCTTTGTTCAAGGAGTTCAGTGTGCATGTTGCCAATCAGCAGACTTCATAGTTCCGGAGCCAGAAATGCCCAAACCACCTATTGCTAAAGCTTTGGTTTCGGTATTTACTGGTAAAAAGTACAAACCAATAGGACTAAAGGTGCGCCCTGTTTACACAGAGCTACCAGAAAAGTACAGGATCAAGAGGGAGATTATAGGCAATCCACTGAAGGATATGCCAGACCTAAATTTGAATCCAAAGGATTTCTGCCCGACAGGGAGATATACCAACGAAAGGAAGGCTATAATCAACAAAGCTCACGCTGGAGAGTTCCTGTGGCCTGAGGAATGTAAGCTCATGCATGAGTTTATGATGATGCAGGAGGCAGTGTTTGCATGGAATGATCAGGAGCGCAGTACTTTCTGTCATGATTTCTTCCCGCTAGTAGAGTTCCCTTTGGTTGAGCATAACACATGGGTAGAGCGAAGTATTCCCATACCCAGGGGACAACTCGAGAAGCTCTGCAATGTAATCAAGAATAAAATTGATGCTGGAGTGTACGAACTGTTCAATGCTGCCTATCGGAGCAAGTTCTTTAGAGTAATAAAGAAAGATGGCAAGAGTATTCCACTAGTGAACGCTTTAGAACCACTGAACATCGTTACTATCACTCACTCAGGTATTTCGTCAGCTACAGAAGAGTTAGCTAACCATTTTGCGGGCAGAGCCTACGGTGGTTGTCTCGATTTATACTCAGGATACGACCATAGGGACATTGCTGAAAGTTCAAGAGATTTTAGTACCTTTCAAACGCCCTTTGGAGCGCTTAGGTTAGTAAAGTTACCCCAAGGGTGGACCAATTCAGTACCTATATTCCACGATGATGTTACTCTGAAAATTAAGGGATGCGTCACTTCGTCTGGGAGCACTTTGAAAATTTGAATCGGGTGTAAGTCTGGCACTTACAACAGTTGATGAAACCCGGTCCAATTATTACTAACCATCTTTGATGGATGATCCCAGTATTTAAACCTTTCATATCACATGTTCTTCTTTATCTTGTCTTTCACTTACACTACGACAATCTAGATCACTGTTCTTGTCTTTCTGTCTGAATCAGTGAGGACGCATCGCCGGCGTCCTTTCACTTTTTTTTTGACAACGAACACATACCCACTGGTGCCTTGGACAGCCTCCTCACTGTCTCAACACACTACAACCTTTGGCAGCCTCCACACTGTCTCGCCGCACTCCATCCACTCCCACTCCCCTTCGCACCAGGCAGTGGGCTCAAAATCACCCTTCTGTCACCACAGCGCCCACCCCAGACCCCCAGCGATCCTTGTCACTTCCATCACTGTCAAATTCGACTTCTGACAGTGGCAACGACAACGACATCGACTTTGACAACGACAGTGACAGCGACTTTGACAACAACATTGACAGCTCCATCATGACACCTCCTCTCAACAAACCTGTGCTGGCAACCATCACTCATCTTAAGCCTGATCGTTGCCCTATTCTGGAAGCAGGTGCTATTACTCCCGAGATTCTCTATCTGTGGCGCCGTGCTTGTCAGAAATATCTCAAGAACTGCAAGGAGTGTACTGCCAATGACTTGGTTAGCTTTGTAGCAGATGAGATGCGCGAGCCTATCTTGGAGAAGTGGTACATGGCTAGCCAGACCCGCATAGATGCTCTGAAGCTGGATGCCTATATCACGGAGCTTGGATCTCTGGTCTTGGAGAAGGGATGGGAAGGAAAGATGCGCCGCAAGGTGCTGGGTGCAAAGATGGCAATAGGCCAGAAACTCGCAGACTGGGCATACGACATCCAGAATGTCAATGCTATTCTCTCACAGGCTGCCCCAGTCTTTGCTATTGCCGACCCAGAGTTGAAGAACATCCTTGATGCTGGCCTTACAGAAACTCTTCAGGCAGATCTTGATACAGAGCCAGTTCTCTCCACAGAACTCAATGCTTGGATCTCTGAGGTCAAGGGACGTGATGATCGTCTCAAATTTGAAACTGGACGCATGCAGGAGCTTATCGATGCTCAGCCTGCAAAATCATCTCCAAAGGGGAAACCCTCCTTAGCAGATCGCCTTTCCTCACCAAAGCCATCTCTGGCATCGAGGCTTACTGCACCTCCTCCAAAGGACACCATTCTAAAGTGTCCCCCTCTGACCGATGCAGAGAAGGTTCTCCTTGACCTTCATGATGGCTGTCGCCGTTGCCGCAAATTTTACATTGGGCACCGTACACTTAATTGCGACGGTGACTTCCCAGATGCAGCTACCTACTGTACCCTCACACAGGCAGATGCTATAGCTCAAGCTGCTGCTCGTGGGAAAACCCTTCGCATCAAGCGTGAACCAACTGCTGCAGTTCGCGCCTCCAAGAATATTCTTGATGCGGATTATGAAGAATCTGATTCTGACCGTGACGGGTACGTTCTGCCCCCTCTGACTGTCCCCCATCTCTATGCCAATATCACCCTGTCTGGCCCTTCTGTCTCTGAATTTCCTGTTTCTGTTCGCTCATTGCTGGATATTGGTTGCCCCTCCATAGTTATTAGTGACCAGCTTGTCAACCAGCTTGGTTTTCGACGATTTCCTCTTCCCACTGAAGAGGATAATGTGTCATCACTATCGGAATCACCATTGAGCTGCAGGGAATTTGTGAAGTTGAAGGTGTCATCAGCAGATGGAAATTGGACTTCTGGGGTTGTCAGAGCTAAGGTTAATGTTGGTCTATGTATACCGTTGATATTGGGAATGCCATTTTTATCTGGGGAACATATTATCATTGATTCTGCATGCCGTACTGCAGTTGATAAGCGCACTGGCTTTGATCTGCTCAATAACCCAACTCATCCACCTCGTCAATGGGCACCTGAATGGACTGTACCAGCACCGACTCCAAAGAAGCCAAAGCGGAAGCCTGTGTTATCTGAACCTGTTCCACTTGGCTCTAGTGCCCTTCTGCCTATCAGTGTTATGTTACAGGTCAAAAATCGCATTGATGACCTTGACTTGCAAAAACTCCTCAAGGATGAGGATATTCGTTTGAAAACGAAGCATGCCGATGTATTCCCTATCCGTTTACCAGATAATACTGCTGATCTCCCTGGTGACATACTACACCGTATCCGGCTGAAAAACCCTTCAATCACCGTGAAGGGAAAAACATACCAACCTGCCTGGAAAAATCTGGACTCATGGAAACGAATGCTTGATGAACACATTGCTGCTGGTCGAATGCGTCCATCCTCTTCAGAGTATTCTTCACCTGCATTTGTAGTCCCAAAATATACAGGTGGACTTCCAGATCCCTCAATTGATCCTCGTTGGGTCAATGACTACAGAGAACTGAACAAGAATACAATCAGAGACACCTTTCCCCTCCCACGAATCGATGATATTCTAGCAGATTGTGGTCGAGGGAAAATCTTTGGCAAGATGGACATGACCAACAGTTTTTTCCAGACTCGGGTCCATCCAGATGATGTCCACCTTACTGCAGTCCGAACTCCATGGGGACTATATGAGTGGCTAGTAATGCCGCAAGGAGGTTGCAATGCTCCTTCAACTCATCAGAGGCATGTCACAGAAGCCTTGCGTCACTTGATTGGGAAGATCTGCCATGTTCATGTTGATGATATTATCATCTGGTCTGATTCCATCGAGGAGCATACACAAAATATTGAGCTTGTTATTGAAGCACTCCGCAAAGCCAAGCTCTATTGTAATCCTCGCAAGTCCCAACTCTTTGCAACAGAAATCACTTTCTTAGGGCATGTTATCTCTGCCCAGGGAATCTTTGCAGATCCTAGAAAGGTGGAACGAATTGTGCAATGGCCTCAGCCGAGATCTGCTACCGATGTCAGAGGATTCCTTGGATTAGTTCGATATATTGCGACTTTCCTACCCAAGCTGGCAGAACATACATCCCATCTCACACCCTTAACTACCAAAGAGGCAGAGAAATCCTTTCCTATCTGGACTGATGCACACCAGCAATCATTCCAGGCCATAAAAAACATTGTGATTAGTCGTGACTGTCTCACTGTTATTGACTATGAGGACTCTACGAAGACAATCTATGTCACCACAGATGCTAGTGATCGCCGCACTGGTGCTGTCCTGAGTTTTGGAGAGACTTGGGAAACTGCTCGTCCAGTTGCCTTCAACTCATATCAGTTGAATGCAGCGGAAAAAAATTATCCTGTCCATGAGAAGGAACTCCTTGCTATAGTGAAGGCACTGAAGAAATGGAGGAGCTCATTACTCAATGTCCATTTCAAGGTTATGACAGATCATCGTACCTTGGAATACTTCCAGGCTCAGAAGGATATGTCTCGCCGACAGTCCCGCTGGTCCATGTATATGGCTGACTTTGACTATGAAATCCACTATGTCAAAGGGGAAGATAACTGTGTTGCAGATGCTCTGTCTCGTCTGCCCAACCTCGAGGATGAAAGTTCAGAAATGACACCTCTGGTTGCAGCTGTACTGCTCTCACAGACACACCTACCTCAGAGAGATCGAATTCCTGCTGCTGCAGGTACTCTCAATATATCTGCTGATGAAGAATTTCTACGTCGGATCTCTGCCGCGTATGATACAGATGAATTCACTAAGCAGCTTGAGGCTGGTATCACAGCTGGAAGCATCTCAGGTGTTCACAGAAGCCCTGGCCAGAACCTAGTATATATTGGTGACCGGCTAGTCATTCCTAAGGATCCTGCAGTACGGGAACTTCTCTATCATCTGGCCCATGACTCTCTTGGACATTTTGGGTTCACAAAGAGTTATGCTGCCCTGAGAAATTCATTCTATTGGCCCAACATGAGGCGTGATCTTGAGGATGCATATATTCCCTCATGTGTTGACTGCCAGCGAAACAAAAGTCGAACAAAGAAACCTGTTGGGCCTTTACATCCACTTCCAGTCCCAGATGGCCGATTTGAAAATGTTGCATTGGACTTCATTGGGCCCTTACCTACTGATGAAGGTTTTGACATGATCCTGACTATGACCGACCTTATGGGTGCAGATGTACAGATTGCCGCTGTACACTCTGATGATACTGCAGAACAGACTGCACTGGTCTTATTCAACGAGTGGTACTGTGAGAATGGGTTAATGAAAAACCTAATCTCTGACCGGGACAAGGCATTCACATCCAAACTCTGGGAAGCCTTGCACAAGCTTACTGGAGTAAAGCTAAAGATGTCTACATCTTACCATCCAGAAACAGATGGAGGCAGTGAACGCACCAATAAAACAGTTGTCCAGGCTATCCGCTACCATGTAGACCGAAATCAGAAGGGATGGCGTGCCTCACTACCACGAGTTCGCTTTGCCATAATGAATTCACTCAATGCATCCACTGGATTTTCACCATTCCAGTTGAAATCTGGTCATTCACCTCGGATTATTCCAGCCCTTACACCTGCCATTGGTGGAGAGACTGTAGAGGAGTTGGATGCTCGGTCACTCATTGAACAGCTTGAGTTGGATGTACAAACAGCTCAGGACAGCTTGTCAGCTGCTAAAGTCAGACAGGCCTATCATGCAAATATGCATCGGACAGCTGAAGATGTATACCAAATTGGTGACCGAGTTATGCTCTCAACCACGAATCGACGTCGTGATTACAAGTGGGCCGGTGCTAAACGAGTAGCCAAATTTATGCCTCGAGATGATGGTCCATATGAAGTGGTCAAGGCCTTTCCAGAGCGCTCTGAATACACCTTGAAACTTCCCAACAACCCTCAACTGTTCCCAGGATTCCATGCTCATCTATTGAAACGCCACATCCCTAATGACCCTATACTGTTCCCCACTCGTGAACCAGCCCGTCCAGGTCCAGTCATTACACCTGATGGTGCAGTTGAATGGACAGTCGAGAAGATAGTGGATGAGCGGAGACGTGGGCGTGGCAAGCAATACTTGGTGCGCTGGGAAGGATATGGCGCAGAATTCGATGAGTGGGTCCCTGGCCGAGAGATGCAGGATACAACTGCACTTGATGTGTGGGAGGAAGAGGAAGAAGAATTGTAACTGATTCAAATTTTTTGAAGTGGGGGAGAGTGTAAGTCTGGCACTTACAACAGTTGATGAAACCCGGTCCAATTATTACTAACCATCTTTGATGGATGATCCCAGTATTTAAACCTTTCATATCACATGTTCTTCTTTATCTTGTCTTTCACTTACACTACGACAATCTAGATCACTGTTCTTGTCTTTCTGTCTGAATCAGTGAGGACGCATCGCCGGCGTCCTTTCATCGGGTCGTCCAGCAGATTAAATACTGCCACGGAAGGCTCTCTGGTTTAAAAAGTATATAGTGTGCTGATAAGTTCACAGTAGTATGCCACATATGTTCATATGACGGCCAGGTACCAGATACTGATCGGATCGGGGTGATCATGCAATGGCCGCCGCTTAAAGACCCATCTGACGTACGGAAGTTTAACGGGACCGTGGGAGTCATGAGAAACTTAATAAAGGACTATGGAAGTGTGGGAGAACCGTTCTTGAAACTGGTCAGGAATGGAGTTGAATGGGAGTGGGGTCCCAATCAAGTAAAGGTGTTTGCGGAAGTAAAGGAAGCCTGTAAGCATGCGGGCTGTCTGAAACCACTCAATTATGAGTGGGACTCTGATATTGTACTTGCGGTGGATACTTCATACAAAGCAATTGGTGCGCAGGTGTACTAGTGTGACTCAATCAATAAAAAGATCAGGTACTACGCAAAGTTTATATCTATAGGGCTAAATGACCACGAAGCGCGATTCTCACAACCAAATTGGGTGTAGACATCTAGTTGTTGAAATGGATGTGCTATACATAAAGGGGATGCTAGCCAATCTGGGAATGGTGCCTAATGCTATGTTAAACCGTTGGACTGAAATTATATTGATGTACCGGTTTAGCTTGAAGCATGTTAAAGGGGTTACCTTTCCACCGGTGATACAACTGGTATTAGCCCAGCCGTGAAATCTCGCATTTTTGCGATTTCTTGTCAAATACAAGAAGTCCCCTGCCTGGTGGCATACCGATTAGAGTCAGAGCGAGCTCCGCACTGCTGACTGCGTAGCAAGGACGCGAGAGAACTGTATAGGCATTAAGGTTATACTACGACTTGGTCCTTCAAATATCGAGGATCAGTATAGTAAGCTTGAGGATGCCTCAAAGTTCGTCAGATTCAGTCCATAACTCATATCTGAGGGCGGATTGCGCTGCAAAAGCTAGTTACCATACCCAGGAAATTAAACACAAAAGCCTAAGACTACTAGTTGGAACACAGTATACCAGACGCAGAGACAGGACCAGTCCGAGGACTGCTATTGGGCCATCCTGGACAGGACTGGCACAAGCGCGAACTAGACTGCAGGACCAGGGACAGTCCGAGGACTCCCAATAGACTTACATTAGGGCAAAGCATCGCTCGAGGACTACTATGTCGGTCACAAAGTACCGGTAGGTACAGGTCCGAGGACTCTAACTCGGTCCGAGGGCAAACCCAAGACTTGAAACAACAGCATAGATGAACTAATTATAGTTTGAGGACTTGTGCGCCTGACAAATACCGATGCTCGGAAGCAGCCGAGCTGAGCCTAGATCATCATAGAGCCCATGTGACGTGCGCGTCGCATCCGAGGGCACTAACAAGCACAATGAACATCCTAAACAGGCAACGGCTGAATACTTCAGCTCTGACACCGCTAAAGCGACTTCACGGAGTGGATACCGACGGCCGAGCCGTCTCCGTTGACCGGGATAGTGACGTAGCATGAGCTATTTACAGCCATGTTGAGGCAGAGCAAGTGCGAGGGCACGGACGGCAAAGCACGGCCGTCCGAGGACTCGCTAAATATACACCAAAAGAGGTGCCAGGCACCAGTTGTCTGCAGCCGGACCTCACCAAAATAGAGCGGCATCGTCGCATTTCCGTGTTCAGTTTCAAATTACTCTTTTTCATTTTCCAATTACTCTTTTTCATTTTCAATTTCTCTGTTCCTGTCACAGATCCTCGGACTGTCACATAGTAGCCAAATTAGTATAAAAGACCAGCCAGAACGCGATGTTCAAGGAGCACATTACAGCCCAGTTCGCCTAGACTCACGTCGAAAGCTTATTCCCAAGGCATTTGTGACTCTGTATCGTCCGCGGAGATTTGTTGTAATAAGCACATCTGTTGTTGTAGATTCATTAACAAGAAAGTTCGATTGTTGGCTACATCTAAGCTTTAAGGTTCATCTAAGCCACTCCTACTAGTGCATACAAGTTGCCTAGTCATTGTCCCCTTGGTTGCAGACGGTTGTGCACCAAGTATTGTCCTATCAGTGCATACAGTTGCCTGATCATTGTCCCCTCGAACTGCAGACGGTTGTGCAGCGAGTATTGTCCTACTAGCGCATACAGTTGCCTAGTCATTGTCCCCTCGCTTGCAGACGGTTGTGCATCGAGTATTGTCCTATCAGAGCATACAGTTGCCTGATCATTGTCTCCTCGAACTGCAGACGGCTGTGCAGCGAGTATTGTCGAGCCAAGCCCATACAGTTGGTGTCCTCGGACTCATTTACACCCTTTAAAACCATATCCTGGTATCTCCGAGGCCTATCTTTAGGTAGTTCTAAACTATCTGTAGTTCCGAGGACGTCCTAATAAGACTCCCTACGAACGGTTTCTTCAACTTTACCTGAGAGGATTCAATCTTAGTCGTATATTTGGCGTAGACCTGAACTCAAATCATTGGCACTGTGTATTGGTTGTGTGGTGTGTGTGTGTTGGTTGTTTGAGTGGTGTTCATAGCATCCCTCGAGTCAGTCAGTTAGGTCACAGCCGTACGCAGGTGCACCGTTTCACCGGATGGGCCTTCTAGGAGAGATCCTCAACCGGATGATGAGCAATTCCCTAATGCGGAAGAAGGGTGGGACGAGAACCCTCTGCCAGGAAATCATCCTGACTGGGACTACGGAATCTGTCAACCATTGGAATATGATGAGTTTAAAGAAGACATAGACACCAGAGGTGGTTTTATGCAGTCCATGGAAGGGACCGCGGCGTCAATCGAGGATTTTGATCGAGATTTATCTATAGCTAGAGATCAGGAACAGGTGTTTATGGCGGGTGTGCAGGCGGCTTACAAGTCAGAAAATCTAGTGATGCCTCAGTACCTTGTTATTACTACTCCAGAAGAGGAGAAGCTCCTCCCTGGCCTAGAACTACGAGATGATCCGGCCAGAAGAGAACCATATGTTGAGAAACATCGTTCAAATGCGGGCATAGCCCAGGATGAGCGCCTGAAACACGTAGCTGCATGGCTTAGGAATCCATTTGAGAGACCGAACAATATGGTAGATGCTGAATACAAGAAGTTCATGCACTTCTGCCGTCTGCTCTTCATCAGCAAAGCAGGCAAGCTATATAAGCGCAGGGATGGCCCGATGCATAAACTAGTGGTGGCCAAAGAGAATAGGATGTACATGCTTTGCGCTGCGCATAATTCACTAGGTCACCATGGGTTCTATGCTACCAAATCCATGCACTGCTGTGACTGAAATCTTTTGCTTGCAGAAAACTGGCCTAGAAGTGTGTTGTGCAGTTTCCCTGCCCAACTTTTACTTGAGAAGAAATGAAGGAAAAATCCAATGTATTTCCTTTGTACTTTCTGAAACAAAAAGATAAGATTTTTTCTCCGGAAAACCTTCTGGAAAGATCTAGGCTCTTTCCCAGATTTTTCTCTGGGAAAAGACCATCTTTTTCCTGAGGAAACCACAAAGAACAAAGGAAGCTTCTTTGTTTACAACTTTTTCCCAAGATAAAATTCTGTCTTTTTCCCAGAGAAAAATCTGGGAAAGATTCTAGATTTTACCAGAAGGTTTTCCACAGGAAAGATTTCATCTTTTTCTTTCAGAAAGTCAAAAGGAAAGACATTGGATTTTTCCTTCATTTCTTCTCAAGTAAAAGTTGGGGAAGGAAAGTGAACAACACACTTCTAGGCCAGTTTTCTATAGGTAAAATATTTCAATCACAGCAGTGATGATTGAATTAAGGTTTTGGTGGCCAGAAATGGAAAGAGATGTCAATTAGTTCGTGAAAACTTGCCATGTTTGCCAATTAAGGCAGAAGACACTTCTCAAGGTTCCTCCCATAGCTACCATGACTCCGAGTATCTTTCAGAAGGTTCATACGGACATAATGATCATGGGAACGCCGTCAAATAATTTCCGGAGTGTTGTAGCGGCTAGGGATTCTTTATCAAGATATCTCGAAGCCAGGCCAGTAAGGAACAACGACGGAGAGACACTTGGTAAATCCCTGCTGGAAGATATCATCTGTCGCTGGGGTTGTCCTCAATGGATTATAACAGACAATGTGGGTCAGTTTGTGGCAGCTCTGAAATGGTTACATGTGAAGTACGGGATAATAGGGATTAGAATATCTCCCTATAACTCTCAAGCTAACGGCCCTGTAGAAAGAGAACACTGGGATATGAAACAGTTGCTTTACAAAGCCACTGGGGGAGACGCTAAGAAGTGGTACTGGTTCTTTCCGCAAGTATTGTGGGCGGATCATATTACTATTAGATGTGGCCTAGCCTGTTCTCCTTTCTTCGCAGTATGCGGAGCTCACCCTATCACTCCTCTCAAAATAGAGGAAGCCACATGGCTGGTAGAGTACCCGGACAAGCCTCTGTCAACTGCGGACTTAATTGGTCTAAGCGCTAAAGCTTTAGCAAAACATAGTTTCCACATAGATGAGATGTGGGAACACGTAGATGAGGAAAATCAGAAAGCCTTACGCAGATATGAGGAGGTACACAAGCATACCATTAAAGATTACGACTTTAAACCAGGAGACTTAGTACTGATCCGGAATACGTCGGTGGAAAAATCTTGAATACGAAGATGGAGACTAGGTACGTGGGACCTATGATAGTAGTGCGAAGGACCAAGGGTGGTTCTTACCTTTGTTGTGAACTAGATGGTGCAATGTTCCATGGAAAAATCAGGCAGTTCAGGGTAGTTCCCTTCAAGCAACGTAGCCCGGTCATCCTGGATGGCGATATTCTGGACTTGATTGATTTATCCAGTGAGGAACTGAATGAGCTATCTAAGGACAACACAAAGGACGATGTCTACCTCAGGAAAGACATGCAATTCCATTGAGTTCGCATAAATCCAACTCCAGCTATAGATGCTGAGGACTCCGACGGCAAGAGCTACATAAGTGAGGACATTCTGGATCTCAATCTCGAAGAGATAGAGGCTTGTTGGGATGCTGAGCAAGGCTTGAAAAGCCTGACTCCGAATAAAAAGGATGTTGGCGCAAATATCTGGTCTTGACATAAGATGAACTATCAGGGCAGTTGTGTTGAAACTAAGGCTGATCAGACTCGTTATAAATCAACGGCAAAACAGTATGTTCTTGAGAAAGGACTGTGTGCTAACTAGACTAGGAAACTAGGCTAGGATAAGTTGGAAGAGAGCGAGTCAGGAGGCAGATGGAGTAAAGACAGTGTACGAAGTTGGTTGCGGACAGATTGTGAGTAAACAGAAGATAGCTGCAAATAGTTATTGGAAGGTTTTATTTACCATAGCGAGCGTAGAACCAGTCATATGATGCTTCCTGTGGACAAAGAAGACACTGGATCGGACCGCCACGGCTATGACCGAAAAGGCATTGCATATAATCGGGCCTATGATGAGTAAACAGATCAGGATCAAAGCTCCAATATGTCAAAAGAAAATGACGTACAAGTCAGACCGATCGGGGTGCTCGCTTTCCGATCTCATGTCCTGGACAGGACGAGTCCTACCTCTTGTGTTGTTCATCAAGGATACAATGGAGGTCGTCAAGTAGGTACTGTCGATGATCAAGGTGATAACGGAGCTGTGCGTTTGAATACGCAAGCTGAGATCGAACGTTGGATTCTTCCAGCCAGAGGGATTTGAGTGTGGCGTAGTAGGGAGAAGAAGTGATCGCGGAATACATGGCTGCAACAGTGTTTTTAACAATGTCATTGTTAATAGACTGTTCAGCGCCTGTGTAATTAATTAGCATCGGTTGGACACCTATAGCTATAACAATCACACACCTGTGATCCGCTTATTGGGGTCCTTATGGGCGAAGCGACCACTAGCCCAAGCTCGTTTACGGGCGGAGGGAGGGGAAAACTTCTCTGTGATGACTCACGACTCTGTGCCAGGATCAGTTCTAAGTAATAAAACCATTGCTTTGTGATAAACACGCGAAAGTTGGTCAAAACCGCGAATTTGACAAAAAGGTATGTGTGCCAAGGCGGTGTGTGTACTTTCTTGATGTAAACCGGTCTGAGGGATGCGAAGAAATGTGTCTGAAGTCAGGGAAACTCTGAGGAAGAGGACCAGGACAGTCTTGTCAAGGGATTGGGTGACACGGTGGCCGCCATTGTCAGAAACAATAGAAGAGAGCTGGAAAGAGTCCAGGCCAACGCAGAGATTATTAATATCACGGATAAAGTTGAAGATAGCCAAAGCTGTAAAAGATGCACCAGTTCAGCCGAATCAACAATCATGGGGTCATCAGCCTCACCAGAGGCGGCCTGTTGAGTATCGACTTCATCAATGATAGAGACTTCATCCTTGACATCCTTGACAGTGACTTTGGAGGATCTGGTTGCATGGCTCAACTTGCATGCTGGAAATAGCCGGCACAATACAAACAAGGCTTTACAGGCTTTAAATTTTATTCTAGCTACAGCTCTGGGCCTGATATTTGCTGCACTGTGATCTGCAGGACAGAATGTGCAGACTCCGAGTCTAGACATTCCCTGTGATATCCGCACAGTATATTCATAGGGAGTACAACCAGAAATCATCCAAACAGCTTGCTGCCCCAGATGTTATACCCAGTACCCTGGTGATGTGATCCCAACCACTTGCAAATGGAAGAGATCCAAATGGGCAAAACCATGTAATACAGAACTATGGATTGATCGAAAGACACCAAATGGTGTAAAGCAGGTACCAAGAACGCTCTACAGTACTCAATCTTTTGATTCCTGGCTTGGATTCTTCCTGTCTAGGCCCCATATCAAAGTGATGAAAACCTCAGAACGATACCAACAATTTCAAGGGGCCCCTGAGGACAAGAGGTCTCAGATCGGGCGGATCAGCACACAACTGATCTCGCGTGGCAAGTTGATCGACAGGTCACGGGATTTCCCAATTCGGTTACCTCCACAACAAAAACATGTATATATTCAACTGTGGTCAAGGATACAGCGTAGAAAATATACAACCGATTTCAATTAAATACATTTGTCCTGCTGAGCATAATACAACTCAATTTGGCTGCTTAGAAGGGGGTAAATCAAGCCTCGGCGTCTTGGATGCACGACGAGTTGGACTTTTTGTTCGCGTTTTCCTTTGCCTGACAGCTCGGTGTGTTTTGTATCCAAGAAGCGGGGCGCTTTTGGCCCTTGGAACGATTCCGACTTGGCGTCGAAAGTATGGCGGGAGTCGACGGGGTATCAAGTAACTGCGGTCCGAGTTCGAGCAATTTTGCCGCCGGAATCTGGAGTGCAGTTTGTTCAGCATGAGAAATCTGAATTAATGAGATGAAGGCTGGAGAGACGATCTGCCTCCGTGATGGGTGTCGCTCTTGCAGGTGCTTTTGGAAGTTGTATTTCCAATGAGTTTCGTTGCAGTTGAGCGGACAAACAATAGGAACATTTGTGCAGGGGCGTGATTCGCGAAATTTCGCTGACAGCAGAGATGCAACGACGCATCCGTCCGTGAGATGTACGCGACGGAATGGATAAGATGCGCTGATCTGGTGCTTATTATTGTTTGTTGTGGGTGGATACATCACGTGTGTTGATCTGTGTGCCGATCCGCCCGATCTGAGACCTCTTGCCTGAGGATGCCATGCATGATATCCACCAGAGTCCTGCATGGAGAAGCCTAGGAAACTACCTTCGATATCCATACCATCTGGTCTGGGCTATCTATATTGACTGGTTTAACCCATTTACAAACAAGATTGCAGGTATGCACTATTTAGTTGTTAATTTATTTGGCCATCTACTTATCTGGTTGGCACTCAGGAAAGGTTATTTCATGTGGCACAATCATCCTATATTGCTTGAATCTTCCTTTTGAATTACGCTTCCTTCTCGAGAACATTTTCATCCTAGGCATGATACCTGGCCCAAACAAACCCAATGTCTGGACCATCAGTCATATCCTCTCATCTCTTGTCGCCACTATGAATCAATTTCTACCACCTGGGAAAAGGTTCAATACCTTTCGACATCCTGCTGGTGTTTGTGTCCAATGTAGAATCCTACCTCTTATTGCAGATTTAGGGGCAATCAGAGCAATTGCTGGATATCTGTCACACAGTGCGACTATGTTCTGCAGTTTTTGCCTCCTTCATGGCGATGAGATTGACAATTTGGACTATGAAGCCTGGACTCACCGTGATTGGGCAACTGTCCAAGCTCAAGCTCAAACATGGCGGACTGCCACAAATATAACGGCTAAAGAGAAATCTGCCAAAGAAACAGGGGTTCGTTGAACGCCAATGCATGATCTTCCATATTGGGACCCTGTCCAACATGTTATTTTGGGCTTTATGCACAACTCTCGGGAGAATTCTTCAGCATCACCTCCGAGTTCTGTGGGGTATCGGAAGGAACAGCAAGAAAAAGAAAAAAGTACCAGAGATTGGCCAGGAAGAAGTGTTTTCCGAGTCAGAAGTAGGGTGTGACACGGGTGAATACCGTGGGAATGCAATCGGCTACCATACCCGTGACCCATGACACCGTGGTTTTAACTGCGGGTGAAATTCGAAAAAACAGCATTTTAGCTGGTTTGAATGCAGCTACGGCAGTTTTCTTTTTTCACGGGTTTATCTAAACTGTACACTGTACCCGCACCCGTGACACCGTGGTATTGCGTCACACCGTGTCACACACTAGTCGGAAGCATCAGAGGCATCCGATGAGGTCCAAGAATTACAGGAGCTGCATTATGAAAGAGGATGATGAGCTCCAAGAATTACCAGAAACACATCATGATGAGGAAGATGAAGAGGAAGATGAGTCTACAGATGTTGATGAGGAGGAAGATGATGAAGCTTCTCAGAGGTTAAACACACCAACTCCTGGCATGATTTTTGCCGACATGGTATTCACGGATGATGATGATGATGATGATAAGGACTTCCATCCAGTGAACTTTGAGGGCCAGGTGGTATTCAATATTGAAAAACATCAATTAGTAAAAATTTGGGCCTGCATTCGGAATATCAAGCTACCTTCATGGGTTGGTCGACCACCCTCAAATCTCGGGGAAGCCTCTCATGGAAAACTCAAAGCCCAGGAACTTCTTATTTTGTTTACCGCAATATTTCCCCTGATTGTACCAGAACTCTGGTGGAGAACAGATCCAACAGCAAAGAAACTGCTGGATAATTTTTATGACCTGGTTGCTTGCACCAACATTATTTCGTCTTATACGACCTCCAATGATGAGGCTGATAAATATCAGGATATCTATGTTCGTTATCGTACATCTACAGCTGAACTGTTTCCAGCATTTGCCCAAATCCCAAATCACCATTATGCTATGCATAACAGGGATCTCTTGAAGTTCTGGGGCCCTATGGCAACACTCAGTGAATTCCCTGGAGAGCAAATGAATGGCAGGTTTGGAAAGATCAAGACAAATCGTCGGATATGTATGTTATTTGTCTTTCATGGGGATTTCTCATCATAACCCAATTTTTTCCCCCAGGTGACCTGGACCTTACGATGCTCAGGCAAATGTCTCGCCGTGGACGTTTGGAGGCCTATTTCAAAGACAGCAAGTCACAAGCAACTCAATCCACAGATCTAGTCTCTGAATTGGCTCACATTCTCCAACCTGAGGACCTTTCAGATTCTAAGGTACCTCCTCGGCCGCTGTGATAAGGACCGCGGTGCTACGGTGTGAAAAGGTGATGGTATTCACAGTGTAGCTGTGTTCATCTTCTAGGGGTTATATCGGATGGTTTCTAGTTTAGAGAAGGTGGCGGTGGAGAAACAGGTATGTTGGTCTGGATGGTGTACTCGGTTGGAACTATGTAGTTAACAAAATGGACGGTTTAGAATATAGAAATACTTGTTCAGATAGGTCAGTGGTGAACAGTCTGAAACTCCTTAAGTCTCCTCTTTGATTTGGTTTAACGCCTTTCCCCTAGGTGCTGGCTGAGAGACTGAATGTGTGAATCCTCCAAGTTAGGGATTCCATGGTGGCTTCAACGTCGACAAGAATCGGTCGTACGGCGATGGTGTTGCCTGGTACATCCTTGCAGTTGTAGACGATTTGCTAAGTAGACCTTTACAAGGTTCCCACTACTGCACGACGATGTGTCTGCATAGGAAGGTGTGCTTTCGAGGATGATGAAGCGCGAGCTCTTTGAAGAGGAGCTGCAAGTGTGGGAGGAGAGTAGAGTGCCCTAGAGCAAGTGTGAACTGGTGTGTGTGTGTGTGTGTGTGATCAACTCTTGTATTGGGGGACAAGGTACACTGGGTGAAGAGTGGGGGGGGAACTCTTGTCCGAGAATCTAATGTCTACTGGCTAAAATGGGTGGTCCTTTTATACCTTTTCCGACTCTACTCAGCCTTCGGCCCCCGTCGCACCATAGACCTTCCCTAGAGAACAATCCCAGCGGATACGGATAGAGAGCGCCAATCCCTGAGGATTCAGCATATAGAATCGCTGTGTCAGCAGATCCGGCAGGATTTGGTGTTAAAACCTCGTTGTAACAGTCGATTCCGGCAGGATTCACTGACAGACCAGCAGGATTTGGGATGTGGACTCATTGGGTTGTGTTTCAGGCCTCAAACACGTCCCAACATGGATGAATTGTCCTGCGTGCTGTCGGTGTCCGTCCTCTATCCGGCGGGAGCTCGGTGGTTGTCACTTGTGGGCGGAGTGCGAGGATACAGGCCTCTTGGAGGGCGTATCCCGGAGGATTCCCGTGGGTAGCACCTGTATCTTGTAAAGTCCGAACTGTAGGTGGTATTCAAGATGTCTGGGGGGTTCGTGGTGTGTGAGCTACGGTGTAATCCCGTGGGATCTTGGTCGTATCGCGTCGTGGTGATAGATGTGTGTGAAATCCCGTGTGATTGAGTTCGTGAGGATGCTTGTAGTGTTGGAGTTATGTGAGATCCTGAGGGAAGAGGTCGCTGGGGGTGCGGTTGGTGTTGTACGAGGTGGATTCCAGCAGGAAGGGGCATAGTGAGTGAGATTCCCGGTGGAATGTCCAAATGCGGATTCTTGTAGTCCAAATCGGGTGATTGTGTCATGTCAAGTCCATCACAGCCGTGTTGGTGCGCGAGGGCATACGCAGAGCGTATGGAACCCTCACACCGCTAAATATGGCTGAAGTTGCTACTATCCTTGGACATGGAAAAGAGCTGCCACAATCTGGCTACAACAAAATTCTGCAATACCTATGATTAATCGGACAGCAGTGGCGCTCAAACAAGGATATGCCTCATCCAGTTGGTGCTTTGATACTACCACCTTAGGCTATTGCTTTATCCCAGCACACCGTTGATCATCGAGTCTTCAGTTGCAAGAAAGCCAATGAGGGAAATAGTGGCATCCAGTTCAAAAACCATTTCAGTAATTTGGCACATGCAATGGGTTATATCACAAAGATTTGGCAACTTCCTCTTGAAGGACACATGCAGACCTTTTTTTCTGTGGAGCTACACAAGCCACTGTCATTGAGTGATCAGTGGAAAGCACCATTTCACTCCATGCCCCGCTTTAATGTGACAGTCGTTGATGCTGCACCGTCTGGACAGATCTGTATTATTGAATCACATCACATTATTACACATCTTACGGTCTACAAACGCCCAGCAGGTACTTACAAAATAAAGCAAAACTTCTTAGTTATCTGTACTTCACTGAACTGTGGCCGCCGCACCTAGATATAAGTTTAATTTTAGCTGTTCCTACAAACATATAGTTCAATTTTTTCTTCATAGAAGTCTTAACATCTAGTTAAGGTATCTATAGTTCAAATATCGAAGGAATTCCCTGGCTGCATCTTGTGTTGTAAATCGACGGTGTCGAGCTTTACCAGTGGCTGTGTGATGGTAAAGCCCGACACCGTTGTTAAGTGGGTTGTCGGACCGGGCACGTGATCATCAGGTCTTCAAACCGCCAAGCAGCATCTTTTTTCCTCTTGTCACAGCCAGTAATGCTCTCAATTCACAGGGGCCATCTTTTAATCCCCCCGGACTCTTTTTCAATGATGACACCCCCGGGCAGCAAAGTCCATTTTTCGGACTTCCTGCCAACTCTCACGTCATTGTTTCTAATGATAACCTGACCATCTCCTTTGCCCTGGCCTCGCTCGGGCATTAAATATGAATCAAGGGAACAGATTGACCTTTTTTGAGTCCTTAGGCCTCAGTCTCGAAGGCAGCAGAGTCTGCCATGCCTGTTCTCCAGCAGATTGCAGCAGCACGCCCGCGGCGGGTAGGTGATGTCATAGTTAGATGATGATGATCGGACCGAGTGATTGCCGGGTGGCTTGCTCACACATGACTACCTGCCAACTCGACACCGCCCACTCACGCACTTGGCCCTCTCACTCTTGCACCTACTCACCAATGCACAGTGCAGCCCACGATCCTTGCAGCGCTGTGAATCTACATCCGAGTCAGCACCGGTGCGTGCCAATATCTCCCTCAATTTTACCTCAACCACTCAGGCGTGAAGTACAGAGATACACCAACATCAAGCACTGTGTACACCACAAATCCCACTTGGTGTGTCCCTACCTCCTCTTACTTCCTTCTCCTGCCGCTGCATCACTTGACACATCCAAGAGTGGTGCGCACACTCCCAGGAATCACACTCATGGGGTACCACCACAAATCGATTCCCCGCCCTTGCGCACGGAGAGATGTTGTGCTTGCGGGCTGCATGCACTTTGAGCCCAAA
This sequence comes from Mycena vulgaris, assembly GCA_029204335.1. Lineage (NCBI taxonomy): Eukaryota > Fungi > Basidiomycota > Agaricomycetes > Agaricales > Mycenaceae > Mycena > Mycena vulgaris. Next base: position 887,559 of record JARGYA010000027.1, on the reverse strand, counting down.
TCTGAGTCGCCGTGTGTGCAAGGCCCGAAGTGGCAGCGCAGGTGTAGTGTTACCAGGAAGACAGCACAGGTGGGGGAGAGGCTTTGCAGTGGCGGGGTGGCCCAGATACCAAGTGCACACTGTGCACAAGCAGGCAGGAAGAGTCGAGTGTGATGCGAGCAAACTGAACGCGCTGAGGCGCAATTTTGTTTGGTAAGAATTGGTAGTTCTACTGAATAAATTGTGTTTGAACTTGGCCCGAATCCATGCGTGTAAAAAGATAGATAGAACTCTATGGTAAATCTCTATGAGGTAAAGGATAATAACTTCAGTACTCAAACATCCTCCATGTCCTCATCACCTTGGTTGCTGCTGGTCACAGTCACGTTGCTGTTGGCGCCAGTCGTGCTCGTGTTGCCGCTGCTGCCGGTCACGTTCACGTTGCTGCTGCTGCCGGTCGTATTCATGCTGCCGTTGGCATTGGTCGTGCCCATGTTTGCATTGCCATTGGCATCGGTCGTGCCCGTGTTCGCGTTGCCGTTGCCATCGGTTGCGCCTGTGTTTGTGTCGCTGCTGCCCTCCTCCTCCTCATCGTTTTCCTTGTCGGAGGAGCTATTGTAGTCAGAGTTCCCCACCTTTTTCATCTGCTCCAACTCCTCAGGCGTTGGCAACTGAGAACACGCCTTTACCTTCTTCCCATATTTCTTCATGAACACATTCTTCTTCATTGTCTTGTGTTCCAGCTGGTACCAATCCTCCTCTAGAGGCAGGGCGATGTCGATGTCCGCATATCTGGCTCGGAGGGTGGCAGGAAGGGTGTTGAAGTAGTGGGGCTCAAACCAGTCAAGTGAGATGTCCGTAGGGAAATGCTGGGAGACGGCGCTTTCCGGAACATTCAGGAAGGCAACCCGATGGCGCTCGTGGATTAACTGACCCGGCTTCTTCGTTGCCAACTTGATCTTCTCGCACTGTGCGTCGACATTACGGAAGGTGGTGATGGAGGGATTCCGACCAGATTTTTCATGGATGATATAGATGGGGTTGCCATTGGCGTTGAAGCCCGGCTCATCATCGGAATGGCACTTGGGCTCAGAAGCAAGCTTGATGATGTGGGTGCGATAACCCTCTGCACAGAGATAAGCTGTGCGCTTTTCGACCAACTGCAACCCAAGATATTAGCGAGGCCGTAACCGAGAGTAGATGGTGAAACATACATTGGTGTGGTGTTTGTAAGTGTTAGTGTTTGTAATGGACATTTGCACGCTGCCAGTGGCCTTGATCTCTTTCATCGCCAACGTGTAAATGTATGAAAAGATGTAGTTCCGGTAGAATTTCTCGAGAAGTTGCATGTTGCTGAGATTGGTGAGATCAGGGCTGAGGCGAGAATAGCAGTGGGACTATAGCGACTTCCTGGAATGTTTTGATCGCAATATGTTCGTGGATGCAATTTTACATGGACCCAAAATTGCTGAGGATGTCTGGGCGCCATGTCAGAAGCCTGGCAGTGAGGATACCGGAATATATGACATGGAGAAAATGCTCATCAATAGCGAGAACATTCTTGGTGATGATGCTGTTGGTGCGTGAAGCCAATGTGCGGACCCCCTTGACAGCAGTGATGGCTCCATTGACGATGTTGGAATATCCAGTCTTCAGTGAGGCTGTAAGGGAATCGAGATCATCAGCCAAAACATAGAGGCCGGTCTCGAAGGCAGAGATGCAATCCAGGGTGGGCAACTCAGGGACAACATCAGCCTCATATGCAGCTCGAATGCACTCTGTAGTCATGTCGTGAGTAAACGGACAAAGAAACACATGCCAGTTGCGCACTTTCAGCCTTTTATTTTTGGGTTTAATATCTGCAAGTCTAAGATGGTGCTGGTTCTGGCGCTTCTTGGTGGCAGATGGAGGCATGGGCCCACGAGGTCGACGTCGTTTGTTAGATGATGGAGGGGAAGGAGGCGGCGACTCTTGATCTCGGGTCCTTTTCGAACCGGTTCTGGGACGGGCCGGGCCAGCGCCAGCGGACGATGTTCCAGACGGACCAGGAGGCTGTTGGACGGAAGTAGAAGACATTGTAAGAGGTAGTGTAGAGGGTACAATAAGTGTAATGACACTGAACAGTGGTGCCAAATTTAAGGCTGAGGACACAAAGATGCAGTCCCCCGAAAGACGTGATGTGTCTTGACAGCTGAAAGACTACATCAAACTCCAAAAGGGGCAGGCCAGCACATGCTCGGCACACGCTCCAATGCTTTGCATCTTCTGTACCCAGGAATTTTTGGCCCCGCTGTACTTAATAATTTGAGGAATAGGAAGCTTTGTAGAGAGTGAATGTTGGAATTTATTCATTGTTTATTTAATTTTTTACAGCCCACTGATGCAGACTTGACATTTCATGGCACCGAGTCTCCCGGAATTTATTTATAGCCAACAAAGGATGTCAACGGCTTGTGTGAGAAGTGCCACGGCAAAGGTGGGCAAGTGCCTGCCAACTGCCTCACAGTTGCGCGGCAAGTGCCCTCACAGCACTTGCAGCTCACATGCCTCGGCTTTTGCCCACTGTGTTAGCCACCCGAGCATCCTCGAGCTCAGCGCGATGTGCTTGCTGCTCTTGGAAGACCTTGTTCTTGAGATGTTTGTGCTCCAACTTGATAGCTAAACAGAAGTTGGTAATCATACCATAGCGACCACCAATGGTGCCGCCACCGATAGCTGCAGATTGATGGTACGAGTTACGACAGAGGTGAGGGACGTCAGCAAGCTTGGCGCACTCAGCAATCACGGGAATATAATCAGAAAACACGTCCTGAAAATTATTAAGCGGAGTCATAGACATGGAAAATGGACACGCACGAGTTGAAGCACTTTCCCATCAAGAAAGTGTGCTGCTCAAGGCGATCTTTGTATTTGTGGCATGAATAGACTTCCTGATGGACAGGATGTCGTTCACTTGAGCCTGGGACAACGGTTTCGAAACCTTTAGGAGAAGGCATGACAGAAACGAGAGAAGGATAAGAGGAGAAGAGACTGGAGAATGGAGTCCAGTAGGTGTAGCTTTTATAGGATTCAGCCATTTTGTCAAGATGTGAACTTACCCGAGAAGTTTGATAATGAATGATCTATTAAATAACTGAGGACAGTTAAGATTTACCAAAGGGAGAGGGAGCAATAGCAGATGCTTAATCAAGCAGCATCTGATCGCAAAATGCCCAATCAGGCTGCAACCGATTGCAGAACCGCCACGAGTTACAAAGAGTTCCTGATTACACAGTCAGCATTGATGGTTACTACAAATAGAAGCAAGCACTTGGCAAGTGGACAACAAGTAGTTGAACAAACGGCTTACGCGCAAAGCAGGAATTTGAATAATTGATCGAAAAGAAGTTGATGATCAAATTAAAAAGATATTCCAAATTCGGAAGTACCTGAAGCTATTGATGGCAAAAACATAATAGGATCATCAGATATAAATTGTACAGGGCAGAGCGCTTGAGACTGTGAAAAGTTATCAAAGCTTGATCAGAGTTCGAGTTTTATTCTGGGATACAAGGAAACTTGTATTTAATAATAAGGACAGATTCTGTCATTGATGAGCTGCTTCAGCACGGGAGGGAAATCAACTAGGCTATGTAATTGACCAAGGACATGAATAGTGTTATGATCATACTCAGCGCTAAGAACATGGGCCATAGCAGTATTATAACAGCTCCGATTGATGTTTGTGTGTTCACCGAAAAGTTGGAAAGTATAGCTGAGGTTGGTGTAGAACTGATGTATGGTGCTAGGCATGTTGAGTCCTATAGAGCGTATAAGACCAGGTTAATAGGAGAAAGAGGATGAGGCGCACTGTTAGAAGTGAATAGGTGATCATGAAAGCTGCGCACAGACGCTAGGAAGAGCTCGCAATCGGAGAAGTCACACTCATGACCATAGGACACCAGGCATTCAGGGCAGGTAGAGCCCCAGCCAGGGAAAGTGCAATGGCGGCCACGAATAGCGCAAGGACTGCAATCGATCTGGCAGGGGAGGCTTTAGCTATAACTACTAGGAGGGATTGTAACGCACATGAGATCCAAATTGAGATAAGCAACGCCAGCAGAGTGATTAATAGTGAGGTTGGGATACACTGGGAGCTCAGGGAATGAGTCTGGATCACGAAGGAGCAAAGTATTGCCTGGGATGCAAAGCGTAATCGGGACGATGGGTCTGAACATTGTTAAGCGCAAAATTTAGCAAATATGCGTGCTTTAAATAGTGTTTTAAGGTCATGGGGCTTAAGTCTACATTGATTCAATTATATGATGGCAAGAACAGGGCACCATCAGGAGATCGTGACTTTGGATCAAGCAAATAGATCCAGGATCTAAAAAGACACGTGACCGCATATCAGGTTTAATTGTGAGGCTTCTTTATAGCTCACAGAGGAGGGAATCGTTGTACGCTTGCCCTGGTGGGAGATATGCTGAATATAGTGGTTGCCTGCTGGTAACGACCCTGCTCGAAGGATGTAATATCTTGAGAAAGGTTATTAAAGTGAAGGCTTCTTATCTAGGAGTTTGTATAGCCAATAATGTGAGTTTTTAGGGAGTCATGCAGTGCCTCTTCTCGGAGCGTATTGACGAGGTAAGGCTGGCGCGCGAAGACGAGAGCTGAGAGCGTAGTTATGTGAGTGTTGCCTGGTGCCTGCAGGCCTCTATCTTGGAGTCAAGCTCTACAAGGAAAGGCTAATGGGCACTGTGGCAACATGGTGTGATGATAAGAGTAGATAAGTCATGTGATCTATCATACATGTGACTTGTAGCTAAAGAGTATCCAAAATAGTAGAACCGGGCTTACCGAAGCAGCTGCATCAGTTGAAGGTGCATCAGATATGATCTAATCAATCATATCTTATCTACTCAAGCACTGGTTAAGCGCTCTGTAAAAGCTGTGCAAAGAGACAAGTCGTTGAATTACCAGGAGGAGTTTGCCAAAATTTGTGAATATATTTGGGGATGTACAAGCCACTAGCAGGCTACTATACGAATTTTCTCGAAAATTGTGAATACAAATCAAAAGAAATATGCTATGATTTGTAATTAACAAATGAAAAGAAAATACTTTAGGCCACAGGGTCATCCATTGCACCAGGGAACCGAGAACCACCTTCACCGCAAGTGTTGGGAGGCAGCGTGGAGTGATGAGATGGAGGGGAAACATTGTAACCCAACAGTTCTTCGGCCCATTGAACTGTACGCTCACTTTCGATCGGGAGAGGCATGAACTGCGTGCCCTCTAGACAAGCACCTCCTCAGCGTTAAGGTAAGGGAGGTCCAGTTTCAGAGTGTTGGACAACAAGAACATGTTGTAGATTTCTTGGAGGTGCTGTGCTGGAATGTTGTGAAGGTTGTCAGGGATGGCAACCGAGCCAAAGAACTGGTAATGGGCAGGCACCAGTGACGAGAGGTGGTGGGCAGTGGACATGGTACGCAAGTGCTGTTCATTGAACATCGCCTGCATACCTGCCAACCTATTGCTGGCCCGCATCGACTGTTCAATGGCCGAATTCAAAGCTTGAGAGGCATTAGCTATAGCTCCATCCTAGAAGAATTCAAGACCTACCGGCGTTGCTGAGTTGATAATGAGGCTGTGCATGGTTGAGCCTCGCTGAATGTTTGTAGTAGGTCAAGGAATGACCACAGTGGGAGTCGACTTGTGTGGTGCAAGCTTCACACTTCTCCATAATTCTGTTTGGCATGCATTTGTGATTGAACGAAATACAACTGTAACAACCCGAGTCAATCTGGAAAAGAGTTAGAATTGAGTCAGAATCAAGGAGAATCAGAATGTACGGCGCGATCAGGGCCAGGATGAGACATGATGTCCAACAACCCGACCACGTTGATGTCAGGAACGGGAGCGGTTGAGATGTACTGCTTCTTATTGACGGTGTCACCACGGCCCAAACGTGTAGGCTGGGGATGGGATTACGGCTTGGTAGGCTCTTCAGCCTTAGATGCCTTCTTACCCTTCGAAGACTTCTTGGGTTTATCAGATTTTGCTTCGGAAGTAGCGTGTTTGCGCTTCTGACCGGCGTCTGGTTCCTGGACTTCTGGGATGGAGGCGGCGAGCTTGTCGGGCTCACTAGGCTCCACCGAAGCTGCATTAGCAAATTTCTGTATGTGAGGGTGTTCGCCAGTAGAGATCAGGCTCGAGCGGTTAACCGACTTGCCCTTGTCCTTTGGCTAAAAAGGAATAAGAAAGGACCTCTAGCTAAAAAGAAAAAAACGCACCTTAACCGGCGCTTTCTTCAAAACTTTGGTCAGAGCAGGATTCGGAGCATAGGGACGGAGCTTCTAAGTAGTAGGAGCCACAGAAGGCTCAGGATTAAGGCGACGACGTTGGCAGTTCTGAGATAGAAGACAAGTTAGGACAAAGGATGAACTAAAAGAATAATTGGAACAATTACTCACCTGTTCGTCATGGTCCGACTCTGTGTTATTCTCAGGAACTTGCGCTGGTAAATGAGGAGGTGTCAGATGGGCAATCGAAACAAGACGCCAGCTGCGCGCGCAAAGGTGCTCGAGGGTGACATTGCCTTCAGTGTCGGAGTCCCCATCCAAACGGAATTGCTCATTCGGAGGGACGTCATTGAACTCCAGGTCGAGCAGAGAGTGGCTTTGGCAGACTGGAGAGGAACCTTGAAGGGCACGTGGTGCCACGGAAGCCTGGAGATGGTAAAATAGGGGATGGTTCAACAGGACCACCGCTGGTTGCGATTTCGGACACGATTGGAGAAGCGCCATGCAGATAGATAACCATGAACGGGACGATGAGGGGTAGCTGAACCCAGGTCCCATGGTTGGGAATTCATCAATAGACTCTGGGACAAACTCAACCAGCGGGAATTCAAAGTTAGCGGGCAAAAATCGGGCTTAGGAAGCTTTAGCTAGAGGGTTGGTCTAGCAAAGAAAAGATATGCACTGAAAAAGTAAAAACAGGGGACAAGAGAGTGCTATAAGGGCCTTGCCCCGGAGCCTCTAGAAACCTGTTTTCCGTGAGTAGGCTGGTTAAGAGTCGAAGGCAGTTATAGAATCAGTGAAGAAGCGGGGAATGCCCAGTTTTGGTTAAATGGCGTGGAGGATGACCTGTCGAATGTTCAGATTTTGGAAAGCTAAAATGACTAGTAAGCTTACCAAATCCATGTACGCACCCTTCAGGGTGGTACAAAGCTCAGAAATATTGGGATAAACCATTTGGGCCAGGTCCCCACAATAGGTGAGGAAATGAGCCATTTCCACACAACTATAGCGGAGGAAGCCGAACGCCCAGTGGTCATCCTCTTCCAAGGCAAACAGGAGCACAGATTTGTCGCCATACATACTGACGGACCAAAGAGAGGAGCTTGGGATTAATGGAAGGATCACTGTACTAGGGTAAAACTTAGATTTTGCATCGATTTTGATGCAAAATCTAGAGTTGTGCTAAAGTAGGTACACCTGCTCAAGAAGACTAGTCACGTCTTCTGGCCATACCAAGCTCCATGTGGCAAGTTGGGTTATCTCAGGGTGATAAGGCGATGGGGCATCTTCGGTCTCCTGACTTGAAAAAGCTAGATGAGGTCGATTGGGTGGGAAAGTAATTCCCTCACCATAGAGGTTTGGGTATGGCGGCATGGATGAGATGTAACGCCAGGTGGCAGCATCAGGACCAATGAGCCATTCATAGGCTGTAGCGTGTCGAACGGGTGGAGCAGTTGGGTTGGACATAACAAAGCAAAGAGATATGAAAATTTCTCTTTGGCGCTGTTTGGCCCCAATTGAAATAATTAAGACTCCGCTGATGACATAAGGCACTACAGTATGGATGAGTACAACTAGGAAGCTGCAGCAAGAAAAGAAAAGCTTCACTACAGAAAGGAGGGATTCTCTAGCCAAGGTTTTGCTGCTCCATGTGACAGGTGGACGCAGGAATCACGTGGCCAACACGTCAAATGTGTCTTGTTAAACTTGGGGCGATAATTGAGGCAGAAAAACATGGTTTTACGTGTCAGAGAGAAGGATCTCTCAGAAGAAAATTCAGGCGCTACTTAGGCTCAATTAGGCAATTGGCCAATATTGATCCAAATATAAATGATCTGATCAGTGACACAAAAGGCGGCATGGTTGGTGTTTGACTCAGTAGGGCTTGAACTATGAAGTCTAGAAAAGAGCATGTTGACTGGGACAGTCAAGATTAACTAACCAAAGGGGGAGATGATAAGCTGGCTAAGTGAACACGCGTGAAATCTTTCAATTTTACAACACTTAGTCGCCATTACCGGCTATAAACTAAGCTATTATACCGTTGTCAACTACAAGAAATTATGTAGTAGGAATTTTTGCACTGGAATATTGTTATCCAAGTGATTTCCTGTGGATTGTTTTTCCGAGGATAGAGCACTAAGATTTTATATCACACAACTTATGATTTCCTATTGCTAACTGTTATTTATTCGTAAGCGTGCACAGAATGGGCAGGTCTAATTGGTTTATCAGATTGGTTCTCAGGTTCTTATCGGCGTTACATAAGCAGGGTGCAGAATAATCAGGCTGTCACGGCGTGTGGTTCTCGGATGATCGTTTCAGAAGCTGTTTCAGGTGTACTTGGGCTTGGCAGACGGCGTAGGGTTCAGGTTGCAGAGGTAGGACTCAAAAGTATGTTCTTGTAAGCATGCTGGCTTACGACAATTCCAATGTCCTTATATAGGCGCGCGGGGTAATCAGTACAACTGATTATCTATCTACCTTTTGGTGTAGTGGTCTAGGACGCGCCTCGGACTTTCTTACATTAGATAATCAGTTACGGTTGGCAGAGGCCATGAGTTCGAACCCGGCCAGTGACCACACTTTATCGCCGAAAGTGCACCAGGTTACTGTGACAGCGGGTGACCAATCATGTGACTTTAGAAGCCAATTGCAGGGATAATAACCCTGGGGCAGAATTATAAGACCTGATAACCACTGGGAAACCCTAACCACAGAAAGGGGCAAAGTTCTCAGAGAGGGGAAGGGTGTAAGCATGCTGGCTTACGACAATTCCAATGTCCTTATATAGGCGCGCGGGGTAATCAGTACAACTGATTATCTATCTACCTTTTGGTGTAGTGGTCTAGGACGCGCCTCGGACTTTCTTACAAAATGACCGAGCGAAAAAGGAACGGGATCGAGCTGGGAGTGCGGATAGAACCAAAGCATTCTTGGGCATGGCAGAGGCGACACGAGGCAGAGACTGAGGATAAAACGAGTGTGGATTTGTAGGGTTCAAACACAGGTGGCAGCCTGTAATCCAAATCCCAAGATCTGAGGGATGATAGTAATGTTATGTGTTTGTAAGAGTGTACATGAGGGGGAGATAAGGAATGCAGATCGGTGATCTCATCTGTCCTATGATTTTATAGACCTTTGATCGGACTCCCTTGATTGATTGATTGTTTCCTGAATTTTATGTTTTACTCAAATGACTGTACGGATCAGATGTGCCTCGTACCTGGTGCGTGTTTGTGGTGCGCAAAATTCTCAGGGGCGGTCGATGGTTTCATCCGGAAAGTATCTGGTCCCTCCCTCGTCGTCCTCGTCTTCTTCCGTGTCGGAATATTCTTCAGGTGAATCGGTGCGACAATAGTTAGTAGCCGAAATTCCGTAGGCAGGCCCGTGGAACGGGAAGCTCAGCCAATCATGAATAGATGCTTCGGCTCCATCGCCTGTGTAGCGCTGCTCAATGGCCTCAGTCTCCGTGAATGAGGCATTCACCAAGAAGTTAGCAGCCAAAAGAACACGGGGAAACGTCAGGTTGCCAACCCGATATTCTGCTTCAATGACGGTACACCACGGTTTCTGCGGGCTGACTCCATGATTTCTACACAGCACCACCGTGTGCGTGTCTCCATACGCTAGTTGAACTCGTCTTTCTTCCCAGAGCATCCCAACGTCGTGAGGACCGAGGATGGCATATTGAGGAACCTGGGTAAAATTGTTGGATACGCTGTCGACCAGAATGATGGGGACGCAAAGATACTGAGGGTGGAATGGGTCTGCCGTCGTTATTTCCGGGATGTGAATGGTGGGTGGCCCCAGCCGCCCTACTGCGTTTGTGAGGATCTGGCGGGCGATGCGGGATACCGGCGGCGGGGCTATGGGTGCAAAGGTGGGCATAATGGGGGAGGATGGCGTGTTGGGCAGAAGTTCAGTAACCGCGCGCTGGGTATTTCCAGGTTCTACCATGTGTCGGGCGCATGCGACAAATGTGTCGGTGGTCGGGGCCCGAAACTCTCTTCCTTCCGAGCTGCTGGGGTCACGGAGCCAGGCAGCGTAGAGTTGTCGTTCATGGTCAAGCAGACAAGTGAAGAGAGGGTGTCCCATGGTAATGAGGGGAGACAAGGAGAGAGTTTCCAGAGAACACGTACTGGTATATTTTTGTATTTGTTTAAAATTTTAAAAGAAGACTTCCTGCCTCATTTCAATCTTCTTCTTCCTCGTCGTCATCCCCGAGCCATCCCGTCTTCATGAACCAATGGTCTCGTGTAATGTAGGGCAAGAGCCGGAAGGTGGCCACATTGTTTTGTGGATATGGAGTTCCATCTAGCTCGTTGAGGAGGTAAGCACCGCCTCTTGTCTTCCGCTCTACTTCATAGGGTCCGAGGTATCGGGGCTTTGTCTTGCGATCCAGGCCAGTCTCAATGCGGGTGTTGCGCATTAATACCAACTCTCCTGGTCGATAGCTCTCCCTTTGCAATTTCTTAATAAACCGCTTCTCGAATTGTTCTTTTGACTTGAATCGGGCTGTTTTCAAGGTTGCCGCAGCTCTCTTGATATCTGAGTCGTGTTTTTGTAACTGTCGAATGTGTAGCGCTAATAGTTTGACCGTAGTCATTCCCGCACGAAATCCTTCAACTAAAAATGTAGCCTCGGTTAGATCAAAGGGTAGAATGGGGTCGGTCGCGTGCAGGAGTTGGTAGGGCGAGAAACCCGTTACTTTGCTTACAGTTATCCGGTCAGCAAACACGGTTTCGTGCAATAAGTCCGGCCATTGATTCAGCTTCCCTCGACATGCCTTAACCAGTGCTTCGCGCATGGTGAAATGTCCGTGGTCGACTACTCCATTAGCATGTTTGTTGTATGGCGAGATTTTTACCTGTGGTACCCCTATCTTCTTCATGAGATGCTCGAATGCTTCTGAAACCTCGGCACCATTGTCTGTAGTGACTTGGAGCGGGATCTCATACCTGCAGTAAATATACCGCCAGAAAAAGGTGGCGAGAGTTCGGGTGTTGGCGGCTTTTAATGCTTGAGCTTCACATACTCCTGTTAAGTCATCGCGAGCGGCCACTATATACTTATACCCCTGAGCTTTGGGCATGAACATTACGTCAATGTATATTTTATTGAAGATGGTGGTAGGAGCTGATACAGTGAGCGGGATTTCTCTCTTTTTGAGACTACGGATTTGACACTGGTGGCAAGAACTAATGTGGTGCTGGACGTCGGCTCGTAAGTGAGGCCAGAATACTCGACGTCGCAGTGTTTTGTATGTTGCTTCCAGTTTCCGGTGACCTAAATCTTCATGGGCTGGTGTTAATATATCTAAGCGCTTTTCAGGATTAAAAATTACTCTCAAGGGTGGGTGCGGGGAATTCCGTCGATACATGAAATCGGTGTTGGGATCAATGAAATACTTGGTGGCTTGCATCAAAAATCTTCGTTTTGCAGCTAAGTCCCCGATATGCGGTGTTTCTAGAGTTTTTAAGAAGTGATGTATATCAAGGAGTAGTCGCTCCGTGCTTGCTCGGGTCATTAGGACCGAGGGAAGTTGTCGGGCAGGATAATTGACCTTCCCCATGGCAAGGGCGGCATGGAATGGGTTGGGACGAGGGTAAGGAGTGCGATGTTGTCTAGCCAACTATCGTCATCTTCCTCTACTGGTTCATTGGTATTGGGTCGTCGCCTAGATAGTGCATCTGGACCCTGAAATCGAATTCCTGGTACATGTATTAATTCAAAATCAAACATTAGGATACCTTGCACCCAACGGTTAACTGCGACATTGGGCTGGAGGTCTGGTGAATTGAGCATGCCTGCAATGTACTGGGCATCTACCTCAACTTTGAGATTACGTACACCAATGATGTAAAGGCGCCAATGTCGGAGGGCCCAGTAAAGCCCGAACAGCTCAAGTTTGGGCTGAGAATATCGGCTTTCTCGCTCTGACATTGGGATTGATCCATACCTTGCCGGACGTCGCTTCCCATCATCGTCTATTTGCGCCAAGATCATCCCAACTGCTTCGTGGCTGGAATCTACTGATAAAATTACTGCATTGTCTGTAGTATAATCGATGGGGCGTAGAGCGGGTGCAGAACTAACCAGTTCTTTGATAACCTGAAATGCCTCTTTTCGGCGCTCGTCCCAATCGAATTCTACCGCCTTTCGGTATAGTTCGGTCAGGGGTCGAACTAGTGCGGAATAATTTAATATCCATATTCTCACTGTCCCGCATAGCCCCAAAAACCTGTGTACCTCCTGAGGAGTTTCCAAGGCTGGCCAATTCATGATTTTGTCTATTCGTTCTTTGTCGGGTGTCCTACCTTCCGGTGAGCACTGTTGTCCTACTATCACTGCCTCTCGCCGACATATTTGGGTCTTGGATCCCGAGAAGGTAGCTCCCGCACATTCCATTTTGTGCATTATGCGGTGCACATCCAGTGCATGTTCCCAAATAAAATGTCTAATGCCCGGGTTCTCGGGTATGCATTCTGGTTCTCCCTCGGCGTCCAAATAAGCGTCGGCCGGCCCTTTGATGGGGACATCGTCGATAAACACATTCGCTATATGGGGGATATCATCTTGCAATATGAAGACCATGCAGCGTTGAAATTCTGCTGGTGAGTTTGTGTATCCTGTAGGCATGACCGTTATGCGTAATAATCCTAACGCAGTCATGAACGCAGTCATGTCTCAGCTTCCTACCTCCATGCGCCGGGCATCGAAGCTCCAGTACAAGTCAAAAACGGTATAGCACTGCCGGCCGGCGAATCCCTCAACAAAGTCATCTAGAATAGGCAGCATTCCTGCATCGCGAATTGAGACTTTGTTAAGGGGCTGTAAATCATGCACTATGCGTAACTTCCCATTTTTCTTTAGCACACAAAACCATCTTGATCAGTACGAAGATTGACAGGGTTCATATACCCCTGTGTCCATTTTTAATTTAAGCACGGCAATCACTTTGTCTAATAAGCCGGGTGGAATAGGGATATTGCGATACTCCCAGGGCCGATGTGGAACGGTGGCCATGGTATAAGGTGAAAATAAGTATCTTTCAGTGTCCCTCGTTCCTTATCCACAAATGCCAATGCTTTTTCATTCAGTCGTATTACATGCTGAAACAGTTTAATTTCTTCTTCGGTGAGGAAACCGTCTTTGTTGATCTGCAGGCTTTCCATGCGTTCCTTAGTGATACGAGTTGTAGGCACAAATATCGGGGGCTGCGTGGGTAATGGGAGTAAGGTCAATGCCGGATCTTCCGGAATGCAACGTTTAGTATCTGTATTGGTAGGAAATGTGGTTGGTACCGGCTTGACTTTCTTATCTACTCGCTTGTAGGCTGTAAAGCAGTGCCGGGCGATCTGATCCTCATCTATTACGGTAGGATAGAAGATCCACTCATCATCTTCTTCTAGTTGATCAGCTGGAGCAACTGCTTCTTCTGTCAACCTTTCTCCTGATTTCCGTAGAGATTCTCTTATGTATCGCGCCGTCTTATTTCCAAAGTCAGGAGTCCCAATATATCCGCAAAATATGGAAGGTGATTTCTGCTTAATCTTTGGCTGAGTCTCGGTATTTTGGGTCGAAAACCGGTTGTTTACACATGAGAATACAGGATTCGGACGGCTAACTATCGTAGGAAGGATTCGGCTCTTTTCTCCGGACTGATGTCTTGTCGTTGCTGAGCTGGGGCGGCCAAACACGACCATACTAAGAAGAAGAATGACTCCTGCCATCAGAAGGTGAAAACTGTGGGGGCGTAGGTGAACAATGAAACCGGAGTTTGCTAGCAACGTACCCTGAAACTGGTTGGAGAGTTCACACAGTATTTTAGTGATGAAAAGAGGGCTAGGCGAAAGGACTGGGGTGCCGAGTAGGCCGTGTCGAGGGTAATGCGGCCCGAATTTGTTTTGGCTGGAAGGCGCGCTTGCGGGGAACAGTGTATGAATTGTTGGGCCCAGGGCTGCATGGAGGGTTGTTGAAGTCGTGAAGGCGGGGCATCCCGCGGGGAATGAAATAAGTGCGTGAAAGTCGGTGTCCGGAGCATGATAGCCATTGACGAGGTTCCTGAGAAGAGCAGTGCTAATTGGGATTAACTGCCGAAGGTTAGTTATCGGTGTTGGACACAAAATGTGAACTTTACCGGCGCGGCGTGTCAGGCACGGGGTAATCGTCCGCGACCTCCTTAAGTCGATCCTGGATGGTACCGTAGCTGAAATTGAAAAAGGCCGTTGAGGTTTCGTATTGTGACTCGATGAATCCTTCTCTAAACACGTGCATTACCCCTGAATCGTCGCGGAAACGTGTGGAGAGGAGTTCTTCGAGGGTGTATGCTAGTTCGTAGTCCTCAGTTTGTCAAAACAATGTAGCGCAACTCTGGAGGAAGTTGCACTCCGCGTCGTGGAGGAGTTCGTTCAAGTGATACATGTTCCGGCGAAAGTGCCCATCTGCGTTGTGAGCGCGTTCCATGGTGTACATCTGGAAAACTGAAGTGATGGGGAAGTCCTCGTCAAAAGGGAAGAATATGCTTCGGAACTCATCTCGTAACCCAAGCCATTCAATAACCTCAATGAGTCGCTGAATGGCAAACGCAACGTCACTGTGAATGCTGCGTAGCTGAGGAAGGAAGTCCTTCCAATAACGCAGCGCATCGTTAAGGGCTTCAGTGTTTGCGGCACGGAGCATCCAAGGAGCATCCTCCGTTTTACGGTGTTTCGACGGGTGTGGGTCGTCAAAGTCCTCATCCAGGTTGATCGGAATATTTGTGGAGCTGGACAATACGGGGATCGCGGTATACCGGGAGGATCACGCAACGGGGGCCATTGTGGTGTGAGCAGCGTGTTCTTTCTCCAGTCGTGCATAATATGTCAGGAATGAGCTGGTGATGTTGGGACTGAGAAGCTCCCTTGGAGCGATTCCTCGGAACTCTCGTCGGGTTCCGCATCCCCGAAGTCATTTACAATGAACTCTGGCAAATGTTGATTTTCAATCCGTGGGATGAGAGGGTGTCGGCGTGCGTCGGGATATACGTCAATAGGCAGTTCCTCTTCGTCGTGCGGAGCCAGCTGAAAGCGATGCGCCTGGTGGTTTTCTTCCAAATGCATGCGCCGCTCCGTGTGACGGAAGCGCTCCAACTGTAAGTTAGCAAACAGCGCGTCCCCGAGCTGTTGTCGTGAGTACAGAATGATGCGGTCCGGGAATTCCAATGCGTACTCGATGGCTTCATGTTGTTCTCGCTCAGCTCGAGGCCACCGTGGTGTCCCTTGATAATTGGCTCACCCATACGGCGTCGGCTATAGGTGATAATGCCACATTGACTTCGGGCTGGGCGTCGTGATGGCGGCGCGCCCAAGTGTGGGCTACATGTGTCTCCATTTCTTGGTAATTA
This sequence comes from Mycena vulgaris, assembly GCA_029204335.1. Taxonomy (NCBI): domain Eukaryota; kingdom Fungi; phylum Basidiomycota; class Agaricomycetes; order Agaricales; family Mycenaceae; genus Mycena; species Mycena vulgaris. Next base: position 871,908 of record JARGYA010000027.1, on the reverse strand, counting down.
GGATGGGGAGGATCATTGGGGTCATCTAGATCCAAATGGAACACGCTTGGCGCATCTTCGATGACTGGCAGGCTGGGCTCCGTGTTGAATCCCGCCGAGTCGGCGAGCGTAGATCTGCAGGAGACGGAGACACTTGGAGAGATAGGTCAGTGACCCATCGTGCGTGAGGGGCTCCAATAAGCTTACCCACAAGCGTGTAGTCCTCTTCGACCGGTGAAGCGCTCTCGTCATCAGAAAAGAAGTTGAATACATCATTCATTATGTGTTCTTCTTCTTGGGTGAGAGCTGCATGTCGGCCCAGCTCGCCTTCATCTTCGGTGAGGAATGCGGAGCTGCGGGCAGAGTCGGTGGGTGAAGAGCACGGAGCATCGGGTACGTAAGGGGCAATTGCAATAGTTGGGCGTGAGGGGCATTGCCCCAGCGGACACTTGATCTGCATGGCTTTCTGGCTGAACCCTAGCAGGAGTTCTGAGTCGATAGCCGGGATCTCCACCTCGGCCCGAAACACCTGTGGGTTTTGCAGGTTGTCTGCTAAAAGCTGTGCTAACTGATTGGAGGCTTCCAATTTCGCATCTTGTTCTTCGTCAAATGGGAATTGAGTCAATGGGTCCCGTAATCGCGGGGACGTGCTGACACGGCATGCCGCGGCGTCCAGGTCTTGGGTCCGATCTTCTAGCTCCCGCATTGCTCCTTTCCCAGGGCTGTGTAGGCTCATTCTGAACCCCGTTACCGCTCTCTCAGCGGACGAAAGAGCGGCCTGCACGAACTGCCCCAGAGTCGAATGATGAATGAGGATGGAAAGTGGCGGAGTCGTTCCTGGCAAGGGGGGGGGAGTCGTGGCAAGAGCTGGGGGGGGGGGGACAAGGATAAAGGTCGAAATGGGGGCGCACAAAGGAACTCAATTGGTGATGGGCTAACCGTGCCTGGGTACTGAAGGTCAGCGTCGAATATGGGGACATCTACGGACTCAGAAGAGGCGGAAAGCGATTCGTTTGATGAGTCGCTGTCTCAGGATACTAGGTCTGGCATAGAGTCAGTTGATTTCGTGCGAGCGTGACTGGAAGCACAAAGGAGCTGACCCATGTGTCCAGACCGTTGCAGCGACATGGGTGGAAAATAGCTGCTGTCGGTTTCAACCGGGGGCACCGGTCAAACACATTCCTCCTCATCGCTGCTAGTCGCTCCCTCATACTCCTGACTCGATCCTTCCTCTTCAGATTCATGCTGGAAGGAGAGCGGTGGGGACTCGGCAACACCCAGGTCCTCAATATCTGATTCGCTGCTGGGGGAGTTCGGTGGGGGAGTCAAGTGAGGGCGGGGATGAACGTAACAAGGGGGTTGGCGCCTGGGAGCTCGCTGTGTCTGTCTCATGGCCCGAATGACGTCGGCCGCAATTCTTCCGATGCATTCTAACTCGGGTTCTTCGCGTGCGGGAACTATGTAGCGAGCGACTGGTCGAGTAAAGCGATCGCTTGGGTCGGGGATTTGGACAATGACCACATCGGGGATTGAAAGTGCGGGCTCGGTCAGGCTAAATCGTAGTTTAGCTGAGTAGGCTTCTATTCCAAAACCCGCCTCGTACCTGCTTAAACTTTTCTCCGGTTGGGTGTCGTCTGGTACGTCGGGCAGTTCCTCGTCAAACGGGATGGGATCCTCCCTGGACTCCATGGGGTCGGGTAAAGGAATGCAGCGTCTGACTACTGGTTCCCGCCAACGTCAACATCCGTCGTCGCTATGGCCCATGAACTCCCAGTCGGGATTACAGGCATCTTGTGGGGGCCAAATACATGCCACTTGTAGACGCGTGCTGGCTGCCAGAGTCGATGAGTGATAGCGCTGTTCTGCAGCGCTCGTCCTATCTCTCGTGCGTCGGCTTCGATGGGTGGTATACAGTAATCAATGCGTGGGTGGTTAGGTGGCTGAGGGTTGAGAGGTGCGGGCTGAATAAGAGGTGCTGGGGCCGAGGGCAGGGGTTGGAGATAATCAAGAATGGGACGCAGACTGGTAGTATTGGTGGGAAAAGTGTAACAGGGGCGTTGATGTGCCTGGTAGTGCCGAAGGGTGTGCTGAATCACTTGACGCAGGGGACACGGGGTCTCAATGGCCCAGGGTTTGTCAGCCGCTGTGGGTGGTACGTATACCTCGAGCTTGAGATGCCCCACCATGCTGTAGGGCTCGTGGGTGTCACTGTTAAATCCCCCAATGTCGGTGTTTAGGGCTAGGAAGTTCAGGCTTTCCCGCCCAAACTTATCCCTGGACTTCCCAAGGTATTCACTTTGCGCGGCGCTGATGGTCAATGGCCGATATTCTATAATCCCGCCTTCATAGTAGCAATCGCGGTTGTCGGCCGCAGCGTCGTAGATGAGTTGGTAGGGTGTACCACCTTGAAGAGGACGGTTGATGCTCCCGATCTCGCTGTAGGTATCGCGGTTTAGGAACTGCGCCTGTAATTGATTAGAATGAATGCCCTCAGCCCAGCTCATAGGTTCTACCTGCGTCATGCGGGAAGCGGTGTTGGAGAGGATAGCGAATCTTGGTAGTTCAATACGGTCGGCTGATGCAGCTGGGGTAGTCGGTTGGAGGGAGGGGAAGGACATTGGGTGCCTAGCGTGGCGTGCGGGGGTGGGTAGGCGGAGTATTCCAGGCGGTGGTTTGTCATTAGGTGTTGTGGATGCGGGATAATTGTCGTGGTCGTGAGTGGTCATGGGGAGAAATAGCGAGCAGATGAAGTTCTTTAGGCGGTTGCAAAGACGGGACAAGGGTACGAGGCGAGAGGGGTCTGAGAAAGCAGGCCCGTTCCACGGCCTTTTATGTCTTTCCAGGATGATCCCATAGCTTCGCCCCTCGAAGTACCATCGCGCGACCAGTTCCATCGCCCCAAGGGCCCGACACCAGGCGTGGAGGCTATTGTTGGTGTTCAATGAATGATTGATGCGGCCATCTGGGATCTCCCGGAAACCGGGCCGGGCTTCTTCTGTCTTTGAATTTGATCCCCTCCCGGCTTCTTCTTCCTCGCACCCCGATGCTGTCTTCAACCGTGTTCCCTCCTCATCTTGTAGGGGGGTTCCTATCTTGTCTCCGTGGATAGTCATGAAAGTTCTAAAGTTTCGCGCTTCAGTTTCACTGATTATTTCTGTCTTTACTTCGAGTTTGTGCCTTGCTTTATGGGTCTTTGGGTCTTTGAAAATAAGGTACGTCCCTTTCTTTCTCTTGTCGATTCCGACGAGGTTGCGGCGCTGCCATCTTCGTCCTAGAAGTAAATCAAAAGGTACTTGGTTATTGCTAACATATAGATTTGCGACCGTAAGTACCCCTCCGCAGGTCAATTGTACCCCATCAACGTGTCCTCGCAATGTACTCTCTCCGCTGTTAGTGTCATTCATCTGGATAGCTCGGGTTAAGTTGATTGGCTGATGCAAGATCTTCTCGGCTACGCCTTCTCGGATTACGTCTAACAGGGACCCGGTGTCAATTACCGCGACCACGGGCTGACCTGCAATCTCCATGTCTATTTTGATGAGGACTCTGTCTTCCTCGAACCAGGGGTATTCTGCAATGTGTGCCACCATGGCACGGTGGTCCCTAGTCATCATTACTGCTTTCGCAATTTTTGACTTCATGTTTTGCAGTGTTAAAGTCCGCAATTCTTTCGAGGCACTCAGCATTTCTCCGACGGTTGTTGTTACTGCTGCGCTCATGCAGCGTTTGTATGCTTGCCGTACTCCGTCCGATATCCCTGGCGAGGTTTTTACCCCTTCGGTATCGCTGTTTTTCCCCAAGTCCATCCTGGGTATTCGCCGCTGTAACGGCGAGTGTGCGGGTAAGTTCTGGTCAGGAGGCACTGGATTCTCCTTCGTTCCTTTCTTCCTGCCTGAAAGATCCTCCATCTCAACGTCCTCAAAACCCTCCAGGGCCTGTAGACATACCTTTCGTGCATCAAAGGGTCGCTGTTCGGGAAGATCATTCATGCTGACTTTGTGTGGCGTGCTCAGAGTCTTCTCCCAAACAGGTTTTCCCATCTTGCCCTGCTCCGGGGCTTTGGCGTTAAGCCCCTTTGACTTTTCCTCCTCAGGTGCCCGGCTTTTTCCTGATATTGGTGTTACTCCCGAGGGTTTTGCTGAAGTCCGTGTTTTCATCGGGGGCATACCTCGAATACCGATTTCCGCGCTACTCGGGTCGATGGCACCGTACGTTCAGCTTCCAGCACTGCCCGGGAGGCACGTCGCGGCGGCGTAGGCGGCGTCCATACCTGAAATGTATGGTATCCTGTCTCATCTTCTTCTGACTCGTCCTCAGCTCCCTCTCATATGTCCTCGTCTGGCTCAACTCTATTCTCATCCTCTTGAAATTCTCCGTCTTCCTCAGGGTCGCTATCTGCATCTTCCCATGTCGAATCTTCTTCTTGATACTCCTCCCCACTCTCCTCTGCCTCGGATCCTTCGTCGGATCCCTCGGAATCCGGCTCTTCTTCGGTAAGTTCCTGGCGTTGCTGTCGTCTTTTACTGTTCCAATAGTACCCCATCACTTGTTTCTCCATGGGTGTGCCAACATCTTGCAAGATTGGGCCCTGTGCCCAGAACATGCTCACCGGTCTGCCCAATCGCTCCGCCGCTTGAGCTAAAGACTCATCTCGTCGACGTATAATAGGTGCCCCGTTTCTCATGGTATACCGCTGAGTCTCAGGATTTCGTCGAATAACTCCTCTTTCCGATAGATTCATGATGGCTTCGCAGTTACTGATTCGGTGTTCCGTGTTTCCGCAGCCATAGCATCCAGGGTTAAAGGGGCGCTCCCCTGATACAATGTTATTTGGGTACATCGCAGCTCCTCTTACTTCGATGTTCCATGCCTGCCGCGGTCCTCCCTCCATGTGGGGCGGCATCTGTCGCCCTCCGTTCCCTCTCTTTGTGCCCCTCGTCAAGCCCTTTTGTGAGATCAATGATCTCGTTCTGCACCCACGTGGCAGCTTCCATCAAGCGCAAGTACTGGGCAGCATGTGCCACAGGGAGTGAGAATAATGCACAAATGGTAGGCAAGCACACGGTCCAGGTTTTGCCTGCGCTCAGCGTCTGCTCAAATAGCTGTTAGCTGGGGCCAAAGGACCAGGTCATCCATGTAAAACATACCTTTCAGCGGGGGGCATGGTCAGGGTGTTTTCGGCTACCTTCACAGGCATGATATCGAGAGAAGGCAAAGGTATGCAGGCTAATGGTCCGTGGGTGGGTTCAAAACAAATGGGACATAGACCCGTGTGGTAAGACCAGATCTGAGTTTGTGTTTGAACCCTCCTCATCGTGCTCGGCTGGGAGGAGTGCAGGCACGGCCTCTCCGTTTCGGTTGTCATCAAAATAGGTGTGTCCGCTATCTTTGGACTCTGGGGAACTGGTAGTTGTTGTTACAGTATGGATTATGTTCCTTGTGTTGGGAAAAATGGCGGAACTGGGAATCGAACCCAGGACCTCAGAATTACTATCTGACGCTCTAACCAACTGAGCTATTCTGCCGATAGTGTGAAGGGAATTCCCAGAAGGACCTTCAACAGGGCCCATAACCTGTTAGAACAGGCAGCACAGAGGTCTGAAGTCAACAGTGAGAACTCTTGTGCATTGGCAAGGAAAAGTAAGTAAGTACTAACCTGAAGTCAACAGTGAGAACTGAGGACTCCAGGACTACACTAGCCTACTTGTATATGTATTGTAGGTGTGTGGGAACAGGATGAGTAATGTGAGTAATGAGGATGAGTAATGCTCAGTAAGCTGCTCAGTCAGCTGCTCAGTCAGCTGATCAGTCAGCTGCTCAGTCAGCTGATCAGTCAGCTGCTCAGTCAGCATTAGTAAGTACAACTACATAAGTAAGGATCAAACCGGATCAAATAGGTAAGCAGGAATGCGAGAATGTCACAGTCCAGTCACAGACTCCAACATTCTTGTGATGACTGCAATTTTTGATGACACGCTGGTGATGCACACCATCAAGATGTTCACTCCTGGAGTGAAGAAATGTGGTGTTGAGTGAGGGATATTGTCAACCATATGGTGAGGTCTGAGTCATCCTGGTGTTGAATAGAACATTGATGTTGCAAAGTTTATTGGTGCACATATATCGATTCTGCTGGTTTTATGGTGCTGTGTCAGTGCCTGACAAGTCCGCATGAATATTCCATGTTATTCTGGTCCTCATACAAGTCATTGGATTTCATGGCAATGAACAACTGGCAAAGACAGATGGGTTCCCGGCGTGCAAAGTGCAAACTGAGCACCACCCTGCTGAAGCGCAAACAATGTTGTTCCTGAATGCTACTTCTCATCCAGGAGAAGCATGTTGTCTTTGTGAACACTGCTTTGGACTATGAGGAGTATGACCCGCTGAAACACTGTGTATGTAACCGCGTATAAAATCTAATGCAATATAATGACCTCAAGAGACCACTAATAACACAACACAATCCACTCAATACAACGCGCAAGTTTGGGGTTCCAACCAAGTATTAGGTTGCTGCAATTTGATATGATATGGTCAAAGTAGTAAGACTTTGTGCTATGGTGGGACGGTAAACGGGTTTATACTGATCTAGGCGCTTTATGGGCGGTCTAATGGCTTTGGAAAGCTTGGTTTTTATCACAAGGTTGGTGGTATACCTTCCTGGGAGACTATCGACTGTTGAAAGTAATCTAATCATAATAGTGATCCCCCAGTGTTGCATAGCCATAGTCTAGACAGCTTTTATATATCCTGACTTTGAACAGCACACAGAGTACTCCAATTTCGTTTGAGAATGGTAAAGTGACCCTTTAGCTATAGTTTCGTTGCTTCCCCAGACTCGAGCCCATTGTGGTCAACACCAGCCCACTGAGACGGTGTCCGCCTCCCAACAAATTGGGAGACAGAACACGGTAAAAATCACTGTATTCCACTCCACCATCGAAATCTTATCATCGGATCACGGAATTGATCCGATGACCCGAACTGACTCGGACTGCAGCGACATTGGCAGAAGCACATAATGGTTCATATCAACACGTAGCAATGCATAAAGAAGACAAGGTTTCTTGAGGATCTTAGAGGCTGTACAAGGAACCCCAAACCCAAATGAGTCACACCGAGTCATAATGAGTCGAGAGGAGTCTTAGTATAATGAGTCACAAAGAGTCATAGTGAAAAACTGAGTCAGAAAGAAATGACTCCAGTGTTGAAGGTCGTGATTGGACTCTACCATTCTTACATTTTACTTACTTACTTACTGCACATATTTTGATTCTGTAGTTGTTTCCATACACACAGCCTACTGCTGTGTGTTCCCATGAGCACAGCCTGTTGCTCATCATCATGGGCACAGCCTGTTGCTGATCACCATGCACACAGCCTGTTGTTGGTTACTATGCACAGCCTGTTCTTGATTACTACCCACAGCCTGTTGCTGATCACTATGCACACAGCGATAGGCTGTGTGCACTGCTTAGCTATGCCTCCTTACATATATAAGTAGTCTAGTGAAGTCCTGGAGTCCTCAGTTCTCACTGTTGACTTCAGGTTAGTACTTACTTCCCTTTTCCTTGCAATGCACAAGAGTTCTCACTGTTGACTTCAGACCTCTGTGCTGCCTGTTCTAACATTGACTTACTACTGCGTCTAAAATATGTCCTCTTTTATACCATTTCTCGCTACACAGCCTCAAGGAGCCTGCTACATGTGCTACTTGCCTTGAGGCAGGCTCGTCCATGTGGTCAGTGTTCGTGTCTGGGCGAACGTGAGAGCAAAACCGAAGAATTGCACAAACACAAGCTGCCAATCTGAATTTGAAGGTACACTTGGTCAAACACAAGGGTCTAGACCGTGAGGAGTGGACACCCTGTTTCATGGTTCAGCTGTATCTGGGGTGTGGGCTCCCGCGATGTGTCAGTGCCCTTGTTTTGGGGGTACAAAGTGGTGGGGATGCGGCTTTTGATCAGAGTTCTCCTGCAACTGGCGGTGCTATGCTCGCGAGTGGCTTGGTGCATGGTGATTGTCTAATTTGAGGATGTGACCACTCTCTTTGGGGAATCACCTTCTAACCAGTGGTCGGAGTTGTTTGGTGCGAGTGCCGTGTTGATGTAGGGTTGCCTCTTGTTGGTCTGCATCCCCATTGAAGGAGTTTCGGGACCTCGAAAGGTCTTGTCTGTGGTGTGTGCGAAGTGAGTATGGTGTGTTTGGTGAATTGCAGTGTTTTGCCGAATCAGGTTTCCTAGTGGTTCCGGATTGGGGAATCACCAGTGCAACATTGCTCCTGCGTGAGGGCATACACAGAGAGTATTCAGCCCTCACAGCATGGGCCCCCTGGGCCGCCGCCACGACCACTGCGACCGCTGCTGTTCCCGCCGCTCGGGACGCTCCCGTGGCCTCCAGTGGGGCGCAACAACGAGGTGCCACTGAGCCATGCTTCCAGCTGCTGCAAGCGCAGCTCACCCATGGCCTGGTCAAGCTTGTGTGCGTAGAAGGTGGGCCGAAGCGGAAGGGGAGGGAGAGATACTTCATGTGCAAGCGCATGTCTGTGGCAAGAATTACACAGTAATTCTCCTAGGCCTTCTTGGCGTGCTCGAAATGGCCGAAGTGAGAGTTCCAATGGATGCTCTCTGCAGAGCGACGCCTCCTCAATAAAGGAGACGTAGTTCCACGACGCCTCGATCCACTGCGCGCAGTCCAGGTCCATCTTCCGCAGGAACTTCTGCTCGAAGGCCTCTGTGTCGAGGATGAGCGGCTGCTTCTGGCCTGGGGCCATCGCATTGAGTTTTCTTGCCGTGAGGGTTGCAGAGGACGAGTTGATCAGCTCGAGATTTGGGGAAGTAAAAGAGACAGGGGAATATAGACTTTGTGCACGTGCAAGTCGAAAAGCTGGGAGTGGAAAGAGACGGGCAGGCTCATACCGGGGTGGAGGACAATCTCCTCCCTGATTCTCTTCGCCGCCTTTCTCCTGTCAGTCTCTTCCTCCCTCGCGTGCTTGTCCTGGTTGCCGAAGAAAGGTAGGGCACGCAGGAGGTCCTTGACCGACCCTGGCGAAAGCTTGGACATAACACCTTGCAGTCGCAAGGCGGGGGATGTGTCAGCGTCGCCCACGCTCGAGACCGTGATCAAAGATTCGTCGTCAGATGTGTCGGGTACTGTGCCTCGTGTCTCAATGTGCTTGGCATGCTTGAGGCGTCTCTCCGCGTTCCTGTCCCTTGTGTCCTCGTTCTTCTTGCGCCTCATGCTGGACGGGAGAACTTTGAGCGCGTCAATGACTCCTTGTGACGAGTGTGTTTTTCTGGCTAGGGGCAGTGGCTGGTTCACTGTCTGTGGGCCGCTGGGCGATCCTCTGAGGCCTTCTGCCATATTGTGGGGTGTGATTTAGAGGGAAGTATGATGTATAGATGAAGCTAAGAGGTACAAGAAAAAAACAGCATGAATGGCATGGCGGTATGCGGTCAAGACGAGATGATATGTGACCGAGTCACGATCGTTTCTAGCTCTACCCTGATTCACGCCCAGCTTAGCTTATCCTCTGATAAGCACAAGCCGCTCGTTCCTCGCATCGTGCTTATCTCGGAGCATGGTACATCATACAATCCATTTGCTGTTAGAACAGGCAGCACAGAGGTCTGAAGTCAACAGTGAGAACTCTTGTGCATTGGCAAGGAAAAGGAACTAAGTACTAACCTGAAGTCAACAGTGAGAACTGAGGACTCCAGGACTACACTAGCCTACTTATATATATATGTATTGTAGGTGTGTGGGAAAAAGATGAGTAATGTGAGTAATGAGGATGAGTAATGCTCAGTAAGCTGCTCAGTCAGCTGATTAGTCAGCTGCTCAGTCAGCATTAGTAAATACAACTACATAAGTAAGGATCAAACCGGATCAAATAGGTAAGCAGGAATGCGAGAATGTCACAGTCCAGTCACAGACTCCAACATTTGCCACCTGCTCTGGGTGCACTCAGCTCTTGGATTCCATAAAGTTTATACTAGCTCTCATTGAACAATGCCACACCATCTATGTTGATGATTTAAATCCAGGAGAAGCTTATGAGCCAGCCTGGTGTCAATGTCTTGATGTGAGAATCACACATGTGCTCACAATCCCGAAATAGCCACACAGCCACAAACAATTCCTCTTTTGTTTGTATTTCTGTACTTTAGTCATTTTCAATCATATATAGTCAGTATGACCGATTAATGTTGGAGTCTGTGACTGGACTGTGACATTCTCGCATTCCTGCTTACCTATTTGATCCGGTTTGATCCTTACTTATGTAGTTGACTTACTAATGCTGACTGATCAGCTGACTGAGCAGCTGACTGAGCATTACTCATCCTCATTACTCACATTACTCATCCTGTTCCCACACACCTACAATACATATATAAGTAGGCTAGTGTAGTCCTGGAGTCCTCAGTTCTCACTGTTGACTTCAGGTTAGTACTTACTTCTTTTTCCTTGCCAATGCACAAGAGTTCTCACTGTTGACTTCAGACCTCTGTGCTGCCTGTTCTAACAATTAAGAGTCATTGTCTCATCGTATAAATACTCTCAGTAGTTATCGAAGTAGTCAGTCTTGTTTAAACACCTGGATTTTATTGACTCAACCAGCTCAAAGTCTAAAAACTCTGCAAACGTGACTCTTGTGTCCATGACTTTCTTCAGGAGAAAATCCATAGCCTCACACTCAATCACCACTGTCCTGCGCACTATGCACCAACTAGAATTCTGCGTGTCTGTATGCATAATGACCTGTCACGTTCAGCATACATGAACTGCATGGCAGACCTTGCACCTGATCCGAACATGTTGATGTTCATTGACGAGGCTGCAAAGAATGACTGTACTACTGGACGTGCCAAGGGATGATCCATGAAGGGGCAGCGGTGCATTCAGTGGAGAGTCTTCATCCAAGGCAAGCAATACTCTATCCTCCTGGCTATCATGTTGGATGGTATCATGGTGCACAATGACATTAAAGGCTCAGTGAATACTGTACTATTTCATTCAATTTGGATGTCACACATCACAGGAGCCAAAATGTATGAAAATTTTCGGATATGTCATGGGTCACGAGGGGAAGTTCGAATGTGTCCAACAAGTCACAAAAATGGCTGAAAAATAGGAAAAAACTGAATTTTTGCCCACAGCGCTCATGTGTCCAGAGGTGCCGAGGTGCTTCCACGAAATGCTGTTATTCGTGGATTTGCTTCTATGATCGGGGACTTTGTTTCCGCTTCACACAAGCTGGCTCCCTCCCACTCCTCTCATTATGTCTCGTGGATGGAGGCGTACAATTTAACAAGGGTGCATGTGGTTAAACTACTTCATCCTGGGGACAGGCAAATCCTCATCCCTGTCATTAGCGTGTCTCCAAAAATCAGCACACTTTGGGTTCGCATGGCGCTTTTGCTTGCCCATTGGCTCAGCTGGTGCATCTAGCTCAGCCAGTGCATCTATATCTTCTTGGACAGGAACCTCTCCACCTCAGCGGATGACACCAGACCGCCTGCTGCCGTGACCTTGACCTTGCGGCCTTTGCGGGTCTTCTTGTTGATGACGTGGTGGACCACCTCTTGCATAGGGATTCCGTGTCATCCATGCCCATGTCCTCATCGTCGTACAGCTCTAGGTCCTCTGCAACCTCCTCGTCGTCGCCTGGGACAGTTCACCAAGTTGAGCGAGTTTGAAGCTCATTCCAGAGGCCAGGGTTTTCGGTTCTAAGGCCAATGAGGTGTTCGCTTGTGTCGAAAGATGTCATACAGTTGTACAACAGATTGAGGTCACCGCAGATCGGACACATTGCCCATGCCTACCAAAATCTGTGAATAATAGCACTGCCTGCAGTGAGTACTGACCTTCAAGATCAATTCCTTGTTTTGGATCACATTGTAACCTTGCCAGATCCACCCAATGCTCGCATCCTGAAGAAATGGGCGAGTCGTATCAAGATCTAGGGTCTTATCATTGAGCTGCTGCTGGAGCAGCGTGTTGACAAGCTACGAATGGTAGGCCACCTTCACAGCGTGCTTGAATGGACAGTTGAGCCTGACATCTAGTGGTTGTCCAATGCCTGTGCAGCCACCCAGAACGAAGTTGATGAGGATATTGGGGTGATTCTCTCTGAGCCAGGCTTGGAACTCATCTGATCAATGCACGGATCAGACATCAATTATCACAAGGGCCTTCTGTGAAGCAGGCAAACCGAGTTGCTTCATCTGTGCATTCAGGTACGGGATGAGTACATCCACTACCCACTCGTGCATCATTGCTGGTGACTTGTGGCAGACACCATTGGGGTGCTTCGAGGCAATTTTCCTTCATACATGCATTGCACCGGCAGTGCATCGCCTGCTGCCAATACCGCCAATAAGGCTGTGAATGCACGCTTCTCCTCATTACCAATCAGTGTAACTTGCTTGGCACCACACGGTGCCCAAGTCATCCTTGAGCTGGGTAAGTACATGACACCTGTTTGGTCTGCATTGGTGATGAGCTCGCCAGGGATTTAATGGTCCTTGATGGTCCATGCCCGACGGAGAAAGGCAGTCTCGCACTGCTCTTCAGCATCCTTTGGTAGTTTCTGCATAGCCTTCGTGCCCTTGCGCATTGACCATGCTAATGTTTTGTCAAGGAACTTCCTGCAGAATGAGTTGGAGACACAGAAAGTCGACCTGTCCTTGAAGTGGTGCTCAAAGATCTCAGGTGTTCTATCACCGATGGTAGCAATGATAAGGCAGCGGACTGTTGCCAAGGATAGAGGAGCACTGGCGCCGCATAGATCTGCCAACTGTGAAATGATGTCTTGGACGATCTTTGGGTAAGTTCCCTGGAATTCATTCAACAGCAGTAAAAAAACAGAAATGCATCTTTCTTTACCAGAATGCCATGATGGCCGCCTTTGTTGTGGCCTGGAATATTCCCCTTCAATGCGCGTGCAACAACCAAGAGCTTCCATTGGCTGAAACCACCATCAGTCTCAATCCATCCCTGAACGGTCTGTTTCTGTTGGAAGGGTAAACTCAGATGGTCGCAGATGGTAGCCGAAAAGGCGGGTCTCAGATGGGTCTCAGATGGGGAGGCGAAAAGCCCAGAATCTATTGTAAACCAGCTACATATATATGTCTGAGACACACAGCAGTAAGGCTATGCGCATAGGAATATGCACAACAGTAAGGCTATATGCCACAGCAATAAGGCTATGTGCAACAGCAATAAGGCTGTGTGCACAGGAATATGTATAGCATCGTCCGATCCAAACACCAGAGTTCAACAGTTTCTTCAAATGCTGGAAAAAGTTGTAGTTGATGTGGTGCAGCTCTCAAATGATGTTGGTATAGCCCCAGCCAACCTTCCTTTGCGCTGCCATAATTGCCAACCTGGAGAATGGTGTCATCCAATTCACATATTTGGTTAGCCGAGCCGCATTCTTCATCTTGCGACCAGACGGTGTCGAGCGGAAATTATGTTTCCCTTGTAGACCTTGGAAATGGCTTTATTCAAAGGTTCCACAAGTGTTCGTTTCCTGAAATAGAAATTGTCTTTCTAAGGATTCGGCAGTGAATCGGACGGTCGGATCGGTTTGGTACTTCAGTTCAACATGGGGCTCTGCTTAGTGAGCAGTGTGTTGCGGGCGCAGCTCTTCTGACTGCAGGCGGACAGTAGGGCTTAAACAAGTACTTGATATGCTTAGTAATTCAAGCACGTATACAAGTGTGCATAGTAAATTTATTGTTGTGACTAAGATGAGTACAACAAAATGGGTGGTTAAAAGGGGAAACTGTCTCCAGATCTCCACTCTTCTTATATACCTTTCGGCTACATAGCCACCCGCAGTGCACAGCAACTACGCCGTAGTCCGCAGCGACTGTGCACACAGTCTGCAGTATTTAGTCTTGTTTATGTGATAGAAATAACTCGGCCTGATTCCCATTATTTCCCAAACGGTACGAGATTTCAGTCACTTGGAGTTTAAGGCAAACATAATTTTGGTGGGACATCAGCGGCAGACAGGGTAATCTGGACTGTCCTCAGTCCCCTTGCCTAAATTTTAAAACTCCAAAGAAAAAAAAAACTGATTATTGACGTGGTGACTAGTAGTCGTACAGGAAGGGATGAGAGGTGGTTCATATTATTTATGTGTTATTGACGTGAATGAATCGTGGAATAGGCGGTGGCCGCAGTTCAATGAAAATTTAAGAAACAGATCGCGCAAGAGTTCTGGCCTGAGAAGGAAGCCTCGCGACACAGCATGGTGATGGGGGACGTGGACCAAAGCCGTCTCTTGGTGTTCAGCCACAACATTACCTCCCATTGATCGTAATGATACCTCTAACTTGTGATCTGCCGGCTGTCTACTATCACTCCATAGCAGAGCACCTCCATTCCCTCACTTAACTTGTGCCCTGGAGCGCTTGCCATCTCGAATCCCAGTTGACTGTTGGGAAGGATAACAGTGCATATAATGGCCGCAGCTAGCCTGGTGTTGGGCTGATGAGCATCCAGCAGTGGCATGGCTGAACAAAGACTGGCAAGACGGCCGTGCTTGCAACGATACTGAATTAGGGTGTTCACGGAATTGATAACAAATCCTGGCTCATCAGGATTGGGAAGGCAGGCATGCAGAAACATGTAGGGGAGGGTGTTTGAGAGCACCTCAGCAAGCGGCAGACGCTCATGGATCAAATTCTTCGTGGTCGGGTTGAAAGTCTCGGTGGTGTCAAGGAGTGTTGTTAAAACAGGCAGCACAGAGGTCTGAAGTCAACAGCGAGAACTCTTGTGCATTGGTAAGGAAAAGGAAGTAAGTACTAACCTGAAGTCAACAGTGAGAACTGAGGACTTCAGGACTACACTAGCCTACTCATATATATGTGGGAAGATGAGTAATGAGGATGAGTAATGCTCAGTAAGCTGCTCAGTCAGCTGCTCAGTCAGCTGATCAGTCAGCATTAGTAAGTACAACTACATAAGTAAGGATCAAACCGGATCAATGGGTAAGCAGGAATGCAAGAATGTCACAGTCCAGTCACAGACTCCAACAAGCGTGTGGCTATGGTGTTCTTGCAGAAAGAATTTGGACGATGGATGTCCTGTAGCCATGGTGGGTGCTTCCACCGTAGACACAGTTATGAGTTCGTTGAAGTATGGGGGTTCCGTGAACATTATGGGTTTGAATCGGTGGATTTGGTGAGCGTGCCGGAGTTGGTGTTGCTCTTGGGAGAAAGATATTCTTGTTGTAACGAATGGTCATGAAGTCATGAATAAAGAGCGATTTGTTGGAGTCTGTGACTGGACTGTGACATTCTCGCATTCCTGCTAACCTATTTGATCCGGTTTGATCCTTACTTATGTAGTTGTACTTACTAATGCTGACTGAGCAGCTGACTGATCAGCTGACTGAGCAGCTGACTGAGCAGCTTACTGAGCATTACTCATCCTCATTACTCACATTACTCATCCTGTTCCCACACACCTACAATACATATATAAGTAGGCTAGTGTAGTCCTGGAGTCCTCAGTTCTCACTGTTGACTTCAGGTTAGTACTTACTTCTTTTTCCTTGCCAATGCACAAGAGTTCTCACTGTTGACTTCAGACCTCTGTGCTGCCTGTTTTAACAGGTTATGGGCCCCGGGCTTATCATCTAAGTCTATCATCTGAGATACTCATCCTCTGCATTCCTGCTTCGCATTTTTGCATCCTTGTCTTGCCCTGGTTGTGTGTGTGTTCCTCTTTGTATATAGGAGCACCAACTGTTGGGACAAACCCTCTTTGAGAGGTAGTCTTTAATTCCACCAGGAAACATCCAGGTAGTCAACCCTGTGATTCTGGGGATAGGGCCTAAGTGCCTTACAACTGGGTGTTCATTAGCATTAGTCTTTGACCTATCAACCTACATATTTGTTTTTACCTACATCTTCTGCACACACACTCCTAGGTGCATAGCTATGGGACAACCTGCATCTTGTCTCTCTAAGTCGCCCTCATCCTCTGCTGCTCCAGCAGCTGCACTGCAAACACCTGCATTTTCATGTGCACTGTGTGGGGCCAATCATACTCTTTTGCAGTGTGCCCAGTTCCTGGAGCTTGTTGCAAAGAGAAACCCCAAAAAGCGTGCAGCTGCAGCGTCTTTCATGCATGTGGCCTCCAATGCAAGCATCGTATCCCACTCAACTTCACTTGTTGCAAACAGAGAATGGAAACCGGATTCTGGAGCTACTTCACATATGACTTTTTGCCTTGAGTTTATGTTGAATGCTCGTCCACATAAAGTTCCCATTCAACTTGCAAATGGAGTTGTTGTTTACTCCGAGCTGGTGGGAGATATAATGCTGAGGCCACTTGTGAATGGACGTGAGAGCCGACCTATTGTTCTTTCAAATGTCCTATATGTTCCAATGTTGTCTCATAATCTCATCTCTACCACATATCTGTCTCGAATCCACCGTTACTCTATTCTCATGGAGGGATCTATGATCTCCTTCAGTCGAGATGGGGCTTTGTTGTTTGAGGCAGAGATTGATGAGAGGAACCAGGCATTTGTGAGAGAGGTTGTTGTTCCTTCTTCTGATTCAGCTCTTGCAGTTGGAACCTTGCCTCTTGATCTGGATCTGCTGCATCGTCGGCTAGGGCATCATTCAGACACCCAGAAGATCTTGAGCAAGCAGCTGGTCACTGGGGTGAAGCTTACTTCAAACCAGAAGCCAGATCCAATTTGTGAGCCATGCCTTGCAGGCAAGCTGAATGCAGGTCCCTTTCCTTCCACTGGACATCGTTCTGCAGCTCCCCTGGACTTGATACACTCTGATCTGAAGGAATACAAAGTCTTCACTCGAGAGGGTTGGAGACATCGTGTTCTCTTTGTTGATGATCACACCAGTTTCAAAATGGCCTACCACATGAAACGCAAGAGTGGTACATTTGCTGCCTTCAAAGCGTTCAAGGCTTATGCTGAGAATCACTTTGGGCGCAAAATCAAGGAACTGCAAGATGACGAAGGTGGGGAGTACATGTCCAATGAGTTCAAGAACTACTTGCTCTCTGAAGGCATTGTGCACCGTCATTCAACAAGGAACAGACCTCAGCAGAATGGAACTGCAGAACGTGCTAATCGCACTGTTGATGAGCACACAACGGCCATGCTGCATGAAGCCAACTTGCCTCCGTCTTTCAAGGCGCTTGCAGTTGCTGCTTATGTTCATGTGGCAAACATGCATCCATCATCTCATATTCCGGAGAACACTACTCCTTATGAGCTTTGGTTGAAGCGAAAGCCAGACGTGTCACACCTCCGTGTGTGGGGCTGCCTTGCCTATGTGCATGTGCAAAAAGACAAGAGAGATGCTTCAGGGATACATTTCCAGAAGTGTGTCTTTGTGGGATATCCCACAGAGTACAAAGGATGGTTGTTCTACAATCCAGTAACCAGAAAGATGGTCACATCTGAGCGTGCCGTCTTTGACGAGCGCTACTTCCCTGGGAGCAGCCCCACCCTAATGAGGCAATGTCCTCGCACTCCTACGTCGTCCTTCGTTGATCTGCCTCCGTCTAAGCCACAGGTTGTGCGCGATGACGGGGGAGATGAGGATGATGAATCTAGTGTTCATCGAGCACCCCCTGCACCAACTCCCACTTCAACCAACCCAAATACACCTAATCCTTCCCCAACTCCCTCTCCACCATCTACTCGCCCTCCGTCGCCTAATCCACCTCCTGACGAGCCTCCTCAGCAACCACCATCTCCTCTGGGTGTTGCTGCACGTCGCCGCTTCCATGGTCAAAGAACAGAGCATCGTCCTCCACAGCACTTCTGGGAGGCCCACAGAAACCCTCCTGCTGCTGTTCCCTCTGATTCAGAGGACAGCGACGACGAGTTGCTCTTGAAACCGGGCAGTGTGCTTGTTGTGGCACATCATGGAGATCCAACTAGTGCAACACTTCAAATGGCCAATGTTGCTTCTGTTCAGTCAGCTCACTCTGCTGTCCAGTCAGGCAATCCTAGGTCTTATCATGAAGCACTACGGCGAGCAGATGCTCATCTTTGGGAAGAAGCAGCAGTCTCAGAGATAAACTCTCTTCTGGAGAACTGCACATGGGATGTTGTTGATGCACCACCTGGTGTGAAGCCCATTCGTTCTCAGTGGGTCTTCATCATCAAGCACAAGTCAGATGGCTCTGTTGAGCGCTACAAGGCCCGCCTCGTTGCAGATGGTCGTGGCCAGCGTCATGGCATCGACTACAACGAGATATTCTCTCCTACATTCAAGGCTGCAACACTTCACATCATCCTTGCTCTTGCTGCTCAGCACGATCTCAAGCTTCGTTCCATTGACTTCTCATCGGCATACCTGAATGGAGATCTAGAGGAGGATGTCTATATGACTCAACCCGAAGGATTTCCTCAAGGAGACCATGGCCAGCTCCTTAAACTGCGCAAGTCCATCTATGGACTGAAGCAGGCTGGTCGGCAGTGGAACAAGAAGCTCAACGCGAAGCTCCTCTCTATGGGTTTCCGTTGTCTCCAGTCTGATCGCTCGTGCTACATCTACTCCAACGGCACTGTGCGCATCATCCTTCCCATCTACGTTGATGACGGCATGATCTCTGCAAAGGATGATGCTGAAATTGACAAGGTGATTGCTCAACTTGGCTCTTCATTCAAAGTCAAGGATCTTGGTCCCACAGAGTGGCTGTTGGGTATCAAGATTGAGCGGGATCTAGAGACAAGAGACATCCATCTTTCGCAGCGCCAGTATGCTGTGAACATGCTTGAGCAGTATGGGATGGCTGATTGCAAGCCTGTTTCCACTCCGATGCTTCCTGGTCTTGTCTTGACCAAGGAGATGGGGGCCAAGACAGAGGAGGAAGCCAAAAAGTATGGCAGCATCTACCTGTCTGCTGTTGGCTCTCTGATGTATCTGGCCACCCAAACACGCCCAGATATTGCATTTACAGTTGGAGTGCTTGCACGCTTCAACAGCAATCCTGGGGAAGCCCACTGGAATGCGGTCAAACATCTCTTCCGCTACATCCAGGGCACTCTTGACTACTGCATCACCTACTCCAAATCCTCGTCCCCATCCTCATCACATCCCTTTGCTGCCTATAGTGATTCTGATCATGGAGGCTGCAAAGACTCTGGGAAAAGCACTGGAGCTTACTTGGTGATGATGAATGGTGGTCCAGTGAGTTGGAGGAGCAAACTGCAGACCACAGTTTCTCTCTCTACCACCGAGGCCGAATACATTGCTGGTGTGGATGCTGGAAAGGAAATCAAGTGGATACGCAATCTGCTTGGTGAATTGGGATATGGAGTGTCTGGTGCCTCTCCGCTCCTTCTAGACAACCAGTCTGCAATCTCAGTGTCCAAAAACCCTGAGCATCATGGTCGCATGAAGCACCTTGACTTGGCTCATTTCTGGCTTAGAGATGAAGTTGGGAAGGGCTCTATTGCAGTTGATTATGTGCCCACTACAGAGCAACTTGCAGACATTCTGACCAAGGCTCTACCTCGTCCCACTGTGGAGAATTTACGCTCCAAGATGGGATTACGGGGGAGATAGGCGAGACTTGTCTCGTCCCGGGGGAGTGTTGGAGTCTGTGACTGGACTGTGACATTCTCGCATTCCTGCTAACCTATTTGATCCGGTTTGATCCTTACTTATGTAGTTGTACTTACTAATGCTGACTGAGCAGCTGACTGAGCAGCTTACTGAGCATTACTCATCCTCATTACTCACATTACTCATCCTGTTCCCACACACCTACAATACATACCTGTTCCCACACACCTACAATACATATATAAGTAGGCTAGTGTAGTCCTGGAGTCCTCAGTTCTCACTGTTGACTTCAGGTTAGTACTTACTTCCTTTTCCTTGCCAATGCACAAGAGTTCTCACTGTTGACTTCAGACCTCTGTGCTGCCTGTTCTAACACGATTAGGTTGATCAGCTTGCATCCCACCTCTCCTGCATCACTCATGACAAGAACAGGGGGCTTCAGCATTCCTGCTGTGCGTAGAGGGCTCTCAGGCTGGGCTGCAGGGGACTGGGAGGACGGGTAAAACAGCGAGGGCAGTAGGCCCAAGAACGCAAGGGAGTAAGGGAATTTTCTTCCACCCTCCGCAAATCCTCCCCGTCCATATTTATTGCTCATCAAAACCTTTCAAGCTCTGCTACTGAATTGATGTGCACCTCCATTCTGCAGGGGCTTTCGTGAAACTCTCTTGCAGCATGTAGCCTCTTCTTTCCCTTTTTAGTCTGTCTTTGTCAGCCTCCAGACCCTGATTTCACGTAAAAGATCCCTTTTTGAAATTCCATACCCATCTTATACATGCTGGCAAATTAGGTTCTCCAGGTAATTTTCAGCTTCATGGCATGTTTTTCTCTCCACAACTCTGTCTTTTATCCCAGCAATTCTGTATATGATGATCTCGTTCTTTGAGATAATGATTCACCTGTAATTCTTCAAGCCTCCGATTGCGAGCTGTGATTGCTTGGCGGTGGTGATTGATTGTGCCAGGATTGCACAGTACCGTCGGAGGAGGCACCTGCAGTGCGGGAATCACCCAGTGTAGGTTGTCGCGCTTGAACAGCACCTCTATCTTGGCACCAGTACCAAGGTATTGGCATGCAAGAACGACCACATCGAACCCTCCTACATTGCAGAATGGCTGAGTAGAAATTAGCATGTCTCGGATAACCCTCCCTCGCAGATTAATTGGGTGCCAATTGAGACTTGTGCCAGCCCTAGAAATCTGGCCTGGTACGGCGGGAGTGTTGAAGCATCAGGATATCTGGTGGCCTCGATAGTGGCCCGCATGACTGTTGCCCAGAAAGGATCTCTCCTTCAGCTCCTAACTTCCTTTTTGGCTGTACTGCTCACTTTCTGCCGCGCCTTCGGCTACTTCTCGAATGTACAGTTTAATGATCATTGGGTATGGCTCCAGGGAAGGGGAAAGCAGTAACTGAAGGCTTCGAGGGCCAGCTTTGGGGGTGTGAGTACGTGTTGGTAGCATCCCCTGCATGATGGGAGCAGGATTGGTCATTGTTCTGAGCAAGTGACAGTCTGCAGCACACCTTTTGAGTGAATTGCTGCATGCCGGCAACATTATTTTTGGTGCCAGAAGAAGGAACTTGAAAGGCTGAAAAGGGAAAGGGGAGTCACTGCCCCTTTCTCCTTTTAGTTCTCATCTGATGACTCGAATATTTCTTCTCCTTCTATTGATTATTCATCATCGTCATCATCACCTTCTTCCTCAAGCCAGCCTGTCCTCATGAACCAATAGTTCCGTGTTATGTAGGGGAGCAGTTGAAACATCGCCATGGGGTTATGTCGAAACATGGTACCATCCAATTCTTTCAGAATATATGCTCCCCCCTTATTTTTCCGTTCGACCTTGTATGTTCCAAAATAGCGGTCTGCCGTCTTTCTCTTGGAACTTACTTCCATTTCGATCCCGACATTATGCACCAGCACCAGTTCACCTTTCTTATATTCATCTTTTTGTAATTGTTTTATGAATCATCTTTCAAACTGCTCCTTTGATCTGAAGCGTGCCTTCCACAATGTATCCAAGGCTTTCTTTACATCCCTGTCATGTTTAGATAGCTGCCGGATGCGAAGCACCAATAGTTCAGCGGTGATCATCCCGGATCGAAACCCGCTTATCAGGTCAAACGGAAGCACCGGATCTGTGGCATGCAGCAATTGAAATGGGGAAAAACCTGTTACCCAGCTCACGGTCACGTGAACTGCCAGCAACGCGACGTGCAGCTTTTCTGGCCATAGATCAATCTTTCCTCCACACAACTTTACGATCACTTCCCAAATTTTATAGTGTCCTTGCTCCACTACGCCGTTCACATGCTTGTTATAGGCCATAATCTGCACGTGAGGCACTCCCAAATTCTTTATCAGCCGCTTGAATCCAGCTTTGACTTCAGGTCCATTATCTGTAATGCCCTTACGCAGGCAGCCATACCGGCAATAAATGGTCTCCCAAAAGAAAGATGCTGGATCCTCTGCTGTTTTGGTCTTGAGTGCCTTAGCTTCACACGTTCCGGACATCATCTTGAAGCCCTGGACTTCCGGCATCATCATCATGTCCACATACAGAGTCTGGAAGAGCGTTGCAGGTGTAGACACGGTCACAGGAATTTCTAATTTCTTGGTGCTACAAATCTGACACCGGTGACAGGACACAACATGATGCTGAATATTGTTATGCATCTTGGGCCAAAAGAATCTTACTTTCAGATTTTCCCACACGGTATGGACTCCTTGGTGCCCTAATTCGTCGTGAGCTTGCGTCAGAATTTTTAGGGGTCGCTCTGGTTCCGTGATCATGACCAACGGCGGCCCTTTTCCATTTTGACGCAAGAATTGCCCCACATGGATCATATAGCGCGTGGCTTGCCCAATAAAATGCCTGTGCTTCTGCAAGGTATCAAAAAGTAGGGCTTCAATTGTTTTCAAAAATTGCTGAATTTCACGCAGCAATTGTTCTTGTCCATTTCGAGTGAGATTACAGGACGGCAATGTCTTTGCCGAATAGGGTAAACTCGTTTTGCTTGTGGCTCCAGTCCACAACACAATTTCATCCAATTATTTGTCATCATCACTTCTTCTCCTTCAGCCAATCCTCTTCTGGACAATGCATTGGGCCCTTGGAATTTAGTCGCAGGTACATGAATTAATGTGAAGTGAAACATTAGAATACCCTGAATCCATCTGTTTACAGCAGCATCCGGCTGCAGATCAGGGTTATTCAATAGGCCTTGGATACATTTGGCATCCACCTCGACCTTCAAATTTCTGACTCCTATAATGTACAGTCGCCAATGTCGCAGGGCTCTGCACAATCCAAACAGTTCCAGCTTCGGCTGGGAGTAACGGGACTCCCTTTCGCTTATAGGAATCGAACCATATCTGGCTGGCCGTCGTTGACCCTGTAAGTCTAGTTGTGACAAAATCATCCCTGTGGCGTCTTGGCTGGAATCCACTGATAAATACACAGCTAGGTCTGAGTCATAGTCAATAGAGAGGTTGCCCAAAAGCCATTGGAGCCATCACGTGGCTTATTTGGCATACACACACGAATGGCTCCACCCGCCAAACTCTGACATCAATGGCTGGTGGGGCCATTGGCCTGTCATTTTTCGGCAAGTGGAGCCATTAGTTGTGCACGTCAAATAAGCCATTGACTGGCTCAAATGGCTGGTGCGCAACCTCTCTAATAGGATGAAGCGCTGGCACACTGGCTATCAATTCTTTTATCCTGGCAAACACCCTTTCGTGTCGCTCATCCCAGTGAAACTCCATATTACAGCGGTACAGTTCTGTAAGTGGCCGAATTATCAAGGAGTAATTCAGGACCCAGATGCGGACAGTCCTGCATAACCCAGGAAACGGTGCATCTCTTGAGGTGTAGTAAGTATTGGCCAGTCTATAATGGCTGAGACCTTTTTCAGGTCAGGAGTGCGCCCCTCTGGAGTGCATAGTTGACCTACAATAAGTACTGTTTTTCTCCAGCACTGAACCTTGGTGGCCGAAAAGGTAGCCCCTGCACATTTCACTTTGTGCATGATGCGATGTACATCCACGGCATGCTCCCAAATGAATCATCTAATTCCAGAATTCTCCGGGAGACGTTCTGGCTGACCATCCTTATCCAGATATACACTCTTTGGCCCTTTGATAGGCAGGTCATCAATAAATATGTTTGCGATGTGCGGAATTTCGTCATGCAGAATAAACACCATGCATTTTTGAAATTCGGTGGGAGCCGCAGCAGGCCTAGCGGGGTCATGAACACGGTCATATCCCTGCTTTCAGGTTCCATCTTTCTCGTGTCGAAGCCCCAATATAGATCAAAGACAGTGTAGCACTGCCACTGTGAGGGCTGAATACGCTCTGTGTATGCCCTTGCGCAGGAGCAACGTTACACTGGCAATTTCCCAATCCTGAACCACTAGGAAACCTGATTCGGCAAAACACTGCAATTCACCAAACACACCATACCCACTTCACATACACCATAGACAGGACCTTTCGAGGTCCTGAAACTCCTTCAATGGGGATGCAGACCAACAAGAGGCAACCCTACATCAACACGGCACTCGCACCAAACAACTCCGACCACTGGTTAGAAGGTGATTCCCTGAAGAGAGTGGTCACATCCTCAAATTACACAATCACCATGCAGCAAGCCACTCGCGAGCATAGCACCACCAGTTGCAGGAGAACTCTGATCAAAAGCCGCATCCCCACCACTTTGTACCCCCAAAACAAGGGCACTGACACATCGCGGGAGCCCACACCCCGTATACAGCTGAACCATGAAACAGGGTGTCCACTCCTCACGGTCTAGACCCTCGCGTTTGACCAAGTTGACCTTCAAATTCAGATTGGCAGCTTGCGTTTGTGCAATTCTTCGGTTTTGCTCTCACGTTCGCCCAGACACGAACACTGACCACATGGACGAGCCTGCCTCAAGGCAAGTAGCACATGTAGCAGGCACCTTGAGGCTGTGTAGCGAGAAATGGTATAAAAGAGGACATATTTTAGACGCAGTAGTAAGTCAACTCCTGGGCAGTGGTTTTTCCTCCACTCTTCCCCTCCTGTGTACCTTGCCCACCCAATACAGAGTTTACCCCACCTCAGTTCACACTTGTCTTCAGACATTCTACCTTCCTCCCCACTGCAGCTCTCCCCCAGAAGCTTGTGCTCACCACCATCGGACATCCTACCCACGCCACCTTCCTACGCAGACATCCCGTCATGCAGTAGTGGGAGCCTTGTAAAGACATCAACTTAGGCAAATTGTCTGCGACCATAGGGACATACCGAGCAACACCCCTCGCCGTATTCTGACCCTCGACGACGTTAAAGTACCTGCACACAATGAGATCTTGAACCGAGTCACCACGCCGGCGCGCTCACCCTCCTCTTGGACAAACACAACCTCTCCGCCACTTACCCGTCCCTCATAATGGTTTCATCATGGGCGACTTTCCCCCCTTGCACGAAACACTCATTTTCAAGAACCACCCCTCTGCCAACACCTACGGAGATTTCATTGATGCCTACCTGGAAGAGGAGGTCGCTGCATGCCGCATGAGCGGCCCCTACTCTCAAGTCGAGACAGAGACGATCCTAAAAGGCTTCTTCCAATGTTCTCCCATCATCATCTCCGTCCAGCCACGAGGGCCAGCCAAGCCCAACAAACTCCGCCTCTGCCGACATCTCTCCAAAAGCAACAAACTCCATCCATCCACAAACACCTAAAGAGAAGCTCCCGACAAAGTTCAGCACGGCGTGGGAGGTGGCTGAGATAGTGAGTAGCCTCTGCCTATTACTCTTCCCTTCTTCCTGTTACCGCCCCTCTTACCTCTTCCCCTTACCCTGCCCGTACCCGGCGCTCTTCTTCCTCTCATCTTATGGAAGACCTTATACCCATCTTCCCTTCCCCATTCTTTATCCCACGCCACGCACGCGCAGCGACACAGAAAAACCCTTCCTTTCTCTCTTACCCGTGGCCCGCTGCGTCGACCACCCTTCCTCCTTACCTTTCCACTTCTTATTTCCCTTACACAACAACTTACGCTTACACTTACCTTACCAGATCGCTAACGCACCCCCGGGCGCGCAAGCAATAGTACTTGACATCGCCAAATTCCACTGCACATGTCCGATCCGACCGGAGGACAAGCACTGGTTCGTGCTACAGGGCCCGAAAGGCTTCTACGTTGAGCACAACTGCCCGTTTGGTTGCGCCTCCTCCAGCAGCAACACTGGCTCGATCGCCACCGCCATTGTCAACATCTGGGAACGAGAAGGCGTCAAGCCACAGAACAGATACGAAGACGACCTCCTCCCCTTCCGTTTTCCCACCGCCTCCACCCTCGACGCGCTCTCTGGAGTTATTTCCTACACTTACGCGTATGATCGGGACCAGGCACTGAGCCTAATCGAGGACATCGGCACACTGTGGCACCCGCTATTGAAGAAGGGACAAGATTTCGCCGACGCGGCCCTGTAAGACTTAATGAGTCTTCAAAGAGAGGAACCAAGTGACGAATAATCCTAGCGAGTTGACAGCGGACAAAGGTGATAATGACCCCGGTAAGCGGTCTAGACACTGCAAGCAACCACCCGAGAAAAGGATATTCCTTGACTCGTTTGGGGGTTGCTCTGGTTCTCTCGATATTCAAGAGAACTAGTATCCGGGCCGAGGACCGAGGGTGGCGACGCTAGAGAACTCCCGAGGTTCTCTGCAGTAACCCGAGCAGATATATATATATTCAAGGTCGCCTAGTGTGCGTTGCCTGTGCTCGGAGGGGCTCGACGAGTCAGGTAGTAGCGTGCGAGGCGAGAGTAAGAGTTAAGAGTGTAGTGATCTTTATCATTCGCTGGCACATGACTACATAACGATGACTAACTACGGAGATATTCGGACTGCGGGAATTCATACGTAGACAAAAAGGAAAAAGAAATATAGGTAAACTGGTATACGTGCATATATGTTTTGAATCCTTACAGGCCCCCTCACAGGGGGCAAACCTCCATGCACCACAAATTTAGGTGCGGTGGACGCACGCAGCATGCACGTGGATTCCAAATAGATACAATTGATGTCACATCCTCGTCACAATGCCGATGCAATGCCGAATTAATGCCGCGGGATCTGGAATCTGTCAATCAGCGGATGGCTTCGCAATGATAATCAACTCAGTCAGTCACATTAATAGCAGGCACTGTCATCTTACTGCTTGTACCTTCTCCCCTCATGCCCATCTGTGTATGCTCCCTCTGCGTCCTGAAGTTTCACCTCGTAAATGGCCAACAGCAACCCGGCCAAAATGTCAGCTCATCCACACGGTCTGCACATGAGGCTGCAGAGACCCGAAGACAACAGGCCAGGGACTTGGGGCTCCCTGATAGGGCTGAGACACCGCCAATACGGAGAAAAACCCAGCCCCCTTCACCACCAGTCCCGACCACTGCAGATTTTGAGACAGGTATGTTCTGCCAGATATTATTTAAAATATTGATTTTGCGCTTCCAGCACTCACCCCCATTACACAATTATGTGTCATGCTTGCTGCTTGGCTGAATATCACTGTTGGTGTTAGCCGGAGACATTCAAGCACCTTTCTGAAGGCAATAAAATTTATCCTGGCTACAACAGTCAACATTATCTTTGGGCTTCTTCATTCTGCAGGTTTCAAGCTCGACTGAAGGAGATCATAGATCCCTCCATGAGAATAGAGTAACGGTGGATTCGAGACAGATATGTGGTAGAGATGAGATTATGAGACAACATTGGAACATATAGGACATTTGAAAGAACAATAGGTCGGCTCTCACGTCCATTCACAAGTGGCCTCAGCATTATATCTCCCACCAGCTCGGAGTAAACAACAACTCCATTTGCAAGTTGAATGGGAACTTTATGTGGACGAGCATTCAACATAAACTCAAGGCAAAAAGTCATATGTGAAGTAGCTCCAGAATCCGGTTTCCATTCTCTGTTTGCAACAAGTGAAGTTGAGTGGGATACGATGCTTGCATTGGAGGCCACATGCATGAAAGACGCTGCAGCTGCACGCTTTTTGGGGTTTCTCTTTGCAACAAGCTCCAGGAACTGGGCACACTGCAAAAGAGTATGATTGGCCCCACACAGTGCACATGAAAATGCAGGTGTTTGCAGTGCAGCTGCTGGAGCAGCAGAGGATGAGGGCGACTTAGAGAGACAAGATGCAGGTTGTCCCATAGCTATGCACCTAGGAGTGTGTGTGCAGAAGATGTAGGTAAAAACAAATATGTAGGTTGATAGGTCAAAGACTAATGCTAATGAACACCCAGTTGTAAGGCACTTAGGCCCTATCCCCAGAATCACAGGGTTGACTACCTGGATGTTTCCTGGTGGAATTAAAGACTACCTCTCAAAGAGGGTTTGTCCCAACAGTTGGTGCTCCTATATACAAAGAGGAACACACACACAACCAGGGCAAGACAAGGATGCAAAAATGCGAAGCAGGAATGCAGAGGATGAGTATCTCAGATGATAGACTTAGATGATAAGCCCGGGGCCCATAACCTGTTAAAACAGGCAGCACAGAGGTCTGAAGTCAACAGTGAGAACTCTTGTGCATTGGCAAGGAAAAAGAAGTAAGTACTAACCTGAAGTCAACAGTGAGAACTGAGGACTCCAGGACTACACTAGCCTACTTATATATGTATTGTAGGTGTGTGGGAACAGGATGAGTAATGTGAGTAATGAGGATGAGTAATGCTCAGTAAGCTGCTCAGTCAGCTGCTCAGTCAGCTGATCAGTCAGCTGATCAGTCAGCATTAGTAAGTACAACTACATAAGTAAGGATCAAACCGGATCAAATAGGTTAGCAGGAATGCGAGAATGTCACAGTCCAGTCACAGACTCCAACAAAATCTTGGTGAAGCCAAACACGGAAAATTGAAGGCCCAGGAATACCTCATTCTCTTTTCAGTAATTCTACCTCTCATCCTTCCGGAACTATGGTGGAATGGAGACGAAGCTGAAAAGAAGCTGCTGGAGAATTTCTACGATCTTATTGCATGCACCAACATCATCTCTTCATACTCAACATCTAATTCAGAGGCTGACACATATGCTGCCCATTACTTTCGATATCGAGGTAGCCTGCCCGAGTTGTTTCCTGGGTCTTATTCGAAGCCAAATCACCACTTTGCGGCGCATAATCCGGAGCTTCTGAAATTCTGGGGTCCCTTGGCATGTGTTAGCGAGTTTCCGGGTGAGCGACTAAACAGTATTTTGGGAAGAGTGAAACACAATCGCCGCATCCGTATGTAATTTCTCTCTCTATGTGCACACTCAATTAACTGAAATTGTATTTAACTGACAGGTGATATCCCTACAACAATGCTTCGCCAAGTGACCCGTCGTGGATGTTTGGAAGCATACCTGAATGAGGAGCAATTCACAACGGGCCATACCCGTGGCCTAGCTCATATTCTCGACCCATCGTCTGTGAAAGTGCCAGAGCAATTAGAGCCCTCAGAGGTCGCCAAAATTTTAAGCTCTGCGGAGGAGCTTTTCGTTCCACATTATCAGATGCTCTTGCTATACTTACAATCTAATGGACAGCCTTGGCGACACCATCTCGAACTTCCTCATCCAGACGGGGCTTTAATTTTACCCCCATGTGCTCTGCAATCCCCGGAATTCCAGCTCGACGGGCGCAACTACAGTTGCAAGCACTCACATCTCGGGAACAGTGGCATACAATTTAAACGACCTTCTGATTCCCAGATATTCACGGGATTTATTGAGAGTATATGGCAGATTCCGCTGCAGGGCCACATGCAGACTTTTGTAGTTGTCGAGCTACACACATCGCTTCCTCACAATATTCTGGCTCAACTCCCGTTTTCCTCAAAGCCTCGCTTGAACACCACCGTTGTGGATGCAACTCCCTCCGGAAACAGATTTATCATTGAACCCCGCCATATTCTTACCCATCTGACGACCTACAAGCGTCCCAAGGGGGCTTTCGGCATTAATTGAGAACTCTTAACTATATGCTGGTCTTTGAACCGTGGACGACGTAGTTGATTCTGTAATTTCGTTTGATATCTGCATTATGACTTGATTTTCTGTGCAATGAAACCTCTTCACCGAAAAAAGGTTAAGCATACGAAATCAGAAAATCACGGTTTTGGGCTTGCCGGCAGCTTGAGGCTCAGTGTACTACATGCTCAAGTACATGTAACACATAAAGTGGCCAGATATAAATATTATACAAGTGGGGCAGGTAGAAATCAAGTTGAAACAAATATTTGAGAACACAAATGACCCCGGATTAAACACCGGCCCGAACCTATTGTCGAATCAATAGCTGATTCTACAATAGGTTCGCCCTCGCCCTCGCCCTCGCCATTGCCATTGCCATTGCCATCGCCGGCAGGCGCCACGGCGCTCACCTGCATCCGCCTCCACAGGCCGCCCACACCGTACCGTCACCCGGCACTGCTCCTACCCACACCGCCGCCCACGTCGCTGCTGTCCAGCACCACCGACCTTACGCTGCGCCGCCGCATGCACCCAGGCGCCCAGGCGCCCAGCACCGCACTGTCCATCACACCTGTACAATGCCATACTACCCCTCGCGTCGCTGCGTCTCACTAGCATCGGTCGTGGGCGCTATTGCGGCCCCAGTCCTGCTCGTGGGCTCACGCAAGACACCTGGCGCCACTGGTGCCGCCCCGCCGCTGCACCCGCACAGTGTCCCCGCGCCACTCGTCGTCGCACTGCATCGGTCGGCTCCGCTTGCGGCGACGTTGTCGTCAGCCGCAGTCGCAGTGTGCCGCCGGCGTACAGTACACCAGCCCCCCCGCCCCACCCCAACGCAGAACAGCTCTACTCCAAGGACCTCATCTTCTCTCACTGCACCTAAGACCTCTCCACCGCCCTCGTCCTCCTCTCCGCAAACTACCTCTCTCCTCACAAGCTACGCCAAAAGCCGCATGCACCTCATCGCCAAATTGACGCACGGCCTCTTCCGCCCCGCCCTCCCCTTTGCCGCCTACGAGGCGCTCACCCACGGCGCGGCGGCTGCACCTGCCGCAAATGTGCCACGTACACCCCCCACGTGCTCAATTTGCGCACGGCGCGCTCGTCGGCCTCTTTGGTGCCGCGTGATCCACCCCCGAGTTCGCCGTGCTCCCCCCAAAGCGCGGCGGCCGCGGCCGCGCCAACCCCTTTGCGTGGGCCGTGCGTGAGATAGGGGACTGTGAGTGCATCTCATCCCGCCATCTTTCCCCACTAACCACATCCTCTAGTCCTCGGAATCCACGTTGACAACCTCCTCTCCGCGATGCCGCCCGACCCATGCCGGTGCGCGCACCAGCCCACCTGCACCTCGCGCAAGTTGACCCTCCTCAGCGCGGGCAGCCGCGACGTGGATGCGCACGTCCTGAGGATCCAGACGCAGCAGAAATCGATGCACATTAGCGTGCTGAGCTCCAGCATCCCGGCGCCACGTGTGGCTCACAGCTTGCCCGAGGATCGGATGAGGCCGAGGGCGAGCGGCTCCACTTGAAGCTCGCCCTCACGCGCGGGCGCGGCGCTCTTCCGCTCCCTGCTGCCGCTCGTGCATTTCGACAATGCGCCCGCACATTCCCCCGCCTCTGCCCTCTGTCGCCCGCTACGTGACCGCCTGCGTGCCGCTGCCGCGTGCGCTGCATGTTTGCCACAACGCTCGCCATCACGCTGCCATGTACATCCTGGCAGGCCGCGCCGTCCACGCGCTCCGCGCTGGTGCCGGCAACCCCGCGCTCGCGCGCCTCCCTCCTATGCCCCCGCCGACGCCCGTACGACACAGCCACTCGATATTCCCCGCCACCAATTTGACCCGCTACTTACCCTCACCCACCCATCCACGTCCATATCCAGACCCATTCGCGCGCAGCAACCCCTGCCCGCCGCCTGGCCCAGTGCTCCCACTCGAATGTCACTGCACGATTAGCACGGCGGCTTCCCCGCGCGTCGCCTTTCTCCGCATTGTGCACCCCCACATACTTGCCACCTCCCTGCATGTGCGGCACCGTGCTCAAGGTTTCCGCTGTGTCCCCCTTGCGCCCGTCCCCATTCCGCGCTGCTGTCCCTCCCCTTGTTTCGGCCGCGCCCATCACAACACCCAACGCAGTGGTCCCACCGCTTACAACCCCTCGCCCGCAGCATTCCGCGCCCAAGAATACACCTTAACCCACGATCGGATGCGCTGCATTTTGCCCGCCGGCTTGTTACACCCCCTGCTGCATTCTACGTGCAGCCGCGTCCGTTTGCGCACATCGACCTCTGCACGCTCCCGGCCGAGTGCGCGGTAGATGTACATCTCACCGATCCACGTGGGTGTCGTGAGATGGAGGCCGTGCACGATGGAGACGGTGTGGACGAGGGCGGGGCCTCATTAGGCTCGGGCGCGAGTAGGGATGATTGCGCGAGACTGGATGGACACATGAAGCATATTGCATAGACGTAAGTAGGTAACATAGTAGCACATGTAATGAAGTAGAACCCGTAATATGATGTGATGAAAGTCCAATACCGTGCGTCCCCTAAATCTCGTCCTCCTCCATAAGATTCTCCTCGACATTCTGCTCGTCGGCCTCGTCGACGTCCGCATCGGTGGGGAGCTTGTAAAGTTTGAGAACTTCGCTGCCGTATTTTTGCATGAAGTCGTCATCGCTGAGGCCACGCCAATCCTCCGACCACTTCGATGGAAGAGGCAGCACGACACCACTGTTGCGGTAGCGAGTGCGGATAGAGAACAGAAGTTTATTGAACTTCTCCGGGTCGAACCAATCGACGGTAACTTTCTGGGTGGGGAATCGGCGGGAGATGTCCGAGTCCTTGGCGCGAATAGGGTCAACTATGCGACTGTGTTCTGTGATGAGGTTTTTGAAGAAGCCAAGTCGTTTGGCCGCTTCAAAACGCTCCGCGTCCACAGACCGATAGAAATCGGTAATGTACGGGTTGTGGTGACTCTTGTTGTTGATAACATAGATCGGGGGCATGAGAACTCCGGGCTGGGGACTGGGAGCAGGGTTCGGCAAAGGGCCTTCATCGTCCGAGTGGCATTCGACATCTGCGACGATGCCGAGCGCTCTCTTGGGAAACTGCTCCGCAACCAGAAACTGCCAGCGATGCCGGCTCATCTAAGATAAACACTTAGTTAAATATCGTTATTCGAGAATTGAGAAAGACACATACTGCAAGCCGCCGACGGTATGCATTATTGTTGTCGATTGATTTCCGAACGGCGCCGGGCCCCTTCCTCAGCTCCTTCCGTGCCAAGTCCGCCATGTATGAGAACAGGAAGCTCTCGAAGAATTGCTGAATCATGACAAGATTCCCCAATTTCGTTGTGTCGACGCCCATGTGCACATAGCCGTACGCAGCTGCAATGACCTTGAAAGACTCGAGGGCGACAATTTGGTGGACCTGGTTGTACAAAGAGTCGGGAGTCCCAAGAACGTCGGGGTGCCATTTCTCCAGTCCGGCAGAGAGAACGGCAGAAAACATGACAAGCTGCAAGCTCTCCTTCATGCGCAAGGTATTCTTCGCAATGGGTCCACGAAGGCGGGCAGCAGCAGCGCGATACGAGCGGACCATGGCAGCTGCACCTTCCTGCGGAAGGGCTTTGCGGAGCTTGGCATTCAGCTCCGCAAGTCCAGAAGCGGGACCATAACGAGTGTCGAAGCTGGCACGCAATTCATCGGGTGGGGTGAGAGGAACATCAGAGGACTGCAGGAGTCCCCAGAGGTCGCGACAATGCTGTTCTAAGGCTTTCTAAATTTGAGTAGTCGCGTCAGCAAAGAACAAAGAACAAAGGCAAAATACACACCTTGACAGCCTTGTCTTCTGGATCAACATCTGCGCGCTTCAGATGATACCTGTCCGTAGTCTTCTTCGGTTTGGGAGGCATTGGTCCTCTAGTACGTTTCCGGGTGGACACAGTGGCTGGTGAAGGAGAAGTTCTTTGTCTCTTTCGGGACTCGGAACTCGGCCCGGACCTCGCCTGATGCGAAGACGAAGTGGGCGGCGCACCACTGGTGGAAGAGGTAGAGGCCATTGGGACAGTCCAGAGATGAGTTGGAGGTAGAAATTGGACAAAGAGTAAAGATGCCGGGCGTGAAATCCAAAATGAAAGAAATTACGCGTGAGGCGTGGCCTACCTCAAGGCAGAATATTTATTGTCGATTCTACAGACAGAAAATTTGAGTGGAGATTGGATAGGACTGCAGCTAAATTATCAGATTCGTTTGTGGTTCTCTCTCAATTTAAACTAATGCTATAGCAAGGAGTCATAGCAAAAGCGTGCGGTACCAATTGATGTAGTTCAGAGCATGTGATCGTGTTCTACGGCTATTCTAGTACTGGCCTATCTCCAGATTGCCGGCGAGCCGATGGTGTCACGGCACCGACTGTGCGCGTGCGCAATGAGGTGCGGCTAGGGTGCCTTCACCGCACGTCGAGTTTTGGTGCATGGGGTTTTGCCCCCTGTGCCTACATAGGTTTCGTCTTCGACATCACATGCAAGCTCGTTTCGCTGTCCGAGGCAAAGCGCACAAAGTTTCTGAACAGGGTACACCACTTTGTGACGGCCTTCAAGTACAGCCGCTGCCAAATACATGATGTTGACATCATCCACGGCTCCTTGTGTCATATCACTTTTGTCGTGCCTCTCAGCCGCTCCCACCTCCCCGCCCTCTCCAATTTCTCGGCATCATTCAAAGGCGACAACTTCTCGAGATGCTATGCTCCGCCCTCAAGTGGTGGGAAGAGATGCTCTCATACCCGGAAATCTCGCGGCCCATTGTCGCACGCGGCCCGCTCGTCGACCACTTGATCTACGCTGACGCCTCCACTGAATGGGGCATAGGCTTCCTCCTGAACGGCCGCTGGGACGCCTGGCACGGCATCGGGCAATGGAACTCGGGCGCCCGACACATTGGCTGGCTCAAGGCCATTGCCCTCGAGCTTGTCATTTACGCGATTGAGGAGGCAGGCCTCCACAACGCTTACTTACTTGTCCATTCAGATAACCAGGGAGTGATCAGTGCCTTCGACAAAGGCAGGAGCCGAAATTTCGAAATGAATCTTTCCATACGACGTCACACTATGTACTTGCAGCCCAAAACATTACACTTAACCTTACCTACATACCGTCCATCGACAACCCGCTGACCCCATCTCACGCAGCGCTCTAGGCGCCGCAGCATCACACGTTCAATCCCTCTTTGATCTTCCCTCAGACCTCATTCCTTACTTTCAGCATGTATAAGTCCGTACTTTGCTAACACTTACTTCTTGGATCTGGCCATGCGAACTGACACCACCTAGATTCAATTCTCCATGGGCCCCGGTAAGACTGGCGACACACGTGGCGACACCGCCTTCTCACACATCCCACGCACCCGCAACAACTTCTCTTCCCCCACTCGAGCCAGTCCAACGCACAGCACGCACCCACACAACGTCTCCGCCCACTATCATCACCGCGACCCCTCGAGACAAGCAAAACTTCCCACGCCTCTCCAGAGGCTTCACCCAGCCCATCGAAGCCCCCCACACGCTGCAGCGAGCTCCTCCCACACGCTCCTGAAGCGCAACTCCGACTGCTAGCACTCCAGCTCCCCTCACTGCAGGGGTTGAAGAATTTTTAGAGCTCTAAATATGCTTCAAGACATGTCGGCTCTTTCAGAACTGATCTTTCCGCTTGGGGAAGACTAGATAAAAAAGAGGTCATAGTTTCAATCCTGGTTGGTGCCGAAATATAATCACTTTTTCATCCTGGCCTGGTTTTGGAAAGATGACTTATCTTTTCATTAATATTTTCCTAGGAAATATGTGACATCTTTTCATTGGAAAGATTACTCATATTTTGTTTGCTTTGTTCAAACAAAGGTGTGAAAGATAAATGATGGATCCGCCACAAGAATGTGACATGTTTCCAATCAAACCAGAAGAGAAAATATTAGTTAAAACTGGGTTGGGATGAAAAAGTGTTTATATCTCAGCACCAACCAGGATTGAAACCATGACCTCTCTTTGATCCAATCTTCTCAAAAGTGGAAAGATCAGTTCCAAAAAAGCCAACATGTCTTGGAGCGTATTTAGACCCCTAAAAATTCTTTAACCCTGCAGTGCCTGACATCCCCGAAATCGATCGTGTGCAAGCCCCACGCCGAATGCGACATCCAAAACAATGAACTGCGCCCCCACGCTCTAGCAGAGGACCACCTGCGAGCTTGGAAATCCCCCTTCACCCTTGAGCACGACGCCGCCTTCCGACTAAAATTCCCTCCCGAGGTTGTGGACAAGACCTACACCACCCTGCTCACACTGCAGAGGTTAAAGTTATGCTCCGCCAAGGCCTTAAAGAACCACCTCGCAGTCATCAACTGCGTCCCGGATGACACACCGCTGTTCGCCTTCCAGTCCGCGAACGGGAACTGGTCGCTCATGACGAAGGAGTGGTTCCTGCGCCGATGCCAACCTATCTGGAAGGACGCGAAGCTGCTGGCTGTCTTCGGGCACAGTTTCCGCATTGGTGGCTCCACCGAGCTCCTCCTCGTGGGCGTCGCATGTGAGGTAGTTGCAGCGCTCGGAGACTGGACTTCGCTTGCGTCCTGCTTTACTGGAGGAAGATTGAGCACATCGTGCCCATGAACGTCGGGAAGGCCTACGACCAGAACAAGATCACTGGGGTCGCAAAAGCCTTTGAGGCTTTCCACGTCTCCAACGGCATCGCTCTGCACAGTGCCGTCGACGAGCTCTAAACTTATGTCTCCCTCTTACGTGTTCTCATTAATTTCCCCTCCCTTACAACTTTTGTACGTCCTTACTCCTTACATAATCTTACACTACTTCTCACATCCTGACGCTCGACCTCTGTGTGGGGAAGCCGGCACGCGCCGTAGGCGCGTCGCCAACTGGGGTGAGCTCTTGCTCTGGGTGGTAGAGTTGGCTCCGTGCCTTCAGTGCGTTTTGCCGTCTCCCTCGGGAGCCTCTCTGGGCGCTCAGAGCCCGCCTCGTTGCTCGATCACATTCCCCTCACGGCGGCACACAGTACGACCCCCCAGTTGCCTCCACGCAGCCTGCTGCAGGCGGACGAGCGGACGAGCCTACGGCTCTTCCCCCCACACCCACAAAATGGAGTATCCATGGCGGATCCCCATTTTGTGGTTTCTCCCCCTTATCTCTCTCGGCTCATGGTAGCCGCTTAACTTATAGTGTGTGGTACTCCAGAGTTTTGTATACCAGGGTCTTTTTCACCCTGAGGACAGCACATGTTGGCTGACTAAGAAGTATTTTTGAAGAACAGCATGGGGATACAGTCTTTGAGGTCGTGCAAGATTGTTCAGGGAGGCATCTCAAACAAGCAGTTCTGGCACTGGTTGAGTATTTCAAGTTTTTCAGTGAAAATATTGGAAAAAAACTTTCTTCATTTTTCACACTTGTTTTACTGAAAAAGTATGTGAAAAATATATAACTCTTTCAGTACTTTTTAATTTTATTTCAAGATTTTCACCTTGACATTACAGCTAATAACAGTACCGAAGGCGCGACCAAAAAATTTCCGTTTTTGGCCGTTTTTGATCCCCGCAAAAGAATTGCCCGTAGCGGCCTCAATCCTCGTCCGTTTGGGCTGGAACCTAGCTAGAATTAACGGCCTATTCAATGCTCAATTAGTGATAGAGCCAGATCCAAAAAAAAATTACATACTGACTGAGCTGATAACCACAGTGTTGTGCACTGAGAATCTTGTCTGACATGCCCAAATATTGTCCGACGGAGCTGATTTTTTTGAGCGATGATCTGGGAGTATTTCAAAACCTGTCATAGAGTCAGATTGGCACCTGAGTCTCCTTGCTTGCGAGGAATACAATTCTTGGACAGGATCTAACTAAGTGACCGTGGCTCTCCCATTTCAGCCTCTATAAAACGGAAACATCCCTGGTACAAGCACAGGTAATCTTTCGATCCGTGATACACTACAATTTCACAGAACACGCATGTAGGACGCGTGTAGAAACACTAATTAGAACGTGTCGATGTCACTGCAAGTCACTGTCACATCACCCGCATATCGCCGTCGCGCCCACAACACACACCCGACGCCACTCCTCTTTGTTCCAGGCATTGTATGGCCAATCCTCGGAGTCTTTCAGCGGCCAGACAGCGGAAAAAAAACCTGACCAGTGCTGACAAAACTCAGGCTGTCGCGAAGCTGCCAGCAGCCTGCCTCCAAAGCTCCGGCCCTCTCTCCGTTCCCGACCATCGACCCTTGGAGTTCCCTGAATCTGACACCCCCATGGTGGCCTCCTCTGATGTGGAAGATTCTGATTCCGTTGAAATTGTCCATCAGACACGTTCCGCGAAGCGCAAATCTGAGCTTCTTATTGACTCTGATTCCGATCTATGTGCCACACCACCCAAGAAGAAGCCCGGCCCGAAGCCGAAGCGCAAGTCGGACCAGATCAGGGAGGACAGCGAAGAAGAGTCTCCCAAACCGGCCAAGAAGAAGACAGCTGCTAAACAGGGAAAGGGGAAGGGGAAGAAAAGTATGTTGCCCCTGCTCTTGTATTTTGACGGCAACTGACCGTGTGGTGTGGTCCAGATAAGTCGAATCCAGCGTCGGATTCACCTAGTGCGCCAGTAGAAAAAGCTATTTCAATCGGTGCACCATTATTTCGCACTTAGATGTCCGCCCTCTCAAATACTCCCAGATATTGTCTTTATGGTTCCTGAGGCAGCCTCCGAGGGCAACCAACGAGTCCGTATCAGCGCCTCCACATCCTTCGATGATGCTATTGAAAAGTTCTACGAGACCATCGGCTGTGTTAGCGTGCCGCGCAAGCCAACTTCGCTGCCGTACAAACTTTCTACTGCCAAGGTGAAAGATCCAGCTACCAATCTTCGCAACACGGAAGACTGGACTGGTTTGATCACCGATATAGGGGCCAAACTCAAAATCAAGAAGGATACAACCATTACAATCACTGCGCTTCCCGACAATGTAAGTTCCTTATCAACTCTAATGATCTGTTCTCTCATTCAAATTACACAACCTAGTACATGTTCTCCCTCCGTGCAAAGTATAAGACGAAAGCTCCGGCCATCAAAGGCAAAAGGGTAAGATGACAGTGATGAATCTCGACAACGATGGCTTGGAGGGGGAAGATGATGACGACGACGGAGGTATTGCGAATGGCGAGAAGCAGGCCATGTCGGAACATGATGCTGAGTACCGCAAATGTGTCAAATGCGGGCCGACTCACCTGTGCAAGATTGACCGTGCCGGCACGCATGTTCATCTGACGTTTCCGCAACGCCGTGCATGGGCTGTTAGCTTGGTCAGTTGTTTCTTTGTATAGTTAACTTCTTCAGTCATCTGACCATCTTCTTTCCCGCTAGGCATGTGGAACCAAAAATGTGACCAAACATACACCACCCCAGAGCGACCTCTTTAGTATGTTCCTTGGCAAATCCAAGGATCTCAATACTCCCGGCCCATCGACATCTCATACCCCAATGTCCCAATACTTGGTGTGGTATCCTCCTATGCCACTGCTCGGGTACGGTCACCCCGGTTTCCCAGGATATCCCCAGATGCCGCAACCGCCCGCTGCTTCACATCATCCCGTGCTATCGAGTGATCCACCGGAGGCAGATGGCATCTGCTACCCCTCTGTGATCGACTTCATCGACACTCTCATCCTCCTGGCTCCTCAACGGCAAGCACTTTGGGCACTTGGGGAAACTCTCGACTCCCTCCATTTGTTCGATATCAACGAGCTCGTGCATCTCACAGTCAGTGAGCTGGGGATGGAGAAGTTTGGGAACGTCGTACTAGGCGATGCACAATTTCTATTGGCGAAGGTAGCGAAGGAAGTGAAGCGGTTGGAGAAATTGGCTAAGCACGCTCGGTTCTCGTAATGTTTGGCGCTCCCTGATATCTTTCTTGGTTTACGCTGTACATGTGTTCTAAAGTCGCAATTGGCGCAAGATAATGCGTAATCTAATTCATAATCGTTTACATGTATCCAGAGTGGTGAAACCATCCGCACGATGCCTCGGCCGTGACCTGAGACATGGCATTGTACAGGTAAACATACGGTGCGGCCTTGTCATCACCCTCGCAAACTTGACGGAATTCTTGACCATGTCGGTGTATATAGTGTTTGATCCAGGAAAAGCACTCCTCGATCGGATTGAAATCCGGGGAGTACGGTGGAAGGTAAATCAGCTTGATGCCTCTGTAGGACATGTCAGTTGAGTGGAACACATCAACTCTAGCTCACTTTGCGGTGCACATTTCCTCGACTTCGTCGACATGATGGATGCGACAATTGTCCAAGATCAGAACACTCCGTGGAGCTGGATAGGGGTTCATCACTTCAAGAAGGCCCTCAAGCCACTCCACGAAGTGTTCACCATTGTAGCCTCCGGCTTTGACATGCATGTAGATAAGTCCATCTACAGTGATTGCGGGGAGAAGTGAATATCTAGACAATCATTCAATATGAGGGATCAAGTCTCAGCGTAGTGGGGAGCCGACACACTGCTGTCCTCAAACAAAGTTGCATGCTTTCTGAGCACGAGTGCCTTTGTAAGCCCTGCCGTTGAGTCGGTATGTCGTCAAGATATTCACTGCAGACTCATCGGCAGTCACCAGGTAACTCGCTGGATACTTGCCAACCTCAAGGGCAAACTCACGCCTTGCTTCTTCACATCGTTCGGCTGCAGGTTTCGAAAGCTGGCAACCATTGTCAAGCGCGCTCTGATTCGGTCTAGGAAACATGCCTTTTTTGTTGTCATTCCGAGACGCTTCAACGTGTGGACAATGGTCATGAGCGATATTTCAAGCCCATGAACGGCTGAGAGTTGCTCTTGAATTTCATCAAGGAATAAATCTGGTGAATGCTCAAGCAAGCCCAGCATCATCTGGAGTGTTTTCAAGGTCTTGGACCTGATGGGCAACTTTTGAAACACGTACATCGACGGCCTCTCTCGACATCAGTGGCTCTCTTCCAGAGCGCACCCTTTGCCTTGATACCTCGCCTATTTTGGTTCATACCTGCCGGACACGCTGGACAACTCGGAGAGGCATGTCGAGACAGATAGAGATTTTGGTCGAGGACATATGGAGTTTCTGGGACATGTGAATAACGCGGTGTTTGAGGTCGTGTAAGTAATGGTGTCTGAGAGGCACTTGGTGTTGCTTCCGAGCCATGGCGGAGAAGTGTACGAGAGTGTGCAGAATAAGTGGCGACGCGCGGCTGATCATTATATCACGTGAATATTACACGACGCGTCGCGAGCACTGAGAACATGCGGAGAACACGTCAAGGCAGTTATCCCTCCTTTCTAGTGTAAGATGCGTGGATTTGGGGTGAGGGTCTCAAAAGTATTTTTAAATCATAGTTGACGGGTGAATAAGAGTATACGAGGTATTGAGCAGTGTATGCTAGTCAGAGTCGATGTTCCGACTATTCCGAGTCCTCCCGCCCTCCAAATTCAAATGCTAAAACAGCCAGGATGATCCCGACAAGAATCGAATGTCAGACTGAACAACCAGAGTCAGAGGTGCGATAATTGCAGGAGGTTAGTTGCGTACCGGGATCCTCTTGCAAAATAAACAGGCATATCTCTCTGCGTAGCAGAATCGGAAGGCTGTGACTTCACAGGATCTTGGACCGAAGGCTATAGGGTGTGCAACAATCACTACGGATCTCGGGCACATCCAGAGACTCGTGTACACACCTGATTCTTGGCTGAGTTCGAGCCCAAAAGGAGCATACATAGAAGTTTCGGAAGCGAAAGATGGATTCCATGAGAGGACAAGAGCTCCCGTTGAATCTGATCCAGGAACAGATTGGGAGAGTTCTTCAGCATGCCAAGCACAATGTCGATCTGGAGGACAAGGTCAGTAGAACCAGAACTGTAGCTGAGGGAAAGGGGTTGAATACAAGTTCCGTTGGATCCAGTTGACGGCTCATTCTGGTAGAGCAGAGAGGACAAAGAGGAGTGGCGTTGGGTGTGTGTTGTGGGCGCGGCGACAATATGCGGGTGATGTGACAGTGACTTGCAGTGACGTTGACACGTTCTAATTAGTGTTTTTTACATGCGTCCTACACACGTGTTCTGTGAAATTGTAGCATATCACGGATCAAAAGATTGCCTGTGCTTGTACCAGGGATGTTTCCGTTTTATAGAGGCTGAAATGGGAGAGCCACGGTCACTTAGTTAGATCCTGTCCGAGAATTGTATTCCTCGCAAGCAAGGAGACTCAGGTGCCAATCTGACTCTATGACAGGTTTTGAAATACTCCCAGATCATCGCTCAAAAAAAATCAGCTCCGTCAAACAATATTTGGGCTAATGTTACTGCGAACTCCGACTCAGTCGGGCAAAGTCGACTCCAAAGTCGATGATTGAGTCGAGTCGAGTCAGCTCGATCAAGTCGACTCCCATCGACTCCGGAGTCAAACAAGTCAACTTGGAGTCGACTTGAGTTGACTTGAGTTGACTTGAGTCGGTCATTTTGAAGCTCCTCTATACTGAGAAATAAGGAATATGTCTCATAGATCCTCGGACCCAAATTCCCTATGTCATTCCGAAGCATAACACTGAGATATACAATTAGGATTGTGTGTAAATATGTTTGCTCGTCTCCGCATGTGATACATTATTGAGTCCGCTGCGTTTTGAGAACCTGGGTATCTTTTCCTATTAGTATCATCCATATAACTCCCATGAACTTGAATACCTTGGGAAATCAGCCTCCAACCGTGTGTGAGGTCCAAAAGAACTGGGGC
This sequence comes from Mycena vulgaris, assembly GCA_029204335.1. Taxonomy (NCBI): domain Eukaryota; kingdom Fungi; phylum Basidiomycota; class Agaricomycetes; order Agaricales; family Mycenaceae; genus Mycena; species Mycena vulgaris. The sequence goes on along the minus strand of JARGYA010000027.1, from coordinate 829,525 downwards.
GGGCTGTAAAATCGCCAAGCCGGGACGGGAAAGGGCCGCTAATTCAACGGCCATCTATTTGGAATATGAGACAGTGCAATGGGACGAGACAGTAAAAGAGGCGGCCATTAGCAGCAGGGCGGGTGGTATTTTACCAAGAATTTAAGGCGAACAATTTGGATGCAGCCGAAATCAATAGAAATACTGACAAATTTACAGGAAGAAATTTACTGCAAGACTAAATTACAAGGCCGTGAGTTCATCAACTGCTAAATGTGCCAACCTAAGGTGTCGCTTCACAATCATGAGGGTTCTGATGGTCTCAGCGGACAGCCTCGCACGGCAGAGGAAAATTGTGTTGCGTCCACTGGAGAATATGCGCTCAACGGCTACTGCAGATGCTGCGAGAGTAACTTAGTCATTGAAATGTGATGCAACTTGACAACACACCAGGTATAGCGAGAACATCCCACACAAATCTGTACAGGTGAGGGAACTGTGTCGGAAAACCCCTGTTTGGGTTACAACAGATTGAGCAGGCTTATCGGCTTATAGGGGATTACAATGCATTATAAGCCGTTGGCAGGGTGGCTTTTAACCCATTTGAAGCCGTCCCAAGGTATTTAATGTCCTTACGGGCTTGCAAGCATGCTCTATGAGCACCTGCTGATTTTGGGTATTGGCACGGCACATTCTGTCGTGCCGCAGAAGATTCTGATTGAGGGGAACCTCCTGGCTGCACCCGCAACATATCTTGCCAGGTAAAGCAGGCTTGGGAGGGACCTTGACTTTGCCCGTGACGGCTTTGCGATGATACTCAGGTTTGGGAGGCATGGACTCGGGGATTGAGAATGTGAGCGCGAGTCGACAGGCAGATAGGGGAGTGTGGCAGTGTGTCACATGTGACGCTCGCCCGAACAATCTTCCACCGAACAATTTTGCGAACAATCTTGCGAACAACAATGTGGTCACCATTCCAGCAGTGGCATTGGCACGGGCATATAAGCCAATTCGACATCTTGTCCTCTTCTACCCTCCTCCATCATCCCCCCCTCGTCACCAACACGCGCAACCGATGAGCTTTTGGAGCTCACCCAGCAAATGACGCCAAGTAAGCCTCCCGAGGTCTGGCGCAGGGTATGTGCTCTGCACCACTTCACCGGATAACACACTTTTACTGGTACTGTAGATTCAGATTCGGCGCGATATCCAATCACCATCATTTGCGGACCCAACGGTGCTGAAGGCCTCTTCAGTGGCAAGGCAAATTGACCGGCTGCCAAGACCGTCGTGAAAATGTACAAGATCCAATGGACGACTCTTGGCGCAATCATCAATTCTTGCTGCCTCGTATGTCGCATTTATTTTTGTTCCTTCAATCCTCGATCTACGCACATTACACTCAGGCTATCAGGCTGCATTCGGCCGATACACAGCTCTCCAAAATCGGCGACGAGACAGGACTCAATTACTGTGAACCGGATCAGCCGGGAACCAAGCAGATGAAGACGACGACAACTTTTGCAGCTCTGCCCCGGTGGTGGGTTCTCCAGTGCGACCGGTATCCTTCTTCTTTTTCCGTTGTGGTGCTCCTCGCTGATTGCTTTTCATTCAGATTCCTCCTACCATGCCTATAAGCAATTCTTCTTCGGGTCGTGATGAGTCGCCGACCCCACCTGCGCCGCCTGCTCGCAACAATCACTGGCTGCCACCGCCACAACACAGCCATTTGCCCACACCCCAGCCCCATCCTTCCGCATCGGCTCGCAGCAACCATGACCGCAATTCGTCCCCATTGCCATGCGGATCGGGTCACCACGCGCCACCTGCGTCAAGCAGTCGTGACCGAGATTGCCCGGAAGGTGTTCCCTGCCATCGTCGTTGAAAAGGCGAATACAGCGTAGGATTCGGTAAATGTAAAAGCAATTATAAACCAATATGATTTCTGTTTCCTATTTTTTTTTTACTATGTGCCGTCCAAAAATTGCCCGCTAATGCGAGCATTATTATTTATTTGATGCTCACGCCAGAGTGGTTGTAAGGGCCTTCAAGCCACCTCAACGTCGTATGCTTCCAGCCACCTTTCAACGGCACAACAGTGCTTATAAGCCATGGCGTGGCTTACAAGCACATATATTAACTAGACTAACGTGTTACAATCCCAGTCGAGGATTATCGGCTTATAACGGCGTATGATGGAATGTGATCTGTTGTATTCTGTTTGGGATTTTTCCGACATGATGCTTACGAGCATACCACCATGTAATGGGATCGCAAGTGTCGAAGTCTTCCTGCATCGCTCTCAGGAAAACATCAATCTCGTCAATTGCTGTCGCTTCCCTTGCTGGTACCGCTGAGTCAAATTGGGCTTCTGAGGCAATGCCCGATGTGAGGATGAGGAAGTGATGGGCACATGTGGGGCGAAAACAGGAGGAGGTGAAGCGGACCAACCCAGATAATGTGTATCGATATGGGAGTGCACACGAGTGACGGAAGCTTCGAGGCTGGCGAGGAGCTCAGGATCATCTGCAAAGTCCCATCTCAAGGCCTCGTAGCCTATGCGAGGGTCAAGTACTGAAAAAGTGAGTTAGCTTGAAATGACACAAAGGAAAGAAGAAACCCCTTACTAGCGGCCCGCATATAGTAGGGTGAGTTGTCAGACTCATAGTAGTAATCGCTGAGCTTGCAGTGAGCCTCAATAAACCTGCGCTTCAAACAAAGTGGCGTGGAATCGGGGAGCTCACAAATTATTTTGTCTTGGTGGTCCTGGAGTCCCTGGAAGACCGCGTGTATGGTGGAGAGAATTGAGTGCGGATTATGGGATATTTCGGTGATGGCAGCACAGAAGACCTACATGCAGTTAGTGGTTATCACAATTGTATTGCACTAAGACTGACCTTCGACCAGTCAGCAACCATTCCGATTGCATTCCACTCGGTGTCAGTTAGTTCAAGGTGGCGAAGATCCCGATTGTGATAAACTAAGGTGTTGATGGCGGCACGGTAGTCGATACCACGACCTGATGCATTAAGAGATGAGTGGAATTTAATTGTGGTACAAAACCGGCTCACGCAGCATTTGATAGGTTGACGACCAGCGAGTACAAACATCGAGAATGAGCACCAAAAGGGGCTGGTGCTGTGCCTGAACCTCCTCAAACCACAGTCGATGCTGTTGTGGGCTTGATCGGACAGCACGAAAAATATGCCGTATCTGCAATAACAACAATAAGTCCATGTATTAGCCAGGAAACCCAGACCTACCTTTGGCACAGCTTGTAGATGGAGACCGGCATCTAGTTCTTCTTCGGCATCACCCCTGTCATCTCCAAGCCCATCATCATCGTACTCCTGCTCAACTGGCATGGTGATTGTATCCTGATATGCTGCTTGGTTTTCGGGGTCTGGTTTTTCGACAGCGCCTAGGGCCTCGAGAAGCTGTGATTTATGAGTACAGTGTCTTGCTTGGAAGAGTGTCACGAACATTGAGCACAACAAAGATGTGTCGTGTGCGGGAAGCATCACATGTGCGCTTCTGTCACATGGAAGATAGTAACTGAGCTTGCCCTCGTTGGTTATGTAGTGGGCGACGATACTGGCTATTGCCACGGTGGCCCTTGAGTTGAGGGTCAATTGAATGAAGTATTTGATCAAAGCTGTCTAGAGGGCGGCATGAAATCTGTCTCCGCAGGTGGTATGAAATCTGAGAATTTGATCAATATCAACTGAAATTATTCATTGTCTTATCTAGCCACTCGGGTCATTGTTCGCTAAGATGTTGTTCAGCCACTTCATCTGATCCTTATCTTATCTAGCCACTCGAGTGGTTGCCTGTTCGGCAACTTCCCAACTTACACAAGGCATTGGTCCTCGCCTGTCGAACCCAGATCCTTATCTTGGGCGGTGATTTCATTGAACATCATCCTCTAATGAATGTTGAGTCTCTGAAGGCGGCATGAAATTTGTCTCTGCAGGTGACATGGAATCTGAGAATTTAATTAATATGAACTGAAATTATTCATTGTCTTATCTAGCCACTCGGGTCATTGTCCGCTAAGATGCCGTTCAGCTACTTCATCTGATCTTTATCTTATCTAGCCACTCGGGTGGTTGCCTGTTCGGCAACTTCATAACTTACACAAGGCATTCTTCCTCACCTGTCAAACACAAATCCTTATCTTGGGCGGCGATTTCATTGACCATCATCCTCTAATGAATGCTTAATCTCTGAGGGCGACACGAAATCTGTCTCTGCAGGTGATATGAAATCTGAGAATTTAATTAATATCAGCTGAAATTATTCGTTGTCTTATCTAGCCACTCAAATCATTGTCTGCTAAGATGCCGTTCAGCCACTTCATCTGATCTTTATCTTATCTAGCCACTCGGGTGGTTGCCTGTTCAGCAACTTCACAACTTACACGAGGCATTGTTCCTCGCCTGTCGAACCCAGATCCTTATCTTGGGCGGCGATTTCATTGAACATCATCCTCTAATGAATGTTGAATCTCTGGAGGCGGCATGAAATCTGTCTCTGCAGGTGACATGGAATCTAAGAATTTAATTAATATTAACTGAAATTATTCATTGTCTTATCTAGCCACTCAAATCATTACCCGTTGAGATGCTGTTCAGCTACTTCATCTGATCTTTATCTTATCTAGCCACTCAGATGGTTTCCCGTTCGGCAACTTTACAACTTACACATGGTGTTGTCCCTCGCCTGTCGAACACAGATCCTTATCTTGGGCAAATTGCCTTGCTTCTCGCTTGCTCTGTTTCTAACTCCCAGCACTCAGTCAGCTCGACTGGCAGAAATGCTGGCATTCATCGAAGCGTTGGATCCTATGAACTCTGATTTTTATCTTATCTAGCCGGGTTGCGCAAACGCCGGTCGGCATCCCAGCGACCTGTGACTCAAACTCTCAGCAAGTGGTCTCTTCCAGTCAAATCCTTACCTGTGCGCTCATATCCCAGTCAGCAGGAATCTTTCTATCATGGACGTCTTCTATTTTCAATTGAATCCAGAAGGTCCAATACATTAAAATTTCTCGTAACTCTGCAGACCGCAGTCACACAATGGACTAAATCAGGTGCACCCATTCCTACTTAAAGCCAGGTAGTGCATCCTCTCCATCTACCCCTAAGGATTCCAATATTATGGCACCCAGACGAGCTCAAAAAAACACCAACCAAGAAACTGCACCATCATCTGAAGCAGCTGGAGGTCGTGTTACTCGCCAATCAATTAATCAGTCTCAGGCCACCGCTCCCTCTGATCCTCGTCCAACACCCTCACAGGCCACAAGTGCTCAGGGCCAGGCCCGCAATTTTGCCCCACTCGCATGTAAGAATTCCGAGTAGTCTATTTTTTTTGCTTGTACTTATCCTCCAACAGCTGCACATCCTGGAAGAGGCATTGGCTCTGGTACTGTGCCAATCTCGCACCCTATGTTTTCTAACTTCAGCTTTTTTTAGGCCAATTTTCAAATCAAAATTTGACTCCAATTCCGGAGATCGTATGTCCCCAAAAATTCAAACAGGCTATCTCTAATTTACTGCTCAGAGTACCTCTGCCACAGGCTCCCGACTCCGGTTTCCTCCATCGACTCCAGTGGCTGTCCTACCCAGTTGGGTTCAAACTCTGCCTCAGACACCTGCTCGTGTTGTTGCCAGTCAGCTGGTGGAACAACTGGGACCGCAGAGCATCATGGCAAGTCCTGGACCCCGGCTCCGTGACCCTGGGAATGATGATTCAGAGTCCGAAGGCGCTGAAGAGTTTAACCTTGAGTCTGGTTCAGATTCTGGTGCACCTCCCATATATCATCCCCCTCCGACCAGTCGCACTGCAGATAAGTCTCCAGCATTTATCAGCTTGAATTCTGACGATGAGGGGAGCCCTCCTCCCATTCGCACTGGACAACGGGGGCGTGGCCGGCGTAGAGGACATAGTGTGTGCCAGGATTGAGGACCATCTGACACTGCCAATATCCCTTCCGTTCCACCTGCGCAGCCTCAGCCACGGCAGCCTCAGACGAGGACTGGCATGGAAGGCCATACTGTTGATGATCAGAATTTTGCGTGGGCCGAGGAATTGGTTCTTCAGACAGCAACAACACCCAAGATGAAATATTTTTTCGGGCATCACGCGCAAAGTAGGACATGGAAATGTGGTGTGTGTTTGTGAGTGATTTAGACATTGGCAAGGCACATGTTTTCTCACCTTATTCTCATGCGGGTTTATGCTGCCAGGACCAGCGTCTCCTCGCAGCGTAAGCATCTTGAGAGCCAACATCTCAATGAATATCTGGATGCCATTCGCCAGCACAATTGGGCACACAAGCCTTCTGCCGACCGTGCAAAGCAACTAGAAGAACGACGCACAAACTATCAGCGTATCCCGTTTTCCACGGCTGCCCTCGCCAATCAATTGGTCAGAGTGGTGGTGTCAAATGATCTTGTACGCTAATTTATTTAACTTGTTGACAACACTTCTTGCTGATACATTAGTTGTCCATTATAGTCGATAAACTTGATCGAGAACCGCGACTTTTGCGACTTGCTTCTTTTCTTGCAGGAAACACTGCGTGATGAAGATATTCCCCATCGCACCAAGCTTCGGAGTCTCATCATAGATGCTTGGCTTGACTACTGGGAGGAACTCAAAGCCGAGCTTCGGGTAAGTGGTCTCTGAAGCACTTTCTCAAATGTATCTAATGAAAATTCAAGGTATCTCTCGGCAAGATTAGCTTCACTGGAGATATTTGGAGCAGTGCGGCCCTGCAGCCATATCTCGCTATAACCGCTCACTGGTTCGGCAGACGGCTTGACACAAATCAAGTTCTTTTGCACCAAACACTTTTGGCTTTTCGCCGCATCCACGGCGCACACAGCGGCCAACATATCACACGTGTTGTGTTTGATGTTATGGATCAGGCCGAAATTCTTGGGAAGGTGAATTGAATTACAGAATTTGTTTCATTGCTCACGTGCCTTCAGATTGGCCATTTTACACTTGACAACGCTTCAAACAACCTGTCGTTTATGACCCACTTTTCGATTTTGTTGAGGAGGCGTGACATTAATGGTTTCGATGCCAAGAAGAACTATATCCGATGCTTTGCGCACATCATTAATCTATGTTCTCAGGCTGTTATCCGAGCGATGGAGAGGGATGACATGGACGCAGATTATCTGGACACGGACACAGAACCCGGAACAGATAGCGACATCTCTGACGATGACGCGGCTGTCACAATTTGGCCGACACGTACCAGTCGAAAGGCTGGTCCTATTCAGCGAGCCCGAAAAGCTGTCCGTTTCATATGGAAGTCAGGCCAGCGGCGAGATGAGTTTCTGGAGATTATTCGACAGGGCGACAACGACAAAACCTGGACCCAAGTGGTCATTGTTGATGCCCAAGCCGAGAAGGTGACTGTGAACCTCGCACTTGTCACCTTATTTCCAGATGTCAAGACACGTTGGGACTCGGTTTTTTTCATGCTGTAGAGACTGCGCTATTTACAGCAGGTTAGTCAGTTAACTTTACTTCCACGGTCAGCGTCGCTGACAATTTCTTCAGCCTGTAACTCGATTTTTTGCCACAAACCGTGACACGCTGCTTGGATTCAACCACCCTCTGGAGTCAACTCATTGGAATCGGTTGGAGCTGTTGGATTTAATTCTCCAGGTCACATGCACTTCAGAATTTTTCGAGTTGGACCCTGCTGATATTATCATTAGCAACCACATACTGTCCAGACCATCATGTCTTCGGAGAATACACCAATCCTCGCTGCGGCAATCCCTGCACTTGAACTATTCACGAAATCCTGGAATTCCATGCTGACAGATCCACTATTGGCCAACAAGAATATTCGACAATTTATTACTCCAGGCCTTGCTGTTGCAAAAAAATATTACAGCAGGTTTGCCGACACCGATGCATATGTAATTGCCATGTGTGAGTCCTTTCACCAGCAAAGAAATTGATATTCACTGATACACTTCAACCAGTCATTGATCCTACGATTCGTTTTGGGTGGATTGCGGCCAATTGGTCCGAGCCGGACCGGGCGAAGGCAAGGGCAATTATTCTCGAACGGGTAGGTCATTCATCACTTCTGGATGAGGTGCATTCAATATACTGGAATAATTCACAGCTCAAGGCTTACCGGAATTAAAGCACTGAATCTGCAGGCTCCCCTGCAGGATCAGGATCCGGCCCATCATCGCAGCCCGGTTCTTGCCAGCCCTCTAGAACACGAGGCCCTGGCGCTGCTGCTATTGCTCTTGCCCTTGCTACTGAGCATTATCGTAACACACAACAATCTCTTGATTTTTCAAATGAGACGGGCGGCTCACAAGATGCAGCCCGGTTCGAAGAGGAGGAGCTGGACAATTACATCCGCAGTGATATTCCTCCGAGGGCTTCCACCGATATGATTGGTTATTGGACAGTAAGTTCTTTCGCTCTATTTCGCTTCCAAATAATTTAATGGCTCCTGTTGTTCTACAGAATCACGGACACACATTATGGCCAACAATCTATCGCCTTTTCCTTGACTTTGGTCCAATCCAAGCAACCTCCGTTCCATCAGAACGAGTTTTCTCGTCGTCAGCTGAGACTGACACCAAACAACGGAACCGTATTAACCCTATGTTGATGGAAGTGTTGCAGATGCTCAAATTCACATACAAGAAATCTCGGCTCAACTTCATGGTAGATTGGCAATCTGCCCCAATTGCCGCCGAAGAAGAAGATTGGCTGCGTACCTTAGCATCAAAATCGGGTGGTGAAGAGGAGGAAGTAATTCGGAAGGAAGTTTTGGATAGCTTAGACTTTGCTGACGCTGCGTTTCCTGAAATGCCGGAGGAGATGTGATGCATACTGATATGAATTACTTGGCTTTAAGTTAGCTCAGATTTATGTTCTTGATCTCATGATGTGTGTAATCGAGCGGTGCTTTATCTTCTTGTGATTGGGATTGGTTGAAGATTTTTCAAAGCAAAATCAAAAGATTGACTGCCCCCGAGATTGAACTACTACAGTACATTTCAACAAGTGAAAGACTCAAGCACTCCACCGTTGTAACTATTGGGGAGTTCCAGGAACTGAACCTGAACATACTGTAGCCCTTTGTATAGGTGAAACACAAATTGGAGCGTGACAGCCTGAAACGCATAAACACCTACCCGATATGGTAATAATTCTGACATCAGTTGCCGTAAAAGGCAATTTTGAACGCAGAAACAGGCCTGCGTTACACGTTACGTTTCAGCCATACACAGGGCTACAGTAGGTTAGTACTTTGGTACTGATCAATACCCCTTCGGTCCTAATAGTCACACCTGAGTGCTTTTAGCACCCTTATAATTATCCAGCGATGTGGGGAATGTGTACTGGGACAAACAACATTTTTTCCAACTATCCCAACCCTCCCTGAGCGCTCGACATTATCCTACGACCTACTGAGGCAATCAGGAAGAAAACTCCCTCGACTTCACCGACTAAGTCGACCTGAAGTTGACTTGAGTCGATCTAGTTCGACTCGACTCAGGAGGTTGAGTCGATCAAGCGACTTGTATGGACTCGACTCCCAGACAACTCGAATTTGGAGTCGCGGCAACATTAATTTGGGCATGTCAGATGAGATTATCGGTGTACAACACCGTGGTTACCAGCTCAGTCAGTATGTAATTTTTTTTTGGATCTGGCTCTATCACTAATTGCACATTGAATAGGGCATTAATTATAGCTAGGTTCCAGCCCAAACAGACGAGGATTGAGGTCACTACAGGCAATTCTTTGTGCACAACACCGTGTTTATCAGCTCAGTCAGTATGTAATTTTTTTTTTGGATCTGGCTCTATCACTAATTGCGCATGGAATAGGCCGTTAATTCTAGCTAGGTTCCAGCCCAAACAGACGAGGATTGAGGCCGCTACTGGCAATTCTTTCGTGGGGATCAAAAATGGCCAAAAACAGTTTTTTTTTGGTCGCGCCTTCGGTACTGTTATTAGCTGTAAAAAGTACTGAAAAAGTTTTATAGACTTTTCAGTGAAAAAAGGGTGAGAAATGAAGGAAGTTTTTCACCAATATTTTCGCTGAAAAACTTGTTAACCAGTGTGGGGTTCCTCACAAAAGCCCTCAAAAAATCATGTTTTTCGCATTGCTCTGAATAGAGCTGTAAGCTGCTGCAACATTGACCTGCCTAGCACAGATGAGTCTGGATTGATCATGATTCACAGCAGGGGCCAGAGGCTGTGTAAGGGTGAAAAGCCCACTAGAATTTCTTCAGTAGTCAGCTAATGCTTGGTCAGAGTTCTCCCCCACTCTTCACCCAGTGTATCTTGCCCACCCAATACAGAATATACACACTAGTCTTCAATGCTTGTGCTCCAAATCAACATGAAGTATCTGATGGAGTTGATGGAAAAGTGTAATGTGATGTCACATGGTGTAGGTGGCAAAAAGAGATGAAAAAGAAAGAGAAACTAGCCCACCGCGAGGGTCGAACTCGCAGCCTTCAGATACCTGCCTATAAGAGTCTGACACTCTATCCGATTGAGCTAGGCAGGCATCATGCCCTCCTTGGGTGCTGAAATTTGCACCAAACCCCCTTTGTCATGGAACACTTTTCATTTCCCTTTCTGTGATGTTCATGATCTGTCAGCATTGAAAAATCAGGGAGGGTGTCAGCACAGTGGCTTGAGCAGGTTCTCAAAAACACAACTGAGACGACTAGATAGCAACAGTGTAGAGTAAAGCAGGTTCAAGCCGCTGGTAGTATTGTATGTACATGGCTATAGAGGTTTATAAAAGACTAGCCCTAGGGTTGTAATTAAGATATGGGTGTTTTTTCAAGGGATTAAAAAGGAGTGATTGACAGAATACAATCACAGGGAGTCGGGTTGTCGGGATGGAAAGGGGAAATGAAAAGTGTTCCATGACAAAGGGGGTTTGGTGCAAATTTCAGCACCCAAGGAGGGCATGACGCCTGCCTAGCTCAATTGGACAGAGCGTCAGACTCTTATAGGCAGGTATCTGAAGGCTGCGAGTTCGACCCTCGCGGTGGGCTAGTTTCTCTTTCTTTTTCATCTCTTTTTGCCACCTACACCATGTGACATCACATTACACTTTTCCATCGACTCCATCAGATACTTCATGTTGATTTGGAGCACAAGCATTGAAGACTAGTGTGTATATTCTGTATTGGGTGGGCAAGATACACTGGGTGAAGAGTGGGGGAGAACTCTGACCAAGCATTAGCTGACTACTGAAGAAATCCCATCAGGCTTTCTCCCCTCCCAAAGTTTCCAGCCCCCTGCTATTTTTCCTGTAGCATGAATCCGGCTGGGTGTGCTGCCACCAGAGGTTGGCAGTGTAATATATAACGACCTCTAATCAGAGGCAATGATTTTTTGTATAAAATGCTCTAATTAGAAGCCCTGATTATGGAAATACTAGAGGCACTCATGTGTTGTCCCACAGCGACGGCAGCCACAGTGACAGTGAGCATGACAGCAAGCTCGCTGTCCAGCTGCTTGCCTCTGTTCAGCATTACCGTCAACATTGCTGACACATCAAGATCAGACTTCTACACAGTGATCAATGTCGCTCATTGTCGCTGTCCACAATGGGCAAGCCTTTGGACCATTATTACTGGTAAAATACCACATAAATGTATTAAAAATTCAGATAAGTACAGTGCTAGGTATCAAGCAAGAGAGTCCTCTACAAAGGACACCAGAGCCAGTGTATCTACTTCCACCTCTGGGACCGCTTCATATGCAGACCCCGCAATTGACACTAGCCCCTCCACTATCTCCTCCTCCTCCTCTCCCTCCCCAGCAACGTTTGTGCGCACCTTCGCCATATAACATGGTATATCCCGCCAGTTCTCCTCAAAGCGCTCACGCAAGGTCTGCTGGATTTGAGATGGATGGCAAGCATAGGCAGTGAACCCCTCATAGAGAACATTGTTCTCACCCACCTCCAGGTGCTGGTCCACCATCAAAAACCACCAATCCACCTTCCACCTCAAGAAATCCAAGACACACTGCATCTCCTCCCCCACCAAATCAACCTCTTCTGTCCATCTCCATGCTCATGCGCGCGTCTTAGCCCACTCAAGGCATAGGGCCTCCATCATGTCTTGGTCCATGCCCTCTGTTGTGGACAGCTGCAACAGCCATATCCAAGATGTGGGCCGCTCCTCCTCCTTCTTCTGCTGTGCCTCCTGTACAGCCACTCCCAGAGTGACAGTCTTCCTCCATTTGGTCCTCTGCTTGTGCAGCGGGTTGCTGAACATCCTGTGAGGGCAGGCGCAGACGTCATCAGGAGTCAAGATGTGAAGCTGCTTCTTCCACTCTGTCTCCTTCAGCTTCACAGCGAGGGCCAAGATGGCGAGCTGAGCAACTTGATACTGTGTCGCCATGTGTCGGATCTGGTCGTCAATTCTCTTGATGGTGGTGTTAGCCCGAGTATTGGCAGCGACACTGCAGTCATTTTCGTCCTTAAAGATGTACTAGTAGGTGCGGACCAGCAGCAAACACTGGAGTTCCTCCAACACCTTGTGTGCCTGCCCCACCCACAGCTCAAACTCAAAGCATGCATGGCTCTCTTTCACTTGCACGTGGGGGGGTTGTCGCCAACTTCGAGGGGAGCCAAAGCTTGATTGCATGCACAGGAAGGGCTACGCTTGGCTGAAGCCGTGAGGCCTGCACGCACACCTCCTTGTTGGCTGTGCGTAGGCATGTCACCAGCGGTGTGAATGACTTCTGGAGGTCAATCCAACCAGCTATCTTCCTCAACAGTTGGTTGGAACACTTGTAAAGTGTGTCTTCTGGCAATCTGTAGTGTGTGCTTTGACCGTGCCCATGTCAGCCTCCAAATCACATTGCTGTTGCTTGAGGTTGATGCCCATAGTGATCATCTTGCTTGCATGCAGGTTCCCTCACACATCATCCTTCTTGTCTCCCTCCTTCGCACCAGCTGCTACCATTGCCAATCGCCCACGGATTGCCATCACAGTCTCATGGCACTCCGTGAACGGATTGGGGTTCGCAGCGTCCTCCTCCCAGAGCGTCATCTCCGCATTCCATTTGGTGACCACCACTGCAGGCAGTCCCTCCTCTGCCTCAACTAGCACCATGCAATGGGGGCCTATGTTGTCTACTGCCTTCTTATACGGGTTGTGGATTGGTATCTTAAACAATCACACCCGAATGAACTAGACCAGTCTATATTGCAATAGAACTAGAGTGCTCAATGGTAGGTGGATGTCAGATGACTCCTCCTCCATCAGCACTCGCAGATATACAGTAGTAATAAGAAGTATATACAATGACCAATATAATGAAATAGGGGCCCTCGATGGGGCCGCATGTGGTACTGCCTCCTTACACTTCTTCCCTTGCTCCAGTAAAAAACCCCCGAGCGTGTTATATCTGTGCACTCCGGTTCCGGTAACACGCCGGTCACACTATAGTCACACTCCAGATCCGGACCCCCGGACCGATCTGGGACCAACCGGAACACTTTAGAACTTCGGTAGTCTCTCTAAGACAGATACTCTATAAAATTTGCGCTCGTACCTCGCGTTATAGAGTCTGTTAGTTACCGCGTCAACTAAGCGGCGTCCAATCTTATTATCTAATGATGTGATATCTCCGAGATACACCACCAAACAACTCATTTATTTTCACGTGTCTCCACCTCACTCGACGCGTATCCCCGCCATCTGACGCGACGCAATGGCGAACAACTCATCTACACTGGGTCTAGTCCCCCCTGAGACCCTCTATGACACTCCAAGACTGCCCCCACGACGGCAATCCACTTCTGTGAGCGCCGATACAAATGGAGCCTTTACATGGGTTCCCGGAAACAATTCCCCAATACCGGGCCCGAATTACACTCCTGCGGGACGAGGTAAATGATATGAATAGAAACCTTCATCAACTTACCTTCAAGAGCAGGAATGCCGAGGGCCTGGAGTTCAAATATCTTATAATTATACACGGTGAGGAAGGAGACACGGGGGAGGGTGTAAATTAAATCACGTACAATATTGGCCAAAAGTCCTTTCGTGGGTGCGATCACCAGTCCGACAGGCGTCTTCCTCTTCTGATCCCCAAACCCCGAGTGATGCAAAGAACATCCTCGCCGTCGAGGATCCAGGCGATGACAGTGACTTGCCAGTCGCGAAGACCACCAGTCCATTGAGGTATTTTCGTTGCAACAATCTGTTGGATGGTTGTACGACCATGTTCGGTTTGTCATTTCCGGCCTCGTGACGGGGCCATGTGCGAGTACACAAAGTCGTGTCGAGAACATTGACAGTTGTTGTCGTGTTTGATGGGACACGTGGCTTCCCAAAACGGATTGCTTACATCATAAACCTGGTCGCCTACTATGACAGCGCGGTAACCACAGGACTAGAACTTCGGATATTTGTGTCACAACACTTTACTAAGTGTTTCTTCCGTTTATCCGTTCATCCGAGGTTCCTTTATTGTCTTTAGCATCGCTTTACTTCTCTGTCCCCATTTGAATAGTGGCTTATTGTTTTACGCACTGGTCACATTACTTATCCACATTTAGGACTACAATTACGGACTTTAGTATATATCTGTCTTAGCCACGTCCAGTACTTCATCTGGAAAAATAATGTTATTCCATGTTTCCCTTCATGGACTGAGTCTCCTCTTTCAATCCTTGTCTTCGGCTCGACTCCAGGGTTATGCCTAAGCCTCTGGATGTCCTTTTCGTACTTCGACTTTATTCCCGGTCCATTTCCGGTCATTACGGTTCCCGGACCACTCTGGACCACTTCCTTCCTATTCACCTCCGCTTCCTCGTTCCTGCAGCTTCTACACCACTCCGGTTTACCTCCGGTCTGGGCCTTCCGGTCCGGCCTCCCGGAGTAGTCCCAATTGGGCTAGAATCCTGTGTTGCAGAGCGTTTTCGCTTTGTCTTGATTTTCGTCCCGGCTCAACACCCAGACAGTCGCACACCCTGCTGAGTTGTGGTGTTTGCGAGAATAACCAACTATTTCACCTCCAGTCCTGCTCCAGATTCCAGACGTCTTCCGGTTCCGGACTTCCACGGGACTTCTCTTCCCCCTCTCAGCTCAGTATATAACAGAGCGCCACAAGCTTCTTGTGGTTCCAGTCATTGAAGTGGTTGTCAAGGGCATCACAGTGGGCACCTGGACCCATCTCCTTTGTGTTGCCCCAGTGGGTTCGAGTTTGCCTACCCACGCTCAGGAGCTTCACCATCCGCTTGGCCAATGAAGGGGGTGAGGTTGAAAGAGAAGAGGATGTTACACTCTTTGATGTGCATGGGCAAGTGGAATTTGGGGATCAGCCACCTACCCTACCCAAGTATGGTAACCCATCAGTTGCCATGTTTCCGTGGTGATCGGCCAACAGCCGATAGTTAATATCGCTAGAACGCTTACCCTGTGATAATACCCCTCCTTAAATACCCGCCCAAATGACTTGGGTGCACAGAGAGTGTCGGTAGCCGTGGGAGGCGCTCGGCATACTCCGTGGGCGCTCGGCACACGGCATCCGCCGCCCCCGGACCGCTTTGTCACCATCATCATGGTGGTCATACATCATTCTTTCCATCAACACCTGCCCACCATCGTCTCCCGCCTCCTGCATGGCCTCCCGCCTTCCCCCTTGCGTTGCTGCATTACTGCATTGCCCGGCGCATCTTAGCGCTCGCCCCCTCACCTATTGGCCCGCCGCTTTCCGGCATCTCCGACTCCTACTGCCCCGACCAAAATGGCTGCCGTTCTCTACACGCCGCCGACGCTGATCAATGCCTGCCCACCCGTGGCTGTTTTACACCCACGGCCGCCGTCCATGTCTTATGTAACATCCCAAAGTGTGCCACCTACCTGAATAAAATAGATGTTGGTTTCCTCCCGCCGTGATTCTGCTTCCACCGCCCGCCGCCCGCCTTCATGCAACGCCTACAGCAAGCACTGTTCCATGTCATATGGGTGATAGCCGACAGATTGCATATGTCGCGCTCGCTTAGCATCTCGCGTACAATGTCGCGCTCGCGTAGCGCACTATCGTGATCATGAGCTCGCGTAGTGTACTCTCGATACTCGGCTTTGGCTTCGCTATTCCTCGGTCCCTTGTTGCAGCAATGAAGAGAAAAGGTCTCTCTGGTTCCTCCACAATCTCGTATGGCACCCGCCGCCCGTCTGCGCTGAGCAGCAATAAAAAGAATACTGTGACAGTAAATATCAATCACACTGGGACGGAGATAGCGAGGTATCGTCGCCTTCTTGCAGACCAGATTGCCTGTAAGTACCTTCGCATTTGAAGAGTTGCTTATTTTATTAATGAGACTCATAGCTCTTGGCTTTGGATCACGGCAAGAGCTACTTGGTGAAGATTCCGATATGCCTGACGTGTCTTTCGACGATGTGTGGGTGGACGTTGATGGTGACGAAGATGATGCGCTCCGGCAGTTCCCTCCTGGAGAGGAGGCCATGCTCCTGAGTCACGCTGGTCAGGATGCTACCTTCCGCCATGTTCTGGAAGGAGTTAAGCCAGGGTATTTCCTCCTTTGTAATATTCCTTCATATCTCGTGTGCTGAACAACCCTAGACGTGGAGATCTTCGAGTGCACAAGGATCGCGTCCAGAAGATGGCTGACTCGTGGGGCCGCCAGCTCCCCGCGCTTGCAGATGCGTATCTCATATTCAAGGCCAACGGTGCGATGAACTCTCGAGATGTCCCCGGTTTGTGGAGCCTACCCGTAATCGGGTTCAATGGTGCGCAGCCGTCAACTATACCCTCATAATAACTCATCATTTTTATTAAAGAGCACGGCTCTCATCCTTTCGCGTACACCAACATGTCCCAGACAGCGAACGTCGCCCTTATTTTGCACGGGTATATTGGGTCCGCTCCCGAACAGCCTGAAATGGCATTCCCGCTGCGTCTGTTCGAGATATACTGTCAAATTCATCGCGTATGTCCGAGGTTCTCAATGGATGCTCTCAGTAAAACTCTCAGCCACCTGCACCATGTGCAGCATAATTCTTTCAGCAATTCATTTTCCAACTGACATATACATGTGAATAGGGGACACGCAAATTGGCTCTGCACGATCAGCTAATCATCGCGTATGATGCATATCTCAGCATCATCCGCGCTGTTGATGCCCGCTGCCTCAATGTGCTCGGTCGCACTGGTACTTGGTACATGGACAATGTATGTCCACCCTGCTTCTACAAGGTGCGCGGCGAGACACGCCTCAAATTTTCTTGGCTGGGGGCTATGGACGGCAATAATTCGCTTAAGTTGGTGGATCCAATGTTCCATGCGGGTGCCCCTCATACCGATAATCGAACATCGATTCATGATCGATGGGTATCCCCGGAGGATGTCGATGAATTCAAAGATGAAGTCTCGGACTCGCAAAAGGTGTGTTCACGCGAATTTTTCTTGTTAAAACTAAATATTACAATTTTAGAGGCCTCGCAGCACTGGGCCCATCTTATCGCAGACCCACACATCTGCCTCGGCCACTCTCACAACCCCCCCCGTTCCCCCATCCACATCGGTGCAGGTCCCACACACCGCATCAGCATCAACCCCAGTTTCGTTGGCTACCCACGTTCCATCCTCGCTGCCAACACAACCCCCTAATGGCGACGCCCCTGCTGATACTACCCATGTTCCGCCCCCGGCGCGAACACAGCTGACTAATAGCGATGCCCCTGCTGATGACTTGGACGAAGACATTGCGTGGCTCAATGTCAATGAGCTAGACACTATGGAGGCGGAAGCACTGGCAAAGTGCATCAACACCTGCGTTGACAGATGGCGGAATGCAGGTCCCGAGCAGCGCAAGAAAATGTACGCGCTGTTCGCTGTTGCCGGCATTTTTCTGGTGGTGTGTAGACACGGCCATGTCATTGTGATGTGCGACATGATCCGAAGTGGGGAATTGTAAGTCTTTGCAAACAACGTTCCATTCATTACTGAATCGTTTTCAGAATGAAATACCCGTTGGCCATGGTCAAGCGAATTCTCGACAGATATGGCAATGACATAGGCCTTGGGTACGATATTATGTGCGCATTTTTCAAAACTCTCCTCCGTAGCTCCCTTGGGCATCGCGTCGTCGCGATGAATTTGAGAGGAGTGGTGCCGGCATTCCACGGTCATGCTCACAACCGTGCATGCCAAGTTGGTTGGCACCCGTTGTATGTTGAAGGTGTCAGACTGGAGGATTTTGAAGAGTGCGAACGCACTTTTGCCAAATCTAATCACCTAGCATCCATGACACGATTGACCACGCCTTTCCCTCGCAAGCAGGCTATCGATGAACATTTTTACTTCCACGATCTCGACAAGCACGCGGCCTCGGGTAAGCCACTGATTGAGTGAATGTCGAGTTCTCTGACCACGGTGTTTTATCAATTAGGCAACTTTATCTATCGGAATTATCGCCAAGCCTTGGAGAAGATTAGCATCAACCGAGGGCAACTCCACGTCCTTGAACAGCGTTTGAAGACCACAGCCCAGGACTATGAAGCCGTGCTCCTCAGTGAGCAAGAGTACTTCAAGAGCTTACGCTCCGAACCACTGGAGGTTACGCATACTGTAGAGTACATGGAGCTTCTCATGAGGTTGTATACACGCGAGTACATATTTCGCTTTAAATGCGGAACTCGCAGCTTACGTTTATGCTTACAGGGCGGAGGCAGAGGCAGCCAAGGTTGCCTTTTGCCGCCTTGACTACGACATCATCTCCAAAGGCTATCAACGCCCCGAAATTACTCGAGTGAAGACGAGGTATCGCACGACCTACAATCAATATCTCGCAACGCTCGAAGAAGCCTGCCGACATGAAGACCTCCATGGGATTGAAAATCGATGGACTCCCACGTCAAAGGAGTACGGGGAGGTGCTTCTCTTAATGACAGAACGGCGCTACAAACAGGCTGTCAGTGATCTTGAGCGTCTGGTGGTTGGACGGTTGTTTGAGATGACGAAGCTCGGGATGAGTGGTCTAGGTGCATTGCATACCCTTCTAATTTTCGTGTTCCTCATTACGCTCCCAGCGTACAAGCTTCGCGAGAAGCTTAACCAGGCTGTGAAGACGAGGGTTGAGGCAATTCAAAAGGCCCTTGAGCGCTATAATGCCGCTGCAAGCACATTGGACCCGCCCCATCCTCACCTCACTTGGCACTCCATCATCAACAACACTTCCCTCGCTGAATTTGACTGGCTGCGCGAAACACGCCAGGATATACGCGAACTCCCTTGGGCGCAGCCGGTGCGGCGTGAGGCGATGGTCCTGTACTTTGGGATCAAGCGCGCAGAGGAGGAGATT
This sequence comes from Mycena vulgaris, assembly GCA_029204335.1. Taxonomy (NCBI): domain Eukaryota; kingdom Fungi; phylum Basidiomycota; class Agaricomycetes; order Agaricales; family Mycenaceae; genus Mycena; species Mycena vulgaris. The sequence goes on along the minus strand of JARGYA010000027.1, from coordinate 810,169 downwards.
GTCAGGCTGAACGTCGAAATTCGGCGGCTGATAACGGCAATGTATGATGACTATGTCAATTACTACTGTGCTATAGCCGCCACCCTGATCACTAATCCCCCTCTCACTGCCACGCTCTCTCTGGAGTGCACCCGTCGCACCCAAATCAACACGGCAATCACTCAGCGGCTGGTATTGACTTCCCGTCGCACCCAAATCAACACGACAATCACTCAGCGGCTGGTATTGACTTCCCGTCTCGTCGGCTTCACGGGCTCCTTGTTTTCTGGGGAACGAGAAGGACGTGAGCCCGGTTTAAACGACGGAATCCCCCCTCCCCCGTGGCTCGCTGGAGCTCTACATTTGACCACCATTGACGTACAGTATGAAGAAGAAGAAGACGAGACCGCAAACATGACTGAGGCTCAGCGACGTCAATATCACGCCAATGGGTTGGCAAGGGAAGAGGAGTTTGATGATAATTTGGTAGTTGAACTCATGGAGACCCTAACCACTAGTGACAGCACGTAGAATAGCTTGTAATAAAAATTGGTGTACTTTGTTTGCGAGGACTTAGCGTTCTCAGACCAAGAGCGAAGTGAAGGTTACGTTGTGCTAAGCCTGCCTCTCATTGGTGCGGAGGTGCGGACCGGGATCGGGATTCAGTTAAGAACACCGGTCTAACCCAGGAAAATCACCATGTACAGGGCAGTAAGACATGTTCTTTACACGTTTTAAGCGTGTAATACCTCCAATGCTACACGTCGAAGTCATATAACTAAAAATTACTTGAAAATAATGCAATCTGAGAGCATTTCTGCTCGATCTTTCGCAGCTCTCTGCCAAATCCACCTCTCAAAACAAAACTCGAACCCTCATGACACGAAAATCGGGTTGTAGGGCAGGAGAGTGTTAGAAACAGTGACTAGTGGTATAGAAGCCCTGTTGCGTTCAAAATTCTGAAAGGAATCATCTCAGAAAACAGCTGAACGGAAGGTCGAGCTGGTTGTGCGTAGATATTTGTGCCTTCAGTATGGTCAATTCCACCTGATCTTGAGGATATTTCATCCTCAGTCAGAATTCAAAGTCCACTACCCCAATTCTTTCTTTACAATTTGGTCTAATAACCTTCGCGCTCCAGTTTGGGTGAATATTGGACGTCTGGGGGCCACGGAGCGATTCCTATAAGCTGATTAGTGATTTGAAGTTGAAAATTTAAACATCTCAGAATAAGCCAAATTTTTCTCAGACACAACATTGAGGTTCCAAAAGCCTTCTGGCAAGTTCCCAGCGTGAAATATGTCCTGGCTGGTGCGCGATGAGTTCAAAAAGTTCTACTACTGGCTGTTGCTTTACGCATACACAGTCCATAATGTGTTGCAAAATATTTTTTTTGAGCAAGGTAACATGTAAGAAATCTTGATTATTCAGTATAGGAGTGCGTCGAAAGTCTGGCCAACTGTTATAATCACTTCCTTCCCAACACACTGTCACTGGAATATCTAAGCCACTTCGATAGCGTACAAAATCTCCTCAACAAATGATATGCACACATAGTATTGGAATGCAAATCCATCTGTTTAAAGTGCATCCATGGCCTGTGTGCCTCCAAATGCAATGTTAAGCACTACTTCACCTGTCAACTTCCCATTTTGGACGGCTCGCTTAACGTGAGAATCTACTTAAGAAGGCAGAACATGCACGCTTACTTGCTTGCCTCTTATCTGCCATCTTCACCTCATGGCGACACCTGTTCGTCGACCCCGCTGTCCTCCTCCCATCCTGCCCTATGTCCACGACTGGGCAGCCCCTAGTATCACTGAGCCCCCTGTCGCTCCTCCAACGTTCAACGACCACCCTGCACGGAACCCCCTCCATTGGCACCAGCTTAAATTCAATCCCCTGGGCTGCTATGACCTACGGCGCCGCCTGAGCATATTTAATCGGGAACCTCTCATCTGGAACACGTACAAGAGCCGTTTTTTGGCAAGTGACATCGCTTGGCTGGCTTCCGGCGCGAGCGACGACAACCAGCACCACACCGGCTTCTCTGGGTTTTTCCCAGAGCTCAGCGCGTTACGGGACTCGTTACCACTGGACGAAAATGGCTACGCTGCCCGCCGCGAGTTTGCTGAAGCTATCAGGAAACTAATTTGGGATTTGGTGCGTGGCTATTAATGAATCACTTCATTTTCTTCTCACGTTTCTTTTGCAGGCCACAATGTGGGATCGGACCTTCGGCGGCTCGACAACACTGATCCTTCACGCGAGCGGTACAACCATCCCCGGTACTCCGCCGAGGCCGGAGTATCTTCGCGCTTCGGTGTATCTCCCCCCTGCCTTCGTTCGACGCCATCCGGACAGTCATCGACCCATTGCGCAGATTGTGCAGATGTTTATCGAGCACGTCGGCGCTCCAACCGTCGCCACCTGGATGGCCCCTCACACAACCGGCTGGCACTATTCGCCGCAATTTTATTGCTGCCGACGTCCTTGTCCCCCAGCCGCAGACACCAGGATCTTCACGCTACCTCTTCCGGGGACGGCCCGCAGGCTTCGTCCTTATGGCAGCCCCCACGTCTGACACACCACCCTTGCCGACCTCGACGCGTTACGGCTCCGAGGAGCCATTGTCTCCCAACTCAATGGAGCAGATTTCTACCCTCACGGCCGAGGTGGACGCGCTTCGAGTTGAGTTGGAGACAACGACCCGTGAGCATCTGGAGGCCATGCAGCATCTCACGGACATGGAGCGTGAGGTCAGCGAGTTGATGTTGCAGCTCACTACGGCCGCCGATTGCAAGGAAGACTCTGCAGAAGAGCGCCGCCAACTGCTTGCTCGTATTGCGGTCCTGGAACAGCAAGGTGCATCAGCTATTAATTTGTTAGCACATATACTAATTCACTGCCTTTAGGATCGACATCTCGCACCTTCAGCCCCCGCCCACCGACTTCCTGCCCACCCACTTATGCCGCGTCCCAAATGACGCCGACCCGCCCTCGTGCTGCCCCTCCTTTGTCATCTCCCACTAAATTGCTGGCCGAAATCTCTCTCCCTTCGACGACTCAGCTTCTCCAAGATCATGAGCTGATGACGCATATGGGCGCAATTTGGGTCATGGTGAAGCATGCGGCGGCAGCAAAATGGTACCAGGAGCTTGCGGGGTTGGGCGTAGATGCTGATACCGTTGAGCTGTTGATTGACTCGTTGACGCGCAACTCATCTATGTAATTTTCTTTTTTTAATGGTGCACATTTATGTATGCCGCAAATGAATATTCGTTTTTCTTTCGAATTGATAAGGAATGATATGAGCTCGATTAGATTGCAATGCAGCACGTGAGTCAAGACCGTTTAGGACCGCGTTTGTTGATCTCTCTCTCCCTCCCTCTCGTCTCAACATCTATCTCTACACCACAATGCCAGCCTTTACCACCATCGCCATCGCCAGCCAGCCTCACATTCGTCACACTGCCCCGAAGCCCCGTGCTCCTTTGAATTCAGATGAGCGAGCCAAGCACCAAGAAACTCGCGAGGAAAAGCAAAGCAAAATCGACGCCCAGGTGAACCGGTGGTTCAACGACACGCTAGCCCTCGCCGACAAGATGGCCGCAGAGTTCGAAATGAAGCCCAAATACTTCCTCGAGCTGTTTTTTCAAGGTGGCGCATGAATGGTGCATCACCAAGAAGTCACCAACCCCTACAACACGTTCAAGGCCGAGAAAGCGGCTGAATGTCGTGAACGTATGTACTATATATATACGCATTGATTTTGATTTAACGATCCTGACATTGACATGGTAGGCGGGGAGACCAAAAATGCACCCCAAATCCACCGCGAGTACTACGACGAATATCGCGACTTGTCGGATGAGCAGAAGGACGAAATTGTCCAATGATTTGTGGAGAACCGTTCCCGCGACGCTAAGCTTCGCCGTCCCACTCCCCACGCCAAAATTCAAGATGTGGCCAATGTCGTGCGCAATATGAAGCTTTTGGTGCGTAGGCTTCCCCTTCGGACACATTCTCTAGCTAATAACATTGCCTAGTTATGTGGCCTTAGCACGTGCGTTGGCGTGGAGGCTTTCTTCTGTGTTGTTCGCAATAGTGCGGACTTCCATATGGCCCCGCAATGGTTCTTCACCTCACGCGAGCTTGAGAACTACCTGCCGATTGCGACGCGGAAGAAGTGGGTCACTGCAGAGGTGGGGACGAAGGTGGAGGCATTTGCCGTCGCAGGCTGCGATGTTCTCAGTGCGTAATGTGTACACTATACCTCTTATATATACTGCACCTGATAATCCCATATTACAGTTCTAATTAGAAAGGCTGAGGCCCCGCGTGTGGCCATTCTAATTAGAAGCGATTCCAGCAATCCTCCCATGCTGCTAAATATGCTGCTGTTTTCTCACATATGCTGCAACTACTTTGCAGCATATACGTCTCTGGGGGACCTAGAACTATTCTGCTCATGTATTAGATAATCCCAGCGGGCACACCGACGTTCACTGTCCCAAAAAGGAAATAGCCCCAATAAAAATGTAGAAAATGCAATTAAAATAAATAAAGTACACTAGTCACCATTCCGCCCCACCTCGCCATCAACGGCGAGCATGGAGATCTGGTAGACCATGCCAGAGACGGCTTCATCCTTGGCCTTGTCGCCCTCCTTGTCGCTCTCCTCCTCCTCCTCGCCGACCATCCGCCTGTGCAACCCCTCGTCGACGGTGTCCTCCCACTCGTCCTCGCCTGGCTCGCCCTCGTCTACGTCCATATCGCCTGCCTCTCGTGCCGCTCGCTCACGCAACTCCTTCAACCGCTGTCGTATCTCCTCCCGCTTCACCGCCACTCCGCACCTCAGCGAACCGGTGAACCCTGGCGTCGCCGCGAGCTTGTGGAAGCACCGCATATGGCCGGCGTCAAAGCGCCCCCAGCGCGCTCGATAGAGCTGGACCTGCACAGCCATCTGCACGTCCGCCTCAATCTCCTCCGATTTCTCCCACGTATTCCTCAGGTTGGCCTCCATCTTGCGGAGGAAGGTATTCTCGTTGCGGATCCACGTCACGACGCGGGGGATCTCGACGTTGAGCCGCTGAATTTCTTCCCATGCACGCTGGATGCGGAAGTAGCGGTCCATTGCCACCTGATACACGGGACGAGTCCACGGGCGGGACTGGATCTCCACGCGCGTGTCTCGCAGGATGTCAAAGTCCGCGAGGAATGCGTACTTGACAACCTGCTCCCAGTTAAGTGTTGGCATGGGGGGGTCGAGGGAGTTGGCGGCGACGTTGTAGTGCTCGATAGCACTCCTGACCGCCTTCGAGCATGCCTGCAAAGCTTTGGCGATGTGCTTGCGCATCTTGTAGCCTTTAAACAAGTTAGCAAGTGCTAGGAATATAATATATTGACTTACCCGTCTGCGATTGATTCATTTTTGTGAGTTCAAAGATACGCTCCACAATCAGCAGCTCCAGCGCATCGAGGGCAAGCTGGTACTTGCGTTGCTTGACCGCGATCGTCGTCGCTACCCACTTCGGCGAGGTGGTGGTCCAGCGCTCCACAATCTCGAGCGTGGCCTCAAGCTCGAGGACGCTATCCAAATCCCTCTCCATTTTCTCCCTCGCCTGCCGCCTGGCTAACTCCGCCTTCGGGACGCCGGGCTTGTATGAAGCGTCATCTGCCCTCGCACGTCTTGCCTCTGCAGCTATGGTCGCATGCTTGGCCCTGGAAAGAGCGCCCCAGTGAGGCTTCAGCAAGATTACGAAACGGCTTTACTTACTGGCTCGCACTGAGGTTGATCAGTTTCTGCACATACTCCATCTCCAAGGTCTCCACGTTCGTTTTCGGCATGTGCTTCAGGCTGAGGAGGTACATCTTCTCCTCTTCAAGCCACTGGTGGAACTCCTCGTAGTCTTCAACACCCTCTGAGCGCATCCAAGCCTTGAGCGTGGGCTCCGTCTTGAGAATCAACAGTGCCTGGTTGTAGTTGGACACGAGAAACTTTCCTGTGTGCAACATCAGCTGGAAGAACAACAGATTGGGAAAGCGCAATGTACCAAGATTTGCGTACATCTCGAAGCTGTTGAAGTGCTTTGCATACGTGGTAATCTCCTGCTGACGGTGGAACCTGCTCGCATAGCAGCATGACTTTGCGAGGCCGTTCGACCGCGAGAAATAGCGCTCGCAGCCTTGGAGGTCTTCGAGACCCATCCCCTCAACATATGTTGCGAGGAACCCGAGCTGGCAGAGGCGGTTGTGGGCGTGGCCATGGAAAGAACCCACCAGACATTTGAGCCCCTTCTCCCGTGCCTCCTCCCCGAGCTCGCTGTGGTTGATGGTTGCCTCGAAGTGGCACCCCACGTCGTACCCGGCGCCGATCTTGAGGCCGAACGCGCCAAGCAATTCCTTGACCATCGCCAGCGGATACTTGGCTCTGATTAACGGTTAGTCAAGAGTTTACTGTTTTGTGTGCAGGACTCACAATTCTCCACTCTTGATCATATCCGCGAGGACAATCACGAACTCATGGCGGCACAGCGCTAGGAACACCCCTGTCTCGTCGAAAATTCCCCACATTTTCGACGTGACATCGTTAATCATGTTCTTCCACCTATCTGCACAGGGATTATCTTCATCCTGGACAAATCATCAGCTATGTCATCAATATTCACAGAAGAAACAGCCTTACACTGTTGCCCGACTGCATCGGCAGCTGCTCGCCCAGCCTGCTCTTTGCCCACTTGTCCACCTTCTCCCGCGAGATGTAGTAGCCATCTCCCGCATCCCTGTTGTCAACATGCTCCTTCGACTTCGCCAGCATCGGCTTGTCTGCCTCGTCCTGCTCCATGGTGGTCTTCTCGCGCCGGAGCACCCGCTTGAGTGAGTCGTTGCCATCCATCGTTGTGAGGATGCTGAAGATGAGTTCATCCTCGCCTTCGAGCTTGTACATGCAAGCTGGGCACGCGTGCTTCAAGCGCCAGGAAGAGTCGCGGCCGAGGGCGTGCATAACGTGCTCGTCAGTGCGCCACCAAAGGTCGAGGTATAAGTCGTACGCGATGAAGAACTGTTGGCAAAGATATGGACGATACACCACCTGGCTTGAAGTCTCAGCCATGTTTTCTGTACCATGAAAAGAAAACATACCCCGTGGATATCACAGAGCGCCTTCACGAAGCTCTGGACCGCAAGCTGGGGGCACCGCACATTCTGGACGCGGTACGCCTCCAGGACACGGATCCTGATCGCGATGGTCGGCGTCCAAGGGGCACAGGGCATCAGGCCCTGCAGGATTAACGCTGGCGCTATCCCATTAGCGCGGTGATCCAGCTTCACTTCAATGTCGCTGGTATCTGTAAAGATAATTAGCAGGTGCCCAAAATCATGATAAAAAAAAGTAGAACTCACCGAGCATGTCCACAACTGTGAGCTCGTAGATCTCCTGCTCACCCACCCCCTCTCCCTCGTCTTCAGCACTCGCCCTACGCGGCAATTCATCCTGCGCGCACATACGGAAGTACGCGGCCAACATCTCCTGCATCTGACCCTGGAACGCGAGGTTGCGACGTTCCGTACGATCGCGACATGTTCTCCAGTCGTCTTGCTTCCTAGCGTACCATAAGAAAAGTTTTTTTAAAAAAAGTCGCACCAACCGACTTACTGTTTCATCCCTGCACTGTCTTCCCCCGAATCTTCCTCGACATCCTGCTCCAACGACGTGAATTCGCCGCCGGCGTGACTGATCTCGATCCTCGCGGACCCATCCAATATGTCCGCCATGTTGACCATATTTGGGGCATCAGGGACATCTCCAGCATGGAAGTTGTCGTCAGCAGCTAGACTTTGCAGGCGATCAAATCCTTCGCGGTGCTCTGCTTCCATGTCTATGGTTGATCTATCAGTAAAGCACAGAAAATGAGAAACATTTGTACTCTGCAAGCGCTCCCGCAACTTCCTCTCCCCATCTTGCCGGTAGACGTCCACGCCCTGCGCATTCAAGGTGGCTTGATGAGGGATGGGGCGGCCCGGAATGTGAGCTGACTTGCGGTCTGTTCCCATTATTTGAATCCTCTTCGAGTTGTTGCTCCCCTTCTTGATGTCGCTGGGTCGTCGACACATCACAGATATATGCAGAGTTGTGAAAAGAGTAACACTGAGTCACACTGGCATTACAAACGCGTTCGTTTCCATCACGCGTTCGCAACCGACCTCATTTCTCCAAGTCCCTACGCGTCGTGCCACCTCACTCCTGCCGCAGACCAATGCCCACCAGCCCCTCCCCGACACGCGCTGGAGAGTCTACAATGCCTGTGATGTCCAGTATGCCCTTTTACCTTTCTCTTTTCCGGCGCTTTCCTGCCTTCACAGCTTTTCTCCACCCACCCATCCACTCCGACAAGGAGGATACCACCAGCCTCCCAGCACTGTCTTTACCAGCACCCTCCGCGCCGCTAACGCCTGCACCCGCACCTGCTGCTGCACCTTCGCCACGACCCCTGCCCTCGCCTCCACCTCCCTCGAGCGCATCAAGGGAAAATCGAAGGCCCAGCATGACAAGAAGAGAGACGAGGCTCGCGCCGCCTCCGACAACCCCTTCCTCAAGTTGGTCCACCAAAAACACATTGAAGAGGCCAAGGTGTTCGCCCTCGAGCTCAACCTCGATGCCACGACCCTCCTGCACTCCAAGCCCGCCTGGCTGGGGAGTCGCTTGGCTGGGGAGGACGACTTCGCTTTCACGAAACCCGCAGCACTACACAATCTCAGCACTGAGCTCGGGGGGATCTCGTACACACAGGAGTAAATCAACGCCCTCAGCGCAATGCAGGGGTTCATGTACATTGCATGGCTTGGAATGTACGCACCCTCCCCTTCATTCCGGTCCAGGCACTCCACGCTAACCAATCCCCCAGCCTCACCATCCACCTCCTCGACAGCCACCGCCATATAATCACCCTCCTCGGATGCATGCCGCATGACCTCGCAGCATGGAAGGTGGTCACCAACGGCACTGCCAGTCTGCTCAAGGAGTGTCTCTCGCTGCAACAATGCCACCAACACCAAGCTCACAGACAAGCTGCTCGCCCACAAATATTTTCGACCCCTCGCTCTGTTTGCCAATAGTAAGCCACCCCCGCTCCGTGCTCAGGCCTGTGCTGATCAGCATTCAATGCTTTTCATGATGTGGGCCCCCATCCACTTCGCCTTCTACCAGGGGCAGAGGGCCCTTCTCGCCGCCTGGAAGCCCTCGATGCGCCCCAACTTCGTCCGAAGCGTATTCGCCGCCTGCACCTTCAATTTCGGCCCGCACACCATCTGTGCGCCACATCTCGACTTTGGTAACCTTTTGTGGGGGTGGTGCGCCATCACCACGCTTGGGGACTTTGACCCCGACCTCGACCTCAGCGGGCACCTCATCCTGTGGGATCTACACCTCGTTATTTGTTTCCCCCCTGGCTCCATCATTCTTTTCCCCTCAGCCCTCATCCGCCATTCCAATGTACCCATCCGGGCTCACGAGCACCGCTGCTCGTTCATGCAGTACACAGCTGGCGGAGTCTTTCAATGGGTGCGCAATGGCTTCAAGACAAACAAAGATTGGGAGCTATTGGCGTCGTGGGAGGACTTGGCAGCACGTGCAGTGGAGAGCAAGGGGTGCTGGGACAAGGGGATGAAGATGTTTAGTACCATTGATGACTTGTAGCACTCGCAGTGTACTCCCCCAATTTAATCCCATTTTTTTGGCTATACTTTTGCGACCTGCGAGGACTTAGAAATGTGTCTTCATGCAGATCGGCCGACGCCTCCGATATCACGAACTCATAAATGATGGGACAAAAATTAGTGAATATAAAATCAGGTAGGGCCCTACAGACTCTAGAAAATTGGGAAGATGATCTCTGAGTGTGTCCCGGACAATAGATTATTTTGGTCCAGGGTTCATAAATCAGAGGAAATGCAATAAAAGTTTCGAGAATGTGAGCCACAAAGGCGGCCAAAGTGACCCACTTTCTTACTGCCACTTCGACGATCTCCCCATTTCAAGAGCTCAATTCCTCTGCTCTCTCCTGTCAAAGGCATGCAGTCAGACGAAGAGCAGCCTTCCTCTCATGCGGAGGCACCACAACGCTTCCGTGAAAGGTGAAAACCTGCACACCGTCAAGTTATGAGCAACTGACATGGCGGGCCCCTAGACGAGCTCTCCGCCTCAATCCTCCGCTCCCTACTGTCAAGGGCAAGCTTTCAGACGAAGAGAAGCATGCAAGCCACGCTGAAGCTCAATGACGCTTCCGCGAACGGTAAAATACCGCACCCTTGCAGTTTTACAGCACTTACATTGCAGGCCCCAGAAATCTCGACGCAATATGTGCACAGGCTCGGCAGCGCATGCAAAGGTATGTGCCCTGCGCTGCATTGGTTTTGTGTGCTACCTGAATGCCCCTTGTACAGACTGTGTGCACAACCTCACTCACCTGAAGAAGTACAGCAGGCGCTGAAGAAACGCCGCGAGGCGGACGCCACGGACAACGAACTGTGAGGTGTACCGTTTTGGAGGAGTACCCTATGCTCACACCCACCCAATCCATTAGTCGCCGCAGGCGGTATGCCGCACCTGTAATATTGTGCTGAAATGTATGGCTGACCACCCTCACTTGCCAGAAAATTTGTGGCCAAGCACGGGCACAACAATTTCATGGATTACTATTTCCCCAAGTACGCAGAGCTTGGGCAGAAGTACCTGCCCCGATTGCGATTTGAAGACGGTCCCGCCGCTGCAAAAAAGACCATGAAGTCAAGGAATTCAAGACGTGCCGGAATTTCGTTGGGAATGGGAGGCGGAAAATAGAGAATACTACACAATGCCAATAGATGTACCAGGCTCTAAGATATGTGCCTTGCAGGCTTTCCTAGAGGCAAAAGAATAGTCTACAATTGATACCCCACGGCATGACCGATGTACTGACGGTTGAAGACAGAAAAAAGCGGTGAGGGGTCACGTCTCACTGCGACCTCGGTGATTGCTGCACTAAGCACAGCCACCTTAGTGATGGATGTCAGCAAGGTGTCGCACAAAGGTGAGGAGGTTTAGGTACTGGATATCCCAGTGAAAACTCAGTCTTGGGTGGTATCAACCTATATTGGGAGGTATTGCACAGTCTTGTAAATTAATCCTAAGACCACGCGATACCTTCAAATGACCAAAGTACTCAATGATGTCATTTGACCTATTCGTGATACACTCTAGACCACTTCAAGACAAATCTAAGGTCATCCGATACCACACAATACCACTCAAGACCGTGTGTTTGCTCGGAATATTAATCACAGCCTCAAAAATTACCAAAACGAGGCCCTGATGCGACCAGACCCATGGGGATAGATCAATGTGCGTGTCACTAGAAAAGATGACGTGTCACCTGTGTCGTCACTTTTGCTTCTCTCCCACCAACCACCACCATCCTCTGCAGATGAGATGGAGGAGGGACATAACCGAACTGCAGCGGTTATGTCGCCCCTCCATCTCATGCACAGATGAGGGTTAAAGGTGAGTGCTATCAACTTTTCACTCTGCTGACCACAATCTTTTCAGCCCACCTACCCTTCTACCCCACTTTCGCCTTGCCTGATCGGATGTTAGCCAACAGGCTCTTTGGACGCAGGCATGTATACATGCTTGTGCTGATCACATTATAATGTGTGAGTGGACTGCAGCCGGGATTCAGTCCTTCGGGGCTTTGATGTTCAGCTGTGGCCAGAACGGAGATGTTCTTAAATATCGAGAGGCTGCTGGGGGGATTCATCTCCTCCACAGTAACCCAAAATGAATGGAAACATTCTTGCTCTGGGGATTCTAGTCCGTCCGCAGCAACCCCAATAAACGGAGGCGTTAGGTTTTTTTTTGGGTTATCTTGCACGTTGATGGTAGCTTTCGCTTTCCTTATTCCTTTTTGCCTCTCTGATGATTTTGTTTCTAGATGTACAACTCTTCCACATTTCTGGTTTTATATTACATTGCAGAACCTGTACTGTCTTGGCGTAAGTGATCATGGCTCTACAATTCCGTGAAGATTGCGCAACTTCACGGAATTGTAGAGCCATGAGCACTTACACCGCGCTTTAGTTAGAATTTTGTAGCTATAGATCCAAATTTGCATGATCAACATTAAGATGGACCTAATGCGGCACTTTCACCTGCATCGTGGTGTAAATTGCGACCGCTATGAAAATGGATGTGCTGGATTTGGAGGATTTTTGGTTCCAGGGGTCTACATACATCCCTCAACAGGTTGGCCAAAGTTAAAAACAGGACTCACCGTGCACCAGCGCTAATCACGGCACGTAGGGTATACATTGAATATTGCGTGGTGTGAAATTTAAATTGCGACCGCTATGAAAATGGATGCGCTGGATTTGGAGGATTTTTGGTTTCAGGGCTCTACATACATCCTTCAACAGGTTGGCCAAAGTTAAAAACAGGACTCCCCGCTTACTGGCAATAACCACAGCAGGTAGGGTAAAAATTGAATATTGCATGGCGTGAAATCTAAATCGCGGCCGCTATGGAAATGGATGCACTGGATTTGGAAGATTTTTGGTTTCGAACACACATGACGGCATCTGCAACTGGCTCGTGGCTCACATATGTACTTAAAAATTGAAGCCTCACGCTAAGTACTTTTAACTAATGTTATTCATTCATTATATTTAAGTATATTTAAATTAGCTCTTTGTTGATTGCAAGTCTAAGTACGACAAAGCTTTATTGTACATCCCATCAACGCATGCGGACCACATGTGTTTAACGCATGCGGACCACATGTGTTTAACGCATGTGGTTTCCACATGTGTCAGTGTTTGCCCCCGGTGTGGTTTTTCTCTTTCTCTGTGATGTTCTCTGCAACTTAGTCGTCGAGGATGCCTGTTCGCATTCTGTCCCAAACATGTTGGCACGTGCTCTAGAGTACAAACAGGCCCCAACCGTCTTTTCTCCCTACACCGCACGCAGACTTTTCTGGCTCTCTTTCTTTTGGTCGCAACAACTCCATGGCCGACGACTGCGAGGATGCCCCTAGATCCTCCCCTATACCTGACTCCCCTTCTGCTGACACTGCCCCAAAACCCTGCCATGTGGTCGACTTCGAACCGGATGATGACGAGTGGGAGGATGAGGACACTCAACTGGAAGGGCTCGGGACTACAACGCACGGAAGCCCCAACCGCACTCGTCCGGTAATCCCTTGTCTCTCATACACAGACACATCAAGAATCTGACATTTGTACCTGTAGGTAATTCCCATTCGCAAACACCGGCGCATCGTCCGCGGCGCCAACTCGCACGCCACTATGGAGGCACGGGCCAAGAGTTCGGGCAGCCGCAAAAGCTTCGCTGCTGACCTCGCCGCCTGGGAGGTGGAGCGCAAGGAGTGTGTGCAGGAGCTCGCGGAAAAACATTCCATGAAGGTCAAGGAGGTCCGCCGCTGGATGCTGTCGACATCCGTGTTCAAACCCACGCGCAAAGTCAGCCTCTACAATGCGAAGATAGCGCGCATCATGGCGGGCTTGAATGAAGGTGTGCACCATTTTTGGTTACATAGCGTTCTGGGCCCCTGATTTGGTGTTACAGGCCGGGCGTTGGGCGAGCGGTACAAGCTGGCCGATGTGAAGCGTATGGTCAGGCATGACCCCACGATGCTTGACGCGTTCACTGAGGAGGAGGAGGCTGAGATGGTGGAGGACTTGGTCGAGAAGCAAAAGACGCAGTTCCGCGGTACACGTGCCAATAATCTTGCCGCTGGTGCGGACACAAAGCGTACAGTGGAGCGCATGATGTTGGAAGTGTGTTTCTTGTTTCAGTCCTCGAGTGCCGTTACTCACCAACTCCTAGATTACAGGCCTTGCGGAGCGCGTGGGGATGATCAGATTCGCCATGTTCACCTGCGGCCACATCCATGATAAAACCATCCCTGTCACCATCCAGTCGTGGGGGGCGCTCGACTTTTTCCGGGAGATTTTGAAGAAAGACCCTGATGATGTGGCGGCATTGTTCGAGCTGTGGGCCGTGAGTCGGGAGCGAGGTAAGTCCCTAATTGAGATGAGTGGAGGCCGCCCTACTGATTTTTCCGGCACGTGTTAAAGGAGACACGGGCGCAGATACACTGATAGGCATGCAGCAAGACTGCATGAATATGATCACCTCGGGTCTGCGTAAGTCATCGTCTGGGCTTCGTCCTTTGAAGTTTGCTGATTTTTTTTTCAATTGTACAGGCACGGTCTTGGGCAAGACGAAGGTCAAAATGAATTTCGAGAATTACATCAAGTCAATCGTCGAGGGGAAGAACGTGGGCCTGGTCAGGTGGCCCGAGGATGTCGAATTCAAGTGCATGTCAAAGCAGTCAAAGATCGGCCCGCTGCGCACCCACTGTGATGCCCTCAAATGCGGAATGGTCCGATGGAAGGTGCTGAGTGCAGGAGAGAAGAGGCGGCTCGTGGAGCAGTTCAAGGAGATGGTGGAGAAGGGCGAGGCGCAGGCGAAGGTGGGGAAGGCGAGGGGCGAGGGAGCATGCCAGGCATTGAGCGGCGTGTCGCGCTCGAGGAAGAGGAAGACGCCACAGGAGAGCGAGGAGGAGGACGACCACCACCACGCTCCCCCGAAGCCCAAGGCGAGCCGCACGTTGCGCCCGAGGCGGAAGACATCGTCAGCGAAGCAGGTGGAGCCAAGGGAGGGCGAGGGGGATGAGGACGACGACGACGACAATGTCCGCCCCACAAAGGCCAAATCAAGCCGCATGTCACGTGCAAAGCAAAGATGCAGGCGAACCCGAGCGAGGACGAGGAGGACAGCAACAACAACACCGGTGCACCTTGCAAGGCCATCTCGGAGATGACGGTGCAAGAGAAGCGCGCACGGCTCATGCACCTGGTGGCAAAGTCCCGCAAGGTAAGCGGCGAGGGGGAGCGTGGCGCCCGGAGGTTGTCCAAGCGCACTCGTGACGAGGAGCCAGTCCAGCCTCGCAAGAAGGTGAAGCGGAAGGCAAACGAGGGGGAGGGGCATGCGAGTGGCAAGGGATCGAAGCGCAAGAGGGATGCAGAGGAGGATGAGGGGGGGCAGAAGAGGAAGAAGAAGAAGACCAGCAAGGAGGTCCCCACCCCCACGCAGGCTGCCCCCGTCAAGCCGAGGTCCAAGCCACCTGCCGCCAAATTCGCAACCAGCACCACCACCGGCGACCTGCCCGTGACGACCACCGACGACGTGCCTGCGAGGATCACCACCAGTGGCGCGCCTTCGACCACAAGCATCAGCAACGCGCCCGCCACCACCACTACCAGTGCGCCTGTGATGACCAACACCGGCGACACACCTTCGATCACAACAACCACCACTGGCAATGCACCCATGACGATCACCACCAGCAGTGCACCTTCGACCACGAGCACCGGTGATGTGCCTGCCACCATCACCACTAGCGCTGTGATAAGGACCGCGTTGCTACGGTGTGAAATAAGTGGGATTCGCGGTGTAGCGCGTATCGTCCTCTAGGGGTTTTATTGGAGGGAGTCCTAGGATGAGGTAGTGGCACTTTGGGCGAGCACGTGTGGTTCCGATGTGTTTATACCCGGGTTGGGTGCTGTGTGGTAAGCTGCAAAGAACGGTCTTAGAAGGTGAAATACTTGTTCAGGTAGGTCAGTGGTGAACGGTGACGCTTCTGAACCCTAAAGCCTCTGCTTCTTCTCTACTCCGATGCTTTCCCCTTTGTGCTGGGCGAGGGAGCGAGGTGATGGATCTGCCAAGCGGGAGACTCCGCAGACGGCTTCAACGTCGACAAGGATACGGTGTACGGCGAGTGGGGTCGCTTTGGTACGCTCGGGTGGGTGTAGACGATTTGCCAGATGAACCTTCACAAGGTTCCCACTACTACAAGACGGAGTGTCTGCGTAGGAAGGTGTGCGCTTGGTGAAGGCGACGAGGATGAGGAGAGCGAGCTCTGAAGAGGAGCTGCAATGGGGGAGGAGAGTAGAGTGCCCGAAGACAAGCGTTAACTGGTGTGTGTGTGTGTGTGATCAACTCTGTATTGGATGGGCAAGGTACACAGGAGGGGAAGAGTGGGGGAAAACAACTACCCAAGAATTGACTGACTACTGCAGACTTTTCATGGGGCATTTATACTTATCGCCCTCGCACAGCCTCCGGGCCCCGTTACCATGTGTTCCCTCCTCCCAGAACGTCCACATGTCGTTGGGAGACCAAATCCCTGGAGGGTACGAGGAACAGAACCGATATTTTCGGACATTTCGATTGTATCCCTGGTGGGAAGGCCGTTCTCTGGAGACAAACCTTGAATTTGATCAAGGGAGCGACCCTTGTTTCAGGTTCGTGCCCAGAAAGGCTGAATCCTCCCGCGGGCTGTCAGTATGAGGTGCAAATGAGCCTGAGATGTCCGCGGTTGCAAGTCTACTCGCTGGGGATTCATATCTCTGTCGGGTATGGGCGTGAATAGAGTGTGCATAGTCCATGCTTGCGCTGCCAGAGCTTGCGTGGTGACTGTGAGTCGTTGTGGTGTGCGTCCCCTGCGGGGAGATGGCCCGAGTGTGATTGTCCCCCGAGGGATGCAACTCGAGCGGTCTTTCCCCCGTGGGATTGGTATCTGGGAGTCCTGTGGCGTGGATCGCTGCTGCGTGCGAGGTCGATGGGAATAAATGGAGCGCATAGGAAGGTCATGACAAAGGTCCGTGGTGCTGGGTGGGTCGAGTTGGTACAGGGGGCGGGTCTTTCCCATGGGGGATTGGCCTCCAAAGCTTCTGTAGCGTGGATTGTCACTGTGTGCGAGGTGAATGGGGTCGAGTAGAGTGTCGAGGACGATCGTGGCGAATTGTTGCGTTGCTGTGTGCGTCGAGTTGGTGCAGAGTGCAGCTCATCCCCCGTGGGTATTAGGTGTATCCGCATGTGGCTTCTTGCTGCTTCCCAACGAGGAAATTGGTCTTTCTTTGATCGAGACGCGCTGTCATCCCCATCGTGTCGGTGCTGCTGCGCGAGGGCATACGCAGGGCGTATCCGGCCCTCACAGCGCGCCCGTGAGCACCAGCACCGGCGACGCGCCCGCCACCAAGGACGCTGCAGGCACACTGCTCGGGGAAGTCACCAACGGCACTGCACTGAAGCCCGCCAAGTGCAATACGGTCAAGGGGAGGGCAGGGGGACCTCCCGGTGTACGTCCCTGAGGTGTAGATACTATATTTTCTTGGTAGACAGGTGTCCAGTATTATTACTGTTTTATTCATTTCTTTTGGCTGATTTCCTTTTTGAGATGGAGGGCATCGGGCCCGCCAGGGCTTATATAATACAGCTGAAGAATAAGTTCTAAGTCCCCAGAAGCATATATGCTGCAAAGTGTTTGCAGCATATATGGCAGAAACAGCAGCATATTTAGCAGCATAGGCAGATTGCTCGAATCGCTTCTAATTAGAAGGGGCACACATGGAGCCATGCCCATTCTAACTGGAACTGAATACTGGGATTATCAGGTGATATACTGACGTCTCAAGTCCAGACTTACTCCGGACCTCAAAGCAAAAGGCCGATTATCTCAAAGCGGGCATCCGAGAGGGTATTACTGCGAAGCTCGGTGCGTGTATTAATTCTTGTACTTGTTCTCGAACCCATTATATATACAGTAGCGATTACGGGCCAGGAAAACGCGCAGATGGTGTATGTCTGGTACGAGGAGGACATTATCCAGAAGTCCGGTGTCATCCTCGTCGGATGGACCTTCCCCGAGCTCGTCAACCCCACCGAATTGAGTACCTCGCTCCCCGCACTTCAAGAACTCCACGAGGCGATCCAGTCCGACAAGGGCAAGTTTGTCAAGCTCACCGCAGAATTATTGAAGACGCGCAAGGACGAGTGGCAGCTGGATGTCGCAGCCGGGCGTATTGAGAAGAAAGGGCGCGCAGAGCGGTCGGACAAAGGCAAGAAGTGCGCCCGCAAAGCAGACGACAATGACGCTGGGGATGACGACACCGAGGAGGGGCACACCGGCGGGGACGGCAACAACGACAGACCCGCACCTGCACCACCAGTTAAACGGCGTCGCATCACCGCCAAGAAGACGCCTGCGCCTACCCCCACCGACCCTATCGTCGAGGAGCCACGCACCGACGCCGAGGACGTGACTGAGGTCCGCCCACCTGCACGCACCAAATCTGCGTGCCGCGCAGACGTGGCTACCAAGTCCAAGGCGGCACCCAGGATGGCAGCACCCAAGGCGCATGGCCCACGCCAGGATGATACGACCTGCGCGGCCATCGAGAAGATGAAGGCTCAGCGCCTTACCGCCAAGAACACGATCGGCAGCGCTTCTGAAGTGCACCAACCCGAGGACGACGACGACGACGACGCTGTACCACGCCCCCGCAAATCCTTCAAGAGTTGTACCATCATTACCAGCGAAGATGAGCACGATGATGATCCCGATGCTGACGAGGATGACAAGTCCGGCGTGGGTGGGAGCGGGGTGGGCGGAGCAGATGTGTCGGGCGCGGCGGGCGGTGTGGGTGAAGGCGGCGCCATTAGCACCGGTGTAGCTGCATAAACGGTGCCGCCCATCCATGCAGCTCATTATGCGCTGTTTTTTTTTAACTGTCCAGTCAAATATATCATTGTTTCTGCTTCCGTCCTTGGTTTCTGTACTTTTTAGAGTGATTATCTAAGCGCCAAGGACGCGCTCAATATACAGGTGTGTAGAGTATATATAACAGCTATATAACGAAAGTGGCGGGACAGCGGGACAGCAAGCGGGAGGGCGGGATCAGGATGGGCGGCATGATATGTGACCATCATGATGATGGTGACAAAGCGGTCCGGGGGCGGCGGATGCCGTGTGCCGAGCGCCCACGGAGTATGCCGAGCGCCTCCCACGGCTATCGATACTCTCTGTGCACCCAAGTCATTTGGGCGGGTATTTAAGGGGGGGTATTATCACAAGGTAAGCGTTTTAGCGATATTAACTACCGGCTGTTGGCCGATCACCATGGGAACATGGCAACTGATGGGTTACCATACTAGGGTAGGGTAGGTGGATCAGCCACACACAGCCTCAGCTCAGGATTGTACTGTGATAGACATCACCAGACGTTCTTGTGCCACTGGCAGATGATGTCATAGGAGATGAAGAGCTGCACAATATTGTTGTACCCAGCAAGGCTCTTCCAGACTATGTAGTCCATGTTAATATATCTGAGGCATACATCAGTTTAGCGTCTTCAGGACCAGGGTCACAACATACCGCTCCCCCTTCTGCAGGTCAGCGACACTGTTCAGAAGCTTCATGTTGTGCCGGGCGCAGTTGGCGATCCCGATCCAAGAGGAGGCCGTCCTGTGAGCCACACAATCTAGCTGGTCAACCGTGTTGTGGGCAACACATGTGCTCTTCTAATTGCCCAAAGTCAATCAAGGTGTCACATTCACACACTTCGGGCACTCACCTCCGATGCCATGTACTCATCCACCTTTGAAAAGAACACGAACCCGTCCCCAAGAGATGGATCTTCCTCCTCACTCGAGATGTGCTTTTGCTTCATCCTGAAATTTGTGTTGATCACGAGAAACAACATGTATAGAAAGTGTTTCTCCTGGGGTGCCGTCTTCCTATCTCTGTCATGCAGTAGGTTCTTCCTGGGCTGCGGGCATGCTGGGCATAGCAACACGCACTCGCCGGCTCTCATCCCTGCTATCCCATTGGCAGCGTGCCCACGTGCAGCGCACTTGAGCATCTGGAGATGGCACCATTCCCAGGCCATCCTTTGAAACTCATTGTAGCGAACCTGTCCTATGTCTCAGATGCGTGGTAGCAGATTGAGAAAATCCTAGTACGTACCCTTGGCTGAAATTCCCCGCTGTTGTTGGTCTCTTGGGCAAGGCTATTGTAGAAGTGGTGGGTGGATATCTTCCCTTCCAGCGACACCAGATGGAACTTGCAGAGGACTTGAAAACTGGCTGCTGAGGCGGGGTTTGTCATCATTGCAGGGTATAGTCAGGCGCGCAGGAGCTGGATATCATGTGTCTCACAGCACACGCAGGAACAAAAGTCCAACCCCACCTCATGAATCCCATTGGAGTCAACAATGCAAAAGTCATCTCTCTTTAGCTCCTGGCCGGGAAGCTGTGCCGTTGCCCTCTTCGTGAGGGTGCCGGGACATGTACCATTTCGACCGTGGCTGAGCTGGATTTGGAGGCCCAACAACCTTAAATTTTGCCGGAAAAAACTGTCGCCCACCCAAACCTGAAGAAATGGGTAAGTGTAGTAATCCTATGGCAACAGTTAACCGCACCTCAACACAGTGAAGAGGGTTGTCCTTATGAATGGACACTACACATGCCGGGCAGAACAGAGCATCGGTGAAGCAGTCTCTGCATCGCCATATTGCCTCAATGACAGGTGCAGGACAGCCACTGCACATTGTCTGGTGCCGAGGATCCCCCAGCCCTCGAGGTACGCTCACATTTATCCCGAGTCCATTGGCAAGTAGAATGATCCGGCCCCCCCACGGTCGTCAGCGAGTGAAAAGCTGATGTAAAAAAAACACTCACCAACTCTCGGTCCTCGCACAGTGTATGCTCCACAGGATGCCCTTCGTCAAAAGGGAAAACCTCCTCCTCCCCAAAGGAAAAAGGACTGTTAACTGTGTTCCAAGTTTCAGCCATCGGGACCTCAACGTCGGGTTGGAGCAACTTGTGCTCAGGGAAGCGGGGTCGCCCACCCATTGGCAATGTGGGGACAATGACCATCCTCATCGATGTATGGGTCTGCACAAGTGAATCTGTATGGGTCGATCGATGAAACAGGCCCTCCTGTTGCGCACGAGGCTCCTGCTTGTCTTCGTCACTGTTCGAGAGTAGGGCTGTGGTCATGCTGTTGATCTTTCATTTGGGAGGCATGGTCCAGGAGTAGAATTAACAGGAGGGAGGATAAGGGTAGAATTAAACGAGTGGATAAACACGTCCGCATTTCATCATGGTTGGTGACTGTCACAAGTGAGATGATCACGTGTACTGCTTACCAAGACTCACACAAAGGAGATTTATTCAAGCAGCCTACATCCCTGGATACTATACTTACTTAGAAATACAGGTAGAGCTTTCAGATTATAAGTTTTCATCAATGATGCAAATTTCTTCGATGATTCATGGGTCATATCACACAAACCGCTCCAAGTCGTTGGAATGAATTGTGTTGCTGGAGTTGGGAAAGGATGTTTGAGTTGACGAGATTTGGTAAGGAAAAAGAATATTAGTAGCCTTGTTGAAAGCCGGCTAACAGAAGTATCCATTGACGAGGTTAAAATGTATGTTTTTCGTGCACGAGGGCCGAATAGACTTGGGGACCGTTTAGAGGGGCATCTGTAGTGCCTGGGTGTATTTTAGTTCAGGGAATTTGGGCTAGAAATGGTAAAGATGTACACAGACCTCGGTCCTCGTCCTAATCCAGAAGATTGGATCAAATGCGAGGTCAGTGTGTGCGCACATCATATGCGGGGGCCAAATGGAATGAACGATGGTGTAGAGGGGTTTCCAGAGTGCCTGTCTGTACTTCAGTTCAGGGGATTTGGGCAGATTTGGAAGAGTCAATCAAAGACGAGTGTTGATGATCGCATCAGCACCGTGCTTAGCCAAACTGGCAACTGGAAGGCACAGAACATCTGCCCTCCGTGCTTCTACAAGACGGAGAGGGAACCCAAGCTCAAGCTGTCCTACATGGCAACAATCGATAATAACAGCTCTCTCAAGCTTGTCGACTCGAGCTTTCTCTCGGGGAAGACAAGTGCTGATAATCACACTTCAAAATTGTGGTGATGGATAACTCTGAAAGATGTGGACAGGTTCAAGGACGACGTTGCTACAGCTCAGAAAAAGGTGTGCACAGTCATGCCTTATAATTCTATTTCATTTACATCCCCTAGCCCAAGAAGAAATCAGCCAATCCAGCGTCAGAGGCAGTATCTGATGTTAGTGAATCACAGTCTGACGGAGCACCACCTGTCAATCAACCAGTTGACAATGACGACAACGACATCGCCTGGCTCAATGTCAATGAGCTCCAGGCTGAGGATGCCCACGAGCTGGAGGCATGTATCAATGTGTGTGTTGAGCGTTGGCGTGCAGCTGCACCCGAGGTGCACAAGAAAATGTTTCATGACGGGAACATGGTCGTGGCAACAAACCAAGAGAAAATTCCGGCAACAGCAAAAAGATGTGTGATATGATCCGTAGTGGTGAACTGTATGTATATTTCAATCTCCTTGGGGCTAGTCATTAACAGAGTTGACAGAATGAAATACCTGTTGGTGATCGTTAACCACCTCTTCAACAAGTACGACGCTGAGCCTGTGATTGGCTATGACATAATGTGTGCATTTATCAAGACATTACTCTCGAGCTCGCTGGGTGCACACACCATTGATCTACGCATGCAAGGTGTTGTTCCCGCCTTTCATGGACATGCTCACAATCGTGAATGCCAAATCGGGTGGCATCCCCTTTACGTTGAAGGGATGGGAATTGAAGACTTTGAAGAATCACTGCAGGCAAGGTACATTTTTACTGCTGCTTTCGCTCAGAATTTATGAGGATATTTTATGTAATAGTATCACAATAATATCAGTTGATTTTATGATGATATTATAGGTAATTTGCCATAAAATCAATGATACTATGGTGATAGCCGATAAAATCACTGTACTATCATACTGAAAGCCTTGATTTTATTCTGATACTATTATATAAAATATCAGGATAAATTACTATTGAAATCAGTCATAAAAATGGTCATTGCCCGCAGTGAATGTGAACGCACATTCGCAGAGTCCAATAATCTAGCTTCTGTTACCCATCTTGCCACCCCGTTCCATCGGCAGCAGCAGCTCAATGAACACTTCGACTTCCACGACCTCGATAAGCATGCTAGTTCTGGTAGAGTCTCTAATCTTCATCTCCTTTGGGCTCTGATCTGATGACTGATAGGCAATTTTATCTTTCAAAACTATCGCCAAGCTCTCAAAAGGATTAACAAGAGCTTGCAGCAGCTTCGAGCGCTTGAGGAGAAGACAAAGACCTCTGGCCCTGACTATGAACACTTCCTCGAGGAAGAAAGAGTCTACTTCAAGAGCAAAAAGACCGAGGATCCAGCAATCACACGCAAAGTGGATTATATGGAACTGCTTGTGAAACTGCAGAATGCCAGGTGGGTCTGTTCTCCTTATTTACACCTTGTAGCCTAACGTGGTTCAGTACGGCGTCAAATGAAGCAAAGCGGGACTACCAGCGCCGTGATTATGATATCATTCACAATGGTTTTCAAGCACCTCAAATCCAGGCTGTCAACCGTTGATATCGCACCACCCATACTTGATACCTCGCAATTGAGGAAGAAGTCTGCATTTTCGAAGATCTCCACTGGTTGAACATTTCAAGTTTTTCACTGAGAATATCAGTGAAAAACTTTCTTAATTTTTCACACCTTTTTCACTGAGAAGGAAGTGAAAAATTTAAAAACAATTTCAGGACTCTTTGATTGCAAGGTGAAATTTTCGAAATAAAATTGTAAAGTGCTGAAAAACTGTTAAATTTTTCATGTACTTTTTGAGTGAAAAAGTGTGCAAAATGAAGGAAGTTTTTCACCAATATTTTCACTGAAAAATTCAAAAAGCTCAACCAGTGCTCCACAATATTGATCCTCGCTGGACTCCAGGATCAAAGAAGTACAAACATGTGCTAGTTCTGATGACTGAACACAAATACCAGCAGGCACTTGACAAACTCGAAAGTCTTGTGGTCAAACAGCTGTTTGAGCTTACGAAATTTGGCATGAGCGGTGTTGGTATGCAATCAGTTAACTCAGAAAGCGGATTACTGACATTCAGAAAGGCTACAAACTGCGTGAGAAGATTAGCCAAGCCCTCCATATGCGTGTGCAGGCAATCAGGACGGCTCTGGAGCAATACAATGTCGCTGTGTCACAATTGAATCCGTCACAGGAACACTTTACGTGGGCATCCATCATTGACGCCACCACTCTTTCTGAGTTTGATCTTCTCCGCGAGACCAAGACTGACATCCGCTCACTTCCATGGGCCAACCCATTCAACCGGGAGGCCATGGTGCTCTACTTCCATGTGAAGCAAGCGAAGGAGGAAATCAACCGTCTCAATGTTGAAATCCACTGCACCCTCGCATTCCTGGTCAATGATCACGTTCTGAGTCAATGATCACGTTTAATACATCTGCGCCATCCGTGCAAACATCATGGTGGTGCCCCATTTGGCTCACAAACTATCGCAGCAGTGGATTGGGCGCACAGCTGTGAATACAGTTATTGCACGCCAGTTTCGCAAGCTGACTCGACTCCAAGGCTTCACTGGAAGCCTTTTTCCTGGTACACACATCGGCTGTGATCCTGCCATCAATGACAGCGAAACTCTCCCTCTGTGGGCCGCGCAGGAACTGGGAATCCAGCGAACTGTGGTCGAGTATGATGAGTGCAATATCAATGTGGACTCAGACGACGAGGGAAACATGTGGGAAACAGAGGGGGTCGAAGATTTGATGGTCCAGCTCATGGAACGGCTTGATGTACAAGAAGTAGATGTCTAATGAACGATTTTATGCTGCCTGAGTGGATAAATGCCCGCAGTGACAGCTGTAGCCTATTGGTTCGGACTGTCAGACCGTACTCAGTCTTCAATTTGAGTTGCCGGAATTCAACACAACCCCGATGTTCATGAAGTGTATTGGACGTTAGATAGGTTTATTTGTGGTGTAGATTACTCTAAAGATATGCATCCCCATCCTAAGAAAGTTCCATGAGGTGAGGTGAAGTAGGGAGTATCTTATTCCCGATTTTCTCTCTCTCTCTTTGCCTGTATACGATACGGACCTCAACCCACCCCGAAATCCCTTGAAAGGCATAAATTTTGGTCAGATTTCAAATGTGCCTGGGAGGTTCAGCTCTATGATATGTTGTTTTGGGTATCATGGGGGGCTTATAATCTATATGTGCAGAGAGAAATGAGCATAAACCAGTTGGAAATAGGCTCTGACATTCTCATGTCTCATCTGGCTGAGTGGTCTGAATATTATATCCTGTGGACTTGAGACGCTGGAACATGATATTAGTCGTTGTAATTATCATTCTGGTGAGATATGATATGATTCTGTGCATACCAGAAGTGTATAATCGAGGAAGAGCAGCCAGCCAGTAGTTAGCTTGCCTTCAACATGGAAAAATACCAATGACCTCAGTTCTCTCCCTAAACCTGAATAACATATTGATACATGTTTTCAGAGATTTATAGGTGTATAACACGTAAAGTGGGTCTACAGTATGTCATTAGAGGTTTTTGATAGGGGCTTGTTTCGAATTCGGCTGATCAATCTGTCAACATTTACCGAGCCTCGAGCCTCTCTTTGCTTCCTGCCACGTCGCACTACCATGGATGACTCACACAACTGGGGCCTCCCTGGTATTCACATTCCGACCCCACCCAATGCTGGCCCTGTCCCCATTGCCTGGGATTCACTGAAATTCAATCCTCTCGGCCTTTTTGATCTTTGCCGCTGCCTCGGGGTTCTGACTAACGAACCTGGTTGTTTCACTGCCCACCAGCAGAAATTCGAAGCGGCTGACCTGGCCTGGCTCGCAGCTGGTGCAAGCGACAACAGCACTCACCAAGTTCCTCTCAACACATTCTTTCCCAAATTTTGTCAGCTACGCGACTCCGTTCCTACTGACAAAACGGGGTCAGCATTGAGGAAGGATTTTGAGGAGTGCATTTGGAAGCTTATCTGGGACTTGGTATGTCTCATTACATTCTCAGCTTAACTTAAAATCCTTACCTTTGAGTAAGCTAACTTGTGGGACCGTGCTTATGGGGGAACTACTCTGGTTCTCCACGCCAGCGGGACAACTGTCCCGAACACCCCCCTCCAGCCTGAGTACTACCATGCAGATGTGTACCTCCCCCCTGTATTTGTCAAGGAAAGCCCCACGAGCAACCTCACCCTTGCGCACATCGCCCAGATCTTCATTGAGTATGTGGGGATGCTAACAGCCGAACACTGGACATGAGCCGCCTATAAGAAGGGCTGGCATCAGCAAATCTGAAAATCTCTGATATGACCTGATTTGGAACACCGTGCCGGGTGCTGCCGCCAAGGCCATGCATGCCAACGCCAGGCCAGATGTTGCCTTCCATAGGTTCATCTGGCCTGATATACGCCTTGCAAAGGCACATCAGGCTGCCGTAGTCATGTAACCTAGTATCGGTCCCTTGCCGCAATATATTACCACATATACATACCTATCTCGCCAAGGCCTCAGCCTGCGCCAACAATGCAGGGTCGCACCGAATGAACTGAGGCATCTAATCACAGCGGTGCGTACCCCTCTGCCACCTCCTCCGGGATAAAGCCGTCCCCATCCTCTGGGCCTAAATCCTGCTCTTCATCCGAATCGTCACCCTCAAGCGGGTCCTCCTCGTCATCCGAATCCGACTCTGATGAGTCGGACTTATTATCGTCCGCACCTGGGACCACGACGCGAGCGGCGGGTTCTTTGGGGGGAGCCACCGGAACATTGAGCACATCGGGGACGGTGATGGAAGCGGGGAACTCCTCCATGTCTTCGTCGTCATGCTCGGTGCTAGGTCCAAGCTCATCTGCTTCATCGGGTGGAATGTCGACGTGGTAGTGCCCCACGCCGCCTCCGATGTAGCGCATTACCATGTCCCGGTCCACAAAACTGGAGGCTATATCAATATAGGGTTAAACGAACAGGAAAGAAACGTACAAATTGACATAATAATACCTCCAGTCCTCGTCGTAGGCGAGCCCTTCTCGGGAGAGGCGCCCGATCGAGTCCTCGGAGAGAAGCTCGGTGGTCGTCCCGCCAGAAAACACGGGAATGATGTGCTCACCCCGAATAACCTCATCCGGGTTGAGGAACCCGAAGGCCTCCGGATCGTCGGCAGGAAGGAACTCAAGGCGATGAAGACGCCTCCGCTTGAAGCCCCCACGCCACGTTGGATCCACCCGATAACGTCGAACCCAGAGGAACTCCATCCGCTGAGGTGTGGGGGCTGAGCTGGCGCCGGGTGCGTTGTGAATAACGTTCGCATGGAATACCCCGATGATTTGCGCGTAAGAGAACGGATGAGAAGCGTCGCCTTCAGGACTGAGGTACATGACGTCGGAATGGGTACGTGGGTTGAGGGAGTCCTGGCCCCGGCACACGTCATATGTGGTGAAGTTGACCCGTAAAATCTTGTGGCAGTAAATTCGCTGATTCCGTAGGACGATTTGCGCCCTCTGCTGTCGGTTGAACTCGTTTCCGTCGCCAGTCCAGTCAGGATGAGTCACCCTCGCGAGTAAATGCTCCTGCAGTTTCGGTAAGAAGTCCTACAAATGACACAGAATCAGATTAACGCAGGACGGAGTCAAGGAACTCCTACCTGAGTGGCTGGGCCGTCGCGGTTCTCGTTAAGCCATGACGAGAGATGGTACGAAATATTTTGCGAAGCTGAGATGTGATGGTGTTCTTCGGGGGCGGTGTAAGGTAGAGCTTCCGATTCTGCAAATGGTATAGCAAGCTTTGCCGTCTTAGCCTTCTTGAGCTTGCGCTGCAAGCCCTGGGCATCCGGCGTTGCAGTTGTTTTACCTATATTAGCCTTCTTCACCGCCCGAGCATGGATTCGACGGAGGGCCGATTCACGGCGCTCGAGCTGGGTCATCTGCCTGACCGCCTGGTTCTTATTTGTGCGTGCGTAGAAGCGTTTAACGCGCCGGTGCTCCAGTTCCCCCTAGCTTTGAGTCAGCACCGCTCGGGATAGCGCGAGGATGCTTACCGGCTGCGTAGAATATGAATCGCTGGTGCCGAACCAGAGAATCGTGGGGGTGTAATCGCCCAAGGAGTGCAGCTTGTACGTTAGAAGGCTGAACTCCTTCGTGTTTGCGCTGGGCTTAGCGCCGGCGGCGCGTGGAACAGCGGGACTCTTTTTGCCCGCCTGAGATGCTTTCTTGGCTTGACGACGGCCGCGGGCTGCTTGCTCGGACGGTAGTTCCTTGGTAGCAAATGCTGGACATACAACCCGCTGAAAGTGGCGAAGGAGCCGCCCCACCTCCTTGGTCGCTTTTGATAAGAGTGGTATCGTGGATTCCGTGTGAAGTTTGAGTTTGGCGAAGCTATGCCATTCCGCGAGAACGAACAGCAGCTCCAGAATTTCTGAATTGTACGGTTCTGGCAGTAGCCCATCCACAACGGGAATCGAACACTGAAATTTGAAAGAGCGTGTCAGAACTTCGGAATCGGTATCTCGAAACAACTTACAACCAAAATACTCTGGTAATTCCAGGCAGCTAGCTTCTTCAGGGCTGACGTGTTTGCTGTGAAGCGTCGAATGGTGGACTGTCCGAAGGTTGGAATTAAACGGAACCTGAATGCTAATTCGGTGTAAGCGCGAGTTCTAGCAATATTGTGATAGAACCCACCAGCAATCCAGCTCAGATATAGCATTCCCGCCTTGAGCGACCAGGATGCGCAGCAAATGTACGAAGAAGGCCTTGAAAACCCCGAGTTCAAACTCGTGCATGAAATCGGGGACCAGCATGCGGAACGGGTTGAAATTAAATTTGGAAAGACGGTCCGAAAAGGTGTTCTGCAGACACCGAATTAGCCATGGCGATAGGATGAAGAAAAATAACCCACAACGGTCGGAGTCTCAGACAACGGTTGCAAAAAACGTTCAACCGCGGCAGACTTGATAGCATAGCCCCACTGATATATCCACGTTCGAACGCGCTCGATCCGTCCGCGTCTTATGGCTGTGTCTTCGCGTGCCAGTTTCTCGCGCCGCTTGTCATCTAAAACCGTACCAACCTCCGGAATCTGCTCTTTCGGTAGACAGCAGCGCGGGCATGGACACTTGCCCAGGTTTCGAATCGTAGCCAAGAGAATCCTGCCGGGAATCAATTAAAATACGGTCCACAAAGAACGTTCACGCACTTCTCGGGATAATCCGCTGAGTACGTGAATATGCGCGGATAGAATCGGCGGAAGATGCCGTCCTCGCAGCGAATTACGATGCCGTGCTCGTACGCATGAAGGAACTCGTCATCGAGGAGCAGCCGCCAGATTTGATGCATCAGCTCGTGACGACAGTGAGTTAGAAGATCCGCAGAGGGTGCCTTGCCGGTCAATTTCTGAAAGAAGTCGTGGAACGAGTCGGGAAGCTGAAATGGTCATCAGAAATAGACCTGCGGTTGGTAGTTGACTCGCCTTTGGAAAATATGCAACGTGATGGCAAAGATCTGAGCGCGGTTTGACCCGCAACCATTTCGATTGGTTCCCGAAGAACAGGTATAATGGCCAAAGCGAGGCATTCCCGAAGCTGGCGAGGTGCGTAGAATCCGACCACCACATCAAGCTTAGAACGACGCGCTCCAGGGTGCAGCCAGGCTCCGGAGGTTGCTTATGCAGAGTCATGTGCGCGTCAACCATCGCATCGGAAGAATAAATCTCGTCGAAGATGCGTTGGGGCGGACTGTCTGGGGAAGAAACCCAGAACTGTTTGAAGGGTGTATAGTGGAAGCATCGGGCACTGACGTTCTCGATTGCCGATCTGATGACTTCAACGAGAGGCCGATAGTGCAGACCGGGAACTGCGAATACGGGTGCATCGGCTTCGGAGGCGTGCGGCTTCCCATCGGGGACGAAGATATCAACTGAAACCTGTTTCCATCCGTCGCGAATCTGGTTAGATGTGGATGCCAGCTGCTCATCAAACGCGGCAGTTTCCTTCTTGACATCAAAATCCGCTATATCTTCCTTCACAAACTCGTCGGACTGCAAGAAATCGACGAGCTTGTCCATCTCCTCTATGGACTTTGTGGAAGAACCAGTCCACAGCCAGTTCATTAAGCCGCCGACGCTCGTGTTCCGAAAAGTCGGAAGGCGGAGGTGAACCGATGACTCCTCGTGAGCAGATACCGGGGCTTCGGACGGTGCTTCAAGAGTGGTAAATGGAGTTTTGGCCGAAGCCAGTGTCGCCGTATTTGAACGAGTTGTCGTCGGAATATCGGAGAGATCCGGGATTGCAAGGGATTCATCCGGATTGTAAGTTGGGACCGAGGGGTACTCACAATATAATCCAAAGGTGTTGACCGTGGTACGCAGCGCCTCCCAGACCCAAGTAGATGATGACGCGGGAGGGGGATCAGCGATAGGAAGGGGCTCGATGTCAGGCTCTGGTAAAATTGGCGGAGGTTCCGGAAGCTGCTGGAGTAACTTCCACGTCTTGCGCTTCGCACGAATAGGGTGACCAGCAGCTGTGGTCTCTGGGGGTGGTGTAGGAGAAAGAGGTTCGGGCGATGGTGAGCGTAAATCCATTGGTTCATCAGGCGGCTAACCATGAAAGATTTCGCAGGGTCAAAAAATCATGGTGCACTGAGAAATCAGAGAAACAGACCTCGAGAAATTCAGGGACACTCGGGACTGCCGGTTGGGATCCTGACGCCTCAGGCGCCGCTGCAGGGTTTTCCAGGCGGCGCCGCTTGGCCTTTTGTCTTTCGAGGTAAGCAGCTTGGCCGTCGGCGGGAGCCGCCTGTGCGGCTCGGGCGGCATCAGCATTTGCTTTCTCGACATGGGGACAGCTGGATTGATGAATGTGCAAGACACGGGTATCGTCGAAGGTGTGGAGGCAGGGGAAAATGCATGCGGCGACCATGATCAACCAGAGTACGAACAACTGCATGGTCAGTGATGCATAGAGGAAGAGGGAGAAAGGTGCAGATCAAATTGAATAAGGGCGCGCGGCGCATTCAAATAAATTTGTATTTCAAAGGGACAATTGAGTCAGTACACCGCCTCCCAATGTACCCGTTCGGCGCGAACTCTGGTCGATGCAGTAACACGCCGGGATTTCCGAGTCCTCGGGGGAGTGGAAAGTGCCCACGGATTCTCGGAATGGCCTGCAGAAGAGCACGGCTGGCAGGAAATTAATGGAGGACAGGGAAAGATAAGGGCTGCGCACCGTCATCTCATCCGCCCAATCACGAAGATCGGGGGCCTACGCCACCATCAATATTAATACTCGGGGAGTACGGCCGCCACTTATGATTGCTTCATTTACCGACTTGCGTGCATAATGCACAAGACTGTGCACAGACTCTTGAAGGGTCTGGACCTTCCAGGCGACCAGACCTGTCTCAAGCGTCGCCCAGAGAGGAGCAGGGAGCCCGGAGGTGCTGTCCCACTGTTTGCGCACGAAAAATGGACTAGCGTGCATTTCGGCGGGCAGCTGATTGCGTGGACGGATCCAGAAATGCGTCATTTTCTGATGAACCGAGCCCTGCGATAAGACATGCAAGTCACTAAGTGCATGTACGAACAAAGCGCGAAGAAATTGTACCTCCATAGTCAATTGAGTTTCTTGGAGGGTTTGAGAGATTCCGAAGTGCGGAATATAGGAAAGCCCCAATTCTGGCAACGGGGAGATGCTTCGTTCGCGTTCGAGAGTTATCCTATATACAAGGAATGTTAGAAGGCAAAGGAAAAGTGGATATTTAGAGTATTACTTCTGGCTCCACGGTCGAGGCCGAGATTTCGCTCCCTTTAGTGTGCAGAGGGCTCTCGGGGAATGGGAGCAATCGCTGGGCCAGCTCCGGCTCCAAGTCATACCAATCCCCGCGCGTACCCTGAAAAAATGGGAATGAAGCTGGCGCAACGAGGATTTAGGAATATTTTACCTCCCAGGGCTGGCAGGGCTCGTCGTGATGCCCGACGCGTTCAGCAACAAAGAGGTATGGCATTAGGTGGAGGTAGGAACAGGATCATGTGGCGCTCGGCGGAGCGATAGATACGCCCACGTGTTGCTTTCGCAAGTTCGCATCAGTGTGAATTTGAATTGCTGCCCAGCTAGATAAGACGGAGCCGCGATACGAGTGAGTCAGAATCCCTTCTTTCTCCCCCTCATCTACGAGCGACCAGTGCCCGCCCTTGGTTCCTCCATGTCCACCGCTGGCGTGCCTCTAGCTGACAGTACAAATCTTCCCAGCACTCAGCCCGATGCCTTAGCTGCAGCCCTGGCTGCCGTTAAGAAGATGCAAGCCGAGCTCGATAGCATGAAGACCGTTGTTGCTGCTTTCACCGCCAAGAAGCGAAAGGGGAAGAGGAAAGCAAGGTTGCGTTGTTTTACATTGTTTGCTTGCAACGTCGCCGTTAATCATGACCACTCAGTGCTGGCACCGATGCGGAGACGGTCGACTCCGATGCTCCCCCAGCGCAGAAGGCAAAGACGGCGCCCGAGCATGAGCAAGACTTCACAACCCATGGCCGCATCATCATGCGGTTCATCGGCCCGTTCGAGAACCTGGAGGAGATCTTCATCCACGGTCTCAAAGGCGACACCGCTCTCTTGGGGGATGAGATAGAGGAAACGTGCGCGACCTTTGCCATTATTTCCCTCTTGATTAACTGCCCTCTCAGCCCCGAGGAGAAGCGCCTCACCGAATCCTGGACCATCGTGTGGCAGAAGTTCCCCGGGTTCCACGACCTTATGCTCGGCATCCACCAGGACCTGCCGCTCGTCCGGTCTATCGCGCGTCAGATAAGCGAGGGTTCTGCACTAGAGTTGGACTGACTCCGTAAACCAGATGAGCACCGGCATGGAAGGTGCCCGCTCGGATGACACCGGCACCGTCAAGCCTCGCATCATCTCATGGATCCCGCAACCTCCGCCGATACCGCCCACGACCTCCACGCCGACAGTCACCACCGGCACGTGTGCTCCGACAGCTACGGCTGTCACGCCAACACCGACTGCGACCGGCCTTTCGACCTCCAAGGCCACGCGCGGGTTTTCGGACCCAATCATCGCGCTCCTTCTCCTGCCGCTCGAATTTCTGAATGACCCCGAGCACCCGGAGTACGTTATCCTAGTCCTTGATGCACATATTCTAATTTCTCTCCTCCAGGCCCTTGGCACTCATCGTTGCGGGGGACCTTGATATAAACGGCTTGCAATTGCCCTGCTTTCTTCTCCCGCCTGGTCAAGTCGACGACCACTCGGCACTTGACACTGTTCTCACGGGGCCGCTACTTCTTCGGGCGAGTTCTTCATTTACCCACCTAAATCTTGTGTTGACATTCACATACCAGTCGGCAAAAGGAATGTTGATGGGCCCGGAATCCGCACTTCAGGGCGATGGGTGGCATCAAGGAAAGCCCGGCAATGTGGTCGTCAACGGCCTGAAGACATTCACTGGGCGAATCATCGCTTACATCGCTTGCCAGGTCAGTCTTTTCGCGAGTTGCCGCCACGATGTATGCTAACGCTTATCAGGTCCGTTTCAATCTTTCCAGCCAGAGCCAGTGGAACAAATTGGACAGCCATTTTGACTATCAAGTGTTCTTTTGGCATCTGGTGAGCCTATTTAACAACACGGTCTTTGCTACCAGGACGATCACGCTATATAACCGGTACGTCCATATGCGGATCCCCAGCATATTCTGACTTTTCTTTTAATCCAGTGTCGTGCTAGGCAACGCTGCAGGCATCTCTCCCGCCGCCACTCCTTCTGCGTCCTCAGGCATGACCCACCTCCAGCGCCTGCAAGCTTCTCGTGCCGCTGCCGATGCTCGGGCTGCTGCCGCTGAGGCTGAGGCTGCTGCCGCCGTTGTTGCTGCCGCTCCTTCTGCCACGTAGATGTAGTCGCAATGAATATATATTTTTCCGCCGCATTTCTTTTGGGTGAACCGGAACCCGAAATAAGAGCCCAATTGAATATGATTATTGTGTATTTATACCTGGAGCTGGGCGCACTGGAAGTCGATATGGATCTTTGGGAAGGCCTTGTCTAGTACGACGTCCTTCTAAACCCCGCAAGGCCTTGCAAAGGGCGGCAGCCTTGCAAACTTTACCTGGACAGCCAATGTTTCCAAGCACCAGGGATGTTTTGGAAGGGTGTTTGAAGCCTTCCAGCCTTTCCGGGGTTTGCGTCCCTTCCAAGGCCTTGTTTGGCAATGCATATTTCTTCCGTTTTTGGCGATGGGACACTTTCGCAGCCGGCGACGGCGACCCCTGCTCAACCATCCATCCCCGCATTCCATGTGCCACCTGTGTCCACTGTGAGGGCTGAATACGCTCTGTGTATGCCTTGGCGCAGGAGCAACGTTACACCGGCGATTCCCCAATCCAGAACCACTAGGAAACCCGATTCGGCAAAATGCCGCAATTCACCAAAGCACCATACCCACTTCGCACACACCACAGACAAGACCTTTCGAGGTCCTGAAACTCCTTCAATGGGGACGCAGACCAACAGGAGGCAACCCTACATCAACACAGCACTTGCACCAAACGACTCTGACCACTGGTTAGCAGGCAACTCCCCGAAGAGAGTGGTCACATCCTCAAATTCCACAATTGCCATGCACCAAGACACTCACGAGCGTAGCACCGCCAGTTGCAGGAGAACTCTGATCAAACACCGCATCCCCACCACTTTGTACCCCCGAAACAAGGGCACCGATGCATCGCAGGAGCCCACACCCCGTATACGGCTTAACCATGAAACAGGGTGTCCACTCCTTACGGTCTAGACCCTCGTGTTTGATCAAGTTGACCTTCAAATTCAAATTGGCAGCTTGTGTTTGTGCAATTCTTTGGTTTTGCTCTTGTGTTCACCCAGACGCCAACACCGACCACATGGACAAGCCTGCCTCGAGGCAAGTAGCACATGTAGCGGGTGTCTTGAGGCTGTGTAGCGAGAAATGGTATAAAAGAGGACATATTTTAGACACAGTAGTCAGTCAATTTTGGGGCACTGTTCTCCCCCACTCACCCAAGTGTACTTTACCCCACAAATCTAAAATTGATCACCACCACCTCAGCTCACGCTTGTCTTCAGACATTCTACCTTCCTCCCCATTGCAGCTCTCCCCCAGAACCATCATCGGACATCCTACTCGCGCCACCTTCCTACGCAGACACGCCGTCGTGCAGTAGTGGGAGCCTTGTAAAGACATCAACTTAGGCAAATTGTCCGCAACCATACGGACGTACCAAGCGACGCCCCTCGCCGTATTCCAACCCTCGACGACGTTAAAGTCACCTACGGAGCCCCCATTTGGCGGATTCCTGCATCTGTTACATCTGTGCATCCGGATTCCGGGATCTCCCGGTGATAGGGCATGCATCCGTGCACACCTGAAATTATCGCTTTTGAATGGTTCTGGCGCCGGAGGCCCAGAACCAAGGAATACATAAGACTTAGAGGGTGTTAGTCTATTCCCGGGGCTGAACATTAGAACCATTATTAACGCTGCAAACTAGCATCTAAACCAAGGAGACTGAGGGTGTATTGGCGGGTTCTAAATGAGCCCAAGATTACGACTCGGACTCATCCACACTAGCTAGCCACGGGACTCGTCCGGCAAGTTGTATTAATATGCAACAAGCTCGATGTCAACATGGGCGTAAGGTTAATCAAGGGGCATTGGAAGGAAAACTCGAGATAAAAGTTATCGTTATTGGCGGACTCATTGGCGGAAGAACTCACAAGGTGTTGTGGTGTCAGTGCCATTTGGCATAGCCTCATCGCTCGGGCGTTGTGGCGTAGTGGCGTAGCAGCTGGCCCTAAACCAATCACGTGGGAATGTGGCGCGCCCAACTGGAACCAAACATGTACAATGTTTGGTGCTCAACGGCTAAGCAAAAGGGTTCAGTCAGCCAATCAACTAGATCAGACTACAGAGGACTGCGGACGCTCCTAACCGAGCCTATGTGAGGAGAATGTAAGCAGAGGTGGCTTAAACAGGAAGTACTGGTGATTGGTGGCACCAGCATCAAAATAATACCTGGGCAGACACCTCTAGGTCTGCCCAACAGCCAGGATATATCTCGCTTCACATCAGTTCCTTGCTTGTAAAGTCACCTATCATTCTCTTAGTTAGTTGGGATTAATCCCTCTAGTAGTATAAAAGCCGCATGTATTTTAGTAGTTAGACAGTAAATAACTCCCCCATTTCTTGGCACATAGCTCTTGCAGCTTATAAGGACTCTGTTCCTTATCCCGTTCGACGCACACACTCCCTTGGCGTAAGCCTGAGTTGTCCCTCCGTCTTCGGCCTCCGCCACTTTGTCCAGTTGTAGAACTATTCCTAGTCGCGCTGCTCGTATGCCACCTGGTCATACGCCCCTTTGCTCAGTCGCAGGACTATTCCTAATTGTGCTGTCCATACGCCACTTTGCTCGGACGTAGAACTATTCCTAGTTGCGCCGTTCATACGCCACTTCACCACTTGAGGTTGAGTTCGCCAGTTCGCTCAGTAGACCTAAACAGTCTACGCCAAAGATATACCTACCGGCGTTTACGCTAGTTAAAGTCATACGCCAGTTTGTTCTCCGGAATTTTCTTAGCCAGAAAACCCAAAGAATTCACATTGTCCCAACCTATTGAGATTGACGGTTGATATGCCTGACCTACCTCCCGAACAAAATACGATAAAGCTTAGTTGGAGTTGATGGTTTTGGAGTTTGGTGTTGGTTTGAGTTAAGACTAAGGTCTCACTCAGTTAGCATTAGATCTCACGGCTGTGCTTCACTGCACCATTTCACCGGTTCCCTTCCAGTTCCGGTTCACCGGAACCATCTGGGTCGGCTTCACACTGCCTCAGCTGAACAGGTTTTACGCAATGAAGGATTACTGAGTGTTTCCCGTTTATCTGTCTTCTTTCTTTTTGTCTCGTACTTGACTTCTCTTCTTCATCCACATTTGGACATCCTCTTATTGTTATACTCAAGGTCACATTACACCGCCAATTTGCGCACAGGTGTCAGCCACCTGGAACTCACATCGAGTATGGCTTCAGAGCCCAGCTGAATGATGTGTGATCTCCACATCGTTAACATATTTGGACGGGAATCATTTCACCGTGTTTCCATTGTTAGCTGCTTCGGATGTGAGTGTGCACATCTGATCTTAATGGCCCATTGTGTGTCCGTTTAATTATGATGTGACTGTCCGGTGGCCCGAGTGGCAGATCAGAATTACCATTGTTCTCAGATCAGTTGTAGCTCCCATTGTACCTCTCTGATGTCTCATTCTCAGCCCATCTCACATTCGGTGTAACCTCTGTGGGCTTTCTCGATCAACTCAGCGGAGACAGCAGATATTGATGCTGGCCTCCAGCAAAATTTCGAGTCGCTCTCAGATGTTACTGCAACACGGAATAATGTGCGAGCACAGTGCTTGCCGATTTCTATTGATGGGTGACCCGGGCCAAAAAGAGCGCTGGTTCGGGGGCACAAATGAAAGAACAAGAAATAGATGCATTGAAATAATGACAAGGATAATTAAGTAGTTAAGCCGTCAGCATCGATGGAGGTGTCAACGAACAGTTGCCAGGTGTCGACAATAGCATCGTCCGGGAGGGCATAATCCGCAGAGTTGCCATGGGCAGCCCGGTCGTCGTTCAAAACAAGCTTGAATGCTCTGAAACAACATAATAAATCAGTTGGGGCGGGCGGCAGAAGCACTTCTAACGCACTTGGCAATCTTGTTCTCATCGTACTTGGCATTCTTGCGCATCCAAACTGGGTTCTGGTCGAGTTTGTCCCAGAAGTTATCACCCGGGAACAGGATGAAGTGTTGTTTCTGCAAGGGAGTCAGACGTGCAGAGAATGGCAACATAATAAACACACCATAAGCGCGATCCGTGCACATAACTCGACGGTGAGAACTGTGTTGCAGTCCTTCACGAAGCGCTGAGCGAGGACGAAGATGTTCATGTGGTTCTTGGGGACCGAACTGAGCGGCATGCTAGCTTTCAATTGGAGATGATGTGGTGAGCGACATGGAAGTGCAGTGACAGTGTAGTAAAATATGTACAAACTTCTTGAACCCGGTCCGGACCTGCGTCAGGTGGTACTCCGCACGACTCTTGACCAAACCCCAGTCGGACACGATGAACTTGATGCCAGCTGGCAGGTCGAATCTATTCTTCTTGACAATGCTCTGGGCAGGCACGGGTATCAGTGACAACTCTGAAGCATGCCAGCGGACTGCGACGAACCAGGACATGTTTCGTGGCCATTGGACCCTTGTACGACGAAATTCTGGAAGACGTCATGACACCTAGTGCCAGCTGCCGGAGATTTTTCTATTGGTGGTGTGGATAAGTCTCACTGCAGGCAGCGAGGACGAATACTCACCTCGAAGGCAGCCGAGAGCTTGAACTCAGGTGCAGATGTCACAATCGCGTCGAGTTTGCTATCGACACTCAGGGCGAGGGTGAACATCTTAATCTGTCTTGTGGCAAGGGAGTCCTGGGCCTTGTCAGTGATCTGGAGTAGACGGTCCGAGTGAAGAACACCCTGCAGCAAATGACTCAACCTCGGCAATCTGAGATGGCTTGAGTCGCTTGTGGGTGGCATATTGCTTCGCAAACGCGAGGATATTGCCATCACCGCAGGCTACCGATTGACCGAGGTGCGCGATCCCAGAAGGTGCATCCGACGACGGGACGGTAATAGGGAGGTCATCCTCATCTCCATCCTCCTCATCGTCGGTGCCAGGACATTGTCTTTTGCGTGGTGGAAGGGGGACCGGAGAGTCCTCGAGCATTGCAGCGGCGAGTCGGGCTTGATACGAGGTGACATTGGTACGGGGGGTGGTTGGCGAGGACGATAGGGCAGCCATGTTAGAGCAGGTGGGGAGCAGGAACGAAGGGCAGGGAAGCCATGACTGCTGTATGTGCTCACCTTTATAGGAAGAACACAATGGATTCAGAATTACCGCTTTGGATCGTCGGTGGCCCAAGTACTGATCACGCGGGCTTTTGGTGCCCCTCAATCTTGCTTGTTACAACGTATCTCAGGGTTGTCCTCCAAATGCCGTGCATTCTCAAAGTTTTAGACGACTGTATGTCCCTGCCGTATTAGATTATGCTCTAAGGATCCCGAATAACAATATGTGACTTAGGCTTTGCAGTGTCTGCGGACAACAAAAAGATCCAATGCACAATCTGTGGACGTTACAATGGACTTGAGGAATGGATCGGCCGCGACAATGATAAAAAACATCTCTCGTCCAAAAATCACACCCGGAATGTCGATGCCAACCATATGCGAGTTGCTGCGTTGAGCGCCGCCCAGAATCAGAACAAGGCCATAAATTCCGCACTGGGACGACTGGAAATTCCTCCGACTCAAAAGCTATCCTCTCATCCGCCAAATGTACCGAGTGCCGCAGAGCAAGAAATGTGGGACCGCTACGACACCGAGGGCGCTGCATTCAGTGCTGGTGATGATCCCACTGCAGATCTGGCGAACCAAGAGGCGGATCTTGCCAGACAAGCTGACCAATTTGGTCGCTGGAACGCTGCTTCAATTGCACGGAACCTCGGTTTCTCTGGACCCGAGAATGAAACACTAATACTCGACGAGCGTGATGAGGACGATGCAATCTTGTGTGAAATGATGGACAATGCTGGTAAGTGACATTCCTCGAGTGCGATGCAGAGACTAAGTCTGGCTCCTTCGCAGAGTTGTTCGATGCTCCAGGAATTGATGATTTGGTGAACGACGAGATGGAGCAACCACAGAGGAAGAATAGCACTGAATGGGACCCATATCCGTCCAAAATGGCAGGTTCACTTCTCGAGGAGCGGCAGAGAAGTATTCACAATCCCAAATCAGATGTTTCTACTCGACACGCTGGACAACTTACCCCGGCAACGTGTGTCGAACTCACTCATGAAGGTTTTTCTGTGGATTTTACGTGAAGGGGGAGCACGCGATGTTCCCTCACTCGAGGGCCTTCGGAAAGTTCAAGCTAACCTCCATGCGCATGGGGGGGTTCCTACTATCCCCTGGACGTCCACCCAAGGAAACATATTCCATTTGAATGATATTAGAACAATTATTGCAAAGGTCATATCTATCTGCGTCCGAGTTTCAATCCAATTTCTGACTTTGACATTACATTACAGGACTATGCCAATCCGCTGACCCGACAACTACTTCATTTCTATCCGGAAATTCCTGAAGGCCCGATCAGCGAAGCTTGGCATGCACAAAAGTGGAGACGAGAGGTCGACCGTGATGCTCTCACACCAATGATAGTGGATGGCCACCGTCATTTCTACGTCAATGAACTCACTCGACTGCATGATGGCTCCTTCGCCATTCCGTTGTGTTGGGTCATCTCCAAGGGCGAGATGCATGCAGATGCACTGCGAGTATCGGTAAACAAACACGGAACGGCCACTGTGGATACTTCGAAGGAAATTGTTATCCATGCAGCAGACTTGCAAGACAACTATTTTGACTTGCAGTTCAAGAAGATCCTTCCAACCGCGTGGGATGGTACGCTCACATAATTCAAGTCCTGTCTCACCCGCTGATTCTCATATTTATTAGAGGCATCTGTGGCAGCGGGATATCCGTCGAAGATGCCGAATCCGCTGAGAGCATTAGCCAATGGACGTCCGTTGTACACCAGTTTTGTGGACTTGTTCTTTGATGATGTGTCTGGCAACCGATCCAAGTCATGGAATAAGCACGATAATTGCTATTGCGCTCATCGAAACCTACCTCGACGCATACTGCAGCAAGAGTTCCATACACACTTCGTCACAAAATCCCCGCACGCGTCTCCCTCAGAGCAGTTCGAGGGTATTAAATTTCTCATTCTGTGCGCTCCCACTTTATCTGTACAGCCGGATATTAACCATTCCTCAGATCGACTCATACCCATCCAGTATCTGTGTATGACCAAAGTAATGCAGAAGAGGCTGCCTTCCGACTCTTCATTAATACCGGACCGTCCGACAATCCAATGGGAAGCGAGATGACTGGCCATATCGGCGCCAAGGGGAATTATTTCTGCCGCAAGTGCCTCGTTGGAGGATGTGGTGAGCACAAACGGACCGACGCTGGGTTCCACAGTATGTTCGAGGTAATAACACTCTTATTCCTTGTCAACTGCGAGATTTAGAATCCTGTAATAGGCCGGAAGCCCACGCACGGCAGCGCAGACGTTGGAAGAGTTACACAAACAAGTTGAACTTGCCTGTCTCGGTGTCAAATCTGCGGTGGAGGCCCGTCAGACCGATACCGGTGTTAAGGACTCTTATACAAACCACTGGATAGAGGACTTGCTTCGCCGCTCCCGTGAACTGAAGAAAGGGGATCCTGGACTCGACAGCACTGAGATCGTCACCCAACTGATGGATTGGGTCAAGGAGAACGAATCCACAATATACAATCCATTTCTCTCGATGAAGGGTATGTCCTCCGCTACAATCAAACCCGAATATGTGTCTGACACACTGTCTTTAATAGGGTTTGACGCCACTAAAGACACACCAATTGAAATTCTCCATACAATTCTGCTCGGCATTGTGAAGTATGCCTGGCACACCACGCACACAGGGTGGAATTCGGCGACAAAAACCATGTACACCCAGCGCCTGCAATCTACAAATACTGTCGGGTTATCAATACCGTCCATTC
Organism: Mycena vulgaris; assembly: GCA_029204335.1. Classification (NCBI taxonomy): domain Eukaryota; kingdom Fungi; phylum Basidiomycota; class Agaricomycetes; order Agaricales; family Mycenaceae; genus Mycena; species Mycena vulgaris. The sequence continues at coordinate 768,637 of JARGYA010000027.1, read as the reverse complement.
GCGCCAATTATATCATGCAATTCGCGAACTCTTTGATCAGCCGTCAATTGAAGCAGGTCACCCAGACATGTGTCTTCCAGATGTACGACTTGACGGATGGGCTGCACTTTGCAGCATGGAAGGCGATGGGTGAACTTTTACCACTTCTCTGGTATCCCGAAATCGACGACATGACTCAGTACTTGGTGCGTATTTCCTTATGTTTGTATTGGATGGTACCTGATGGATATCCTATTAGACTGATGTTGAAACAGCAATCTCCAATGTCCTGGACCTGTTTGCGATGCTAGACCCAACAAAGATCCTCGCGAAGAATAAACTCCACATCCTGGCTCATGCCAGGGCTGATATTCTGCGTCATGGCCCGCTTATTGGCGTTCAGACTGAATCATATGAATGCTTCAATGTGATTTTCCGGCTCTGCTCAATTTTTTCAAACCACCTCGCTCCGAGTCGGGACATCGCCCATCAGCTTGCACACCAGGAAGGCCTGAAGCACCGGTTAACTGGTGGCTGGTGGTTATCTTCTACTGGAGACTGGGAACGTTCTGGATCTGGGGTTCGTAATTTTTTATCTGAACGTCCCATCCTCCAAGCCCTCCTTGGCTGGACGAGCCCGAAGCAACGGGAACAAGGTATGTAGTGTACATTTTGGACGGAAATCAGGCATTAACCAGCATACCAGGCTCCGTCAGACTCGTACCATTGAAGAGGCAGCCAGGTTATCCTACACAGCCCTGGCCGGAGCTCAAACTCTCGGAAACAGAGGCTGGGACCGCAATAAACATCGCCTCCTATCAATCTAATTCAAGCTGGCGGCACTGCATAAACGTGGTAGCAAAATCAAGCGACGTCTGTCCATTATTGTCATGGGTATACGCAATTTCACCAGTAACGGTATGGCCTCCAACATTATCGAGAAGCACCAGCTCAGACTTTCACTCGCAGAATACCCCTACACTGGGTCGCATTAACAATATTTTGACCAATGATATGTCCTCAATTGTTGTTTTGGATATATTCCGCATCTCGGATGAGCGCCATCCTATTTTCAATCTCCCCAAACTGTCTCGACGTCAGGGGGAGAAAACACTCCTTATTGTGCCTTCAACGGTTAGTGTCGCAAGTTTATGATCAAGCAGGGCAACTGAAACTGTATTTCAGAATATTCAGTTCATATTTAATGTTCAACATGATTGTCACTCCGCAAAATGTACTGCATCCGGCACTCGACCAAAAATGCAGGAGCGTGTGGAATCTGCCGTCATGGAGTCATTTGTCGAGCACCAGCCCTTGGAGCAGTTCGTGGTCAACACTACAGCGTTCCACAATGCCCACCTTCTACGACGATGCCTTCCGCGCAGTGCCTGGGCACCGGTTCCGATGTTCTCTCCCGAGGATCGGCTCATCAAGCACAATGAGCTGGCAGAACAATTGCGCAGTGCTTATTCCTCGAAACGCCAAGCGGTCGCAGCTCAAAAGGAAAAGACCGCAGGATTTGCACCAGTCCAACAAGACCCAACTGGAAGTACCATCTCAAACAAGCGGAAAAGGGTCGGAAGTAAGGCGAAGAAAGCAACGAAAGGAAAGTCGGGTCCCAGACGTCCTGCCAAGAAACAGAAAACTATGGAAGAATCCGATGAATTTTCGGAGGACGACAGAGATGAGGAAGATGAAGACGCAGAAAGCGGTGTTGAGCCGATGGAAGAGGTGCATAGTGACAGAGACTATGATGCGGAAGATTCCGATGGGCCGGAATATATTGCAAGGCCAACGAGACGGCCGCGAGGAACACAAGTAGCGTAGAGTATGTCCTATATGAAGGTGGTTTGGCGGCTCTTGAATATGTTCAGGAATGTCCGGTATGCTAGTTTGGTTTCAGCTTCGGCGGATCTGAAACACATGTGTACTCTACTGATTTAGAGGGCTCTTCAATGAATGTGGCGCCATCCCCATTACAGACTGCATTTGACATGGGATAGAGAGGTCAGGTTTACTGGACATAGGCTTGCGGGGCACCTGGGATTTGACTAGTTTCCAGCTGTCAACCAGCTGGTAGCACATCTCATCGTTCACGTTGATACCAGGTTATTTCTGTGCCGGGTACATGTGGGGCACTCACTCACACACACCCGATTCGGTCACATGGAAGTTGACTGGCAGAGAATTGGCGGTGTACCATTACCATATTTAGGATTACAATAATGGACTTTATTATATATACACTTTAGTTACGCCCTGTACTTCAGTTTGATTATTAATGTTGCTTGACTTCCTCTTGCTCTGAGTCGCTTCCGGTTTACCTTCCGGTCCTCACCAATCAACTTCTTAGCTGCCGGCTCAGGTAGTACGCACACCCTTACCTTCTGTGGTGTCTGCGCCCCACTTACTTTATTTCCGAACGTTCCGATCTTCTGGTCTCTGGTTCCATCCTCCGTCCGGAACCTTCGGACCTTGTCCCTCCAACATCGGCTCAGTATATAACAGCATCTCAGCTCACGCCTCGCACATTCGGGGAAAGGTGTTGACCTAGAGAGAAGTAGAAGGCTTTAGGAGTTCAGGACGCTAGAAGACAGCTAGCTTGATGAGTATATTTCACCTTTGACCCCATTTTGCACTGACCGTCTCGTGATTTCCCAAACGCCAACCAACAGGAACCACCAGAACGTGTATCCACCACTTCCTCCAACCAGATTTCAGCTGTATCACCCCCTAGAGGACGACCGAGCTACCAACTGAATATCATCCCATTCACACCCGTAGCACCGCGGTCCTTATCACACCGCCTCCTCTGCCCACTACATCTTCCGCGGCTGCCCCTACTGGAACCTGGCGCCCTTGCCGACTGCCGCCACACCTACGGCCACCATGCCCTCCACCCCCACAGCCCCTGCTCCATTGTCGCAAGATGACTACGGGGCAGAGTCGACGCTAGACGGTATAACCAAAACAATTTTGGACCTCCAAGAGCGCATCTTTGAGCTGGAAATGCAGCTGGCGGAGGTGTAGAGCGTTGCCAAGAAGACACACAAGCTTGCGGAGGAACACCTGGGCAGTATTATTGAATGCAAAGAACAGGAGGAGCACCTGATGGAGCGGGAGAGCGCTCTTGAGCAGGAGGTCCGCACCTTGCGAGGGCGTGCAGATGTTTTGGAGGACGAGAAGACTAGCCTTCGAGCTCAGGTGCAGAGCCTTGTGCATAGCGGGTACATTCAATCTCAGTTGGCAGGTGAGTCTCTTTCTTTCCCATTCTACTCAGTGCTGATCATTGTAGCTCTCTCGTTCCAGCCATCTTCGACGGTGACTCGGCGAGGTTCCCCTACCAAGGCCGCTTCCTCCACTACTCCTCAGCACCGCCCATCCATGCCTCATGTCGCCTCAACCCTCGCTTTGACAACCCTTGCTTCATTCCCTGGCAGCCCATCAGCGCGCGGACAACTGGCTGACTCGTCGCTACGCCAACTCGGAACGCCCACGGAATAATATCTCCGCACGAATAACCTTGGCAAGTATCTTGCTGGAGTTGACCTCGTAATGTGTCATGTCACCCCCATCAGGTTCCACACCGAGTTGTTTTCTGAGCAGTTTTCTTTTTTTTACAACCTTTTACAATCGAATTCAGGAGTTTTGATTGAGATTTTACAAATTATGTGATAGCAAAAGACAGCTCGTTTTTTTTTTTTGGCAATATCTCTATCACCCAATGCCTATTCATCGAAAATGCTGTCTGCCTTCACTACGATTGCTATTGCAAGCCATCCACGCTCCCGCCATAGCGCTCCCAAGCCGCGTGCATGCCTCACTGGTCCTGAACTCGCTGAAAAGATTGTTGCACGATGATAAGCTGGCTAAGTGAACACGTGTGCAATCTTTCAATTTTACATCACTTAGTCGCCGTCACTGGCTATAAACTAAGCTATTACACCGTCTCAGAGGGCTGGTGTTGAGATCCGAGCAACCAGTTAAGGATATAAGCGCATGCTAAAGCCAGTAGCTTGTTCTAGATAACGGCCACCACAAAGGGCTCGAGTCTGCGGAAGCCACGAACCTATAGCTAAAGGGTCACTTTACCATTCTCAAACGGAATTGGAGTACTCTGTGCGCTGTTCAAAGTCAGGATATATAAAAGCCGTCTAGACTACGACTATGTGACACTGGGGGATCACTATTGAAGATTAGATTACATTCGACGGACGATAGTACAAGCGGCGGGAGATCCCAGCGGCGGCCGTAAAAGTGTTGATGACTCACCGGACCGGAACTATAACCGGTTCCACGGGTGATCGATGGGATCCCACGCTTGGCAGCGGTTGAGGGCTTCTACGATCGAGCTCGATCGTTCTGTGAAATACAGAGCAATCAAAAAGGCACGGAACGGGCAGAGGGTGCTGCGCGTCGGCCAGGAATAGAGATGAAGCGGCAGTGACCAAGCTTAGGCGAGGTCTAGGCCAGGACAGGAACCAAGGAAGCTGATGGCATCACGAATATGTCGGGTCTTTCGATCACGACCGATCGTTTATGCAGGAAATATACCAATGTATTTGAAACTAGCCTTTTACAGCCTGCTTTCGGGACCATAAATCATATAAAGCTCCACAGCCCTGGTCATAGGGCATGGCTCATTTTATTGTTTGTTTGTTTATAAGTGTCCGTATATAGATTCTTGGGTTTGTATAAATAGCAGTAGTTCGCCAGTGGATTCACCCCTCTCCTATCACAAGTGTAGCTATTACAGCCTGCACGATATTAGGAAAGACTTGAATTTGTTCGGAGTACCACTGAGAAATAATAATTGTTTTTCCGCTTGATATTTCGTTGTTTACTTGAGAATCATTGAACCGGACATAGTCCAAAGACCGTACGCAGCGAGAATTGATAAGGGTTATTGCAGCGAACAGCGGAATATTAAGGATCAGCGATTATCGGGCATTGTAGACATAAAAAGTCAACTCTAGCTATAGCTTGTAAACATCGGAAATACACCAGACAGCGTTATAAAAGCGAATTACCAACTCCCAGGAAGTCATTCCACCAACTTTGTGATAAAAACCAAGCTTTCCGAAGCCGTTAGACCGCCCATAAAGCGCCTAGATCGGTATAAAGCCGTTTACCGTCCCACCGTAGCACAAAGTCTTACTACTTTGACCGTATCGTACCAAATTGCAGCAACCTAATACTTGGTTGGAACCCCGAACTTGCGCGTTGTATTGAGTGGATTGTGTTGTGTTATTGGTGTTATTAGTGGTCTCTTGAGGTCATTATATTGCATTAGATTTCATACGCGGTTACATACACAGCGTTTCAACGACTGGAAAAACAGGCCACCATCAACGACAGTGTAGGCGAATGGTGCTCATATACCTATGCCAAGGCCGACGAGCTCACCCAAAGGTTCGGCAAAACACAGCAACTCTTCCTGGATATGTTTTTCCAAGGTGGTGCACACATGGTTAATCACCAAGAGAAGGTCAATCCGTACAATGCCTGGAAAGCGGAAAAGACAGAGGAGTGCCGCAAAGGTATGTTCTTCACACACTCAATTCCTCATACTCACGACTCCCTGCAGCTGGCGAGAGCAAGAACGCGCCCCAAATTCATTGCGACTAACACAAAGAGTATCAAGGACTTACTGATGAACAAAAAGATGCACTCGCCGAGCACCACAGGACAAACTGACAGAAGCAGGACAAACTACGCAAGCCCACGCTGCGAGCGTGCATTCAAGATGTCGCTAACATTGTGTGCAATATTCAGCTTCTGGTAAGATCAGATACGTTTTTGCTGGCAGAAACCTGCTCACCTGCATCAGATGGTCGGACTCAGCAACCGAGTTGGTATTGAAGGTTTCTTTTGCATTGTGCGCAACTCCACGGGCTTCCACATGAAGCCCCAGTGGTATTTCACCTCACACCAGCTCGAAGCGTACATGAAGATTGCTGTCCGCAAGACCTGGGACATGAACGAGGTTGGGACAAAGTGCAAGGCATTCATGATTGCTGGGTGCGATGTGATGAGTACGTACCTTTCCTGCTCATACTTCATCTGTTCTGACAGCTCTCAGATATGCTCCGTACGTCGAAGCAGAAGGCGGACTTCACAAAGCGCGAGATTCATGATACCATCAGGTCAAAGCTTTGTAAGCCTATACTTTTCGTCCCATTTTATATACTTACTGACATGGAATAGACGAGACTCTAAGCAGGGATGACGTCAACATGGAGTATGTCCAATACGAAGAGCAAATTGTTCTTGAGCACGGTGTTAAGCTCGTCGGCTGTACTGCTGACAAGTGTGTCAACCCCAGCAAGCTAAGCACTGCTCTCAAGCCCCTCAAGGTCCTCCTTGCTGCGCTGAAGAACGACACATAAAAATGGGTCAAGCTCACCGCAGAAGAGCTTGTTGAGCGCAAAAAGAAGTACAAAGACGATGTAGCACAAGGCCACCGGCAGCCTCTGCAGCGCAAGTGACACGTGGACTACAGGACACAGTGCAGGGCCGTAGAGGGTAGCAGAGGGGAGGAAGATGAGGACGACGACGGTAGCGGGGATCGCCCCAATGGTAATGATGGTGCATGGTGTGCAATTCATCTGAAAGCTATGCTAATCATTTGAGATAAATGCCCCAGAGCACAGCAATGCCGATATGCTCCCCCCCCCCCCCCCCCCTCCCCACCCACAAAGTGCCGCGAGGTTGCGAATAAGACGCTGGTGGATAAAGAGAACGCTGCACCACCTGTGGAGGTGCAGCCCCGTGCGTGCAAGCCTGCAGCGAAGTGGAAGACGGTGGGGGCCAATTCAAAGGCTCCCACTAAGGCCAGGAACAAAGTGCTGTGCAATGACAATGTCACCCATGCCATTCTTGCAAAGCGACAATGGGAGAAGGTGGCAAGGGTTACAGTGGGGAGGAGCCACCCGATAATTTAGGACTCTGACAAGGAGGACAGCATGACAGCACCGCCCAGTACTGCCCACACCAGCAGCACCATGCGCGCTGCCATCCCTGCTGCCAGCGTGCATTCCGCCCCGGCACCCGCTGCTGTTGCCACCAATGGTATACCTGCCGCATGTCCCGCCGATGCGCAGGCCTTCAGCACAGCCCTCGTTGTCTTCACCTCCAGTGCGCTCTCGACTCCCACTATTCAGACCACTGCCCCATAAATCCCGCCCACAATTTCACGTACATGTCACGTAGTCATAGTGGTTCATACATGGAATAGAATCACTTCATTTATTGCTCAATGTGCATATTATAATGGTCTAGCTAACTACGTAGAAGTCCACAATGTGCGCGCCAACTGAGCGGGGTAGCAGTGGCAACGCCGATACTTGAGATGTGTATAGGGGCGCTACTAGTTGACGGGTGGTGGTGGTAAACCGGCGAGGCGGCGGCCACATTGGGATGGGCAGCAATGGCGGTGGCAGTAGTGGGTGACAGCGGGTGGTGGTGGGCGGCGACGGCGGTGGGCAGTATGTGCAAGGTGATGGGAGATGTCATGTTAGGCACGGTTGTGACAATGGTGATGGACCGGTGCCATGGTGGCCGCATTAGGATGGGCAGTGCATGTGCAGCGGTACTTGCGCCCCATCAAGTACAAGTCATTTGGGGGAGGTATTGGAGGGTGGTTCCAGCGGGTCAGCCAGAACGCCGCTCTCAATACCCGCGAGATGCCAGCAAGTGATTGCATCATGTCATCTAGTTGGTTGCTATATGGGGGCAGGGTAGGTGCTTTCAACCTCGTCTTCAACTCAACTCCAGGGTTATGCCTAAGCCTCTGAACATCCTTTTTGTGGTTCAACTTTATTTCCTGTCCACTTTCGATCTTTCTGGTTCCCACACCATTCCTGTCCGCTTCCTTGTTCCTCCAGTTTCTACTTCACTCCGGCTCACCCCCAGTTCCCTCCGATCTGGGCCTTCCAGTCCAGCCTCCTGGAGTAACCCCAATTAGGCTAGAATCCCATTTTGCGGAGCATTTCCATTTTGTCTCAATTTTTGTCCCAACTCAACCTCCAGACAGTTGCACACCCTGCTGATTTGTGGAGCTTGCGAGAATAGCCAATTATTTAACCTCCAGTCCTGCTCCGGCTTCTGGACCTCTGTGGGACTCCTCTTCCTTGACGTGCACTTGGTGGTGCTGGTGGTGCACAGACATTCGGAGGAGTGGTGGGCACTGTCGCAGCATGCACAGGTGGACGTTGTCTGCTTGCAATTGTGCTGGATGTGACTGTGCTGCTACCAGTTGAACCAGAAGAGAGGTGGTTCCTCGTAAAGATGAGGGTGGCAGATGGTTGACTCAATCATGAGACCTTGAAAGATGCTGTAGTTGGCAGAGGGGATGTCCATGAGAGTAATCAGGAGGGATGAGGCCTTCTTCTTCGGGTCCCAGAGAGCCTTAGGATTGAGCCAGCGGATCTCTGTGGGGATGGAAGGGTCGGTGATGGCTCCACGGTCATGAGTGTACAGTTTGTGGGCAGCTGACAGCGCGGTTGGGTTGAAGGCAAGTGGCACAGTGTTGATGATGATCTGACAGTGGGGAACGACCAGACTGCCATTCTTTGTGAGCTTTGGCACCCAGTGCGCCGTAGACTGCCTGAGTAGCATGGCGATCTTCTCCGAGTCAACTGCGACGAGGAGGCGACTGCAGGGAAGGACCTTGACGCCCCTCAGAGCTACTCCCTTTGGCTTCTCATGACCAAAATCACAGCCTCGGCCCTGGCTGTGATTTCAGGCACTGGGAGGGCAAGGATCTTGGTGGCTCGATCAAGGAGGATCAGGACTTTGCTGCCAGAGGTTTGGGCGGCGGAGGGGCAGCAGGGCAGGAAGCAGGGGGGGCAGCAGCAGCGATGGAGGGGTATGATGTGAAGGGGCATGCAACACAATAGATGTGACTTCTGCGAGCCCTTGAAAGCCTTGAGGGAAGCCACTATGTGGTCGCAACAGCCAAGGAGGATGTTCAGCACATTGAGGGATGCAAAGCACTTTGTGAATCCATCGACTGTGAGGTTTTTCTTCTTGGAGCGCACTTGGGAAAGTGTGTCGCAAATGGCGGAAATAAGAGCACGTGAGGTGGTCGGAGGGGTGTCTGGGGGTATACTAGGGATGTCTGGGATGTTGCTAGAGAATGGGGAGGGGGAGGGTAGCGTGTTTGATGCCTCCTTATGCACCAGCAAGGCATGGCCCAATCGGGACATGATGGCTGTAAGAGGCAAGATGTTCAAGCTGACCATGGTGGATTGGTGGTACCTATGTGTCTTTTCACTGCATGACTCTCTCCAGGTTTATCTTTCTGTTGTATATCTCTGTAATCAACCCCATCTCTTCATTTATTTCCCATTGCTAGTCTCTCTAGATTCTTCCTGTGAGTTGTATAAATACAGTGTACCAGTCAGACATGAGTTCATGGCTAGCCTCATATGTGTGAGCTTGTCCCTGTGGTCAACATTTCTTGTTTGACATAGGCATCACCTGCTGAGATCTTGGTTACAAATAGGCTCATTTAGGAAACTCATATGTGTTGGAAATTCAAATTAAGATTGAACAGCCTGTCTATCAACATGCTTGCTATCATATACAGGCTCAATTTGAGCCTAGTAAGATGGCAGCAGAGGAAGGGTGGATATAGGACTGAAGCCTCGGTGTCAGTCATTGATAAACTGTATGAGCCAGAGGTTTCTGGTGATGACCAAAGGTCTGGTAATGGTGAGGTCCAACAACACAAGTGTCTTAGAAGGTGCCCATAAGCATGGCAGTACAGCCAATCACTGAAGAAAGATTTCAAGTCCCAAGATGAGGATATGGAATTATAAGGATGGCATTATAGGTAGAATCAGCAGTGCAGTAGTGTGCAGTCAGTAAGGCAGCAGGAAGAATGATGTGTGGGTGTTGGTGTGTGTGTCTAAAAGTGGTAAGGTAAGATTGTCCTCCTTACAGTGATGTTGCAAATGATTATTGTGGGGTAGAGTGACAGAGAGAGCAAGGTAGCAAGAATGACCAGATAGTGGAGGGTCTACCTGCTTACACCCGGTTCAATGGTCATACTTTATTGTGAGGGATTTCTTTTTGGGTGCAGGGAAATAATAGCCAATCATGGAGTCCAGGATCAACAGAGAGAGGTTTAATGGAATTCAACCCTTTGTTGAATGGCCTGATGGTTGAGGAAGCCTCTGTTTACTTGGTGACTTGCAAGTTATTACTATGTAAGAAGAATAGGTTAGCTTGATACAAGACCATGTGGGGGGAGTTTCATCATGGCCTGATGGTCTAGTAGTATGATTCCTTGTTAGGGTGTTAAAACTCGTCTCGAGGAGGTCCTGGGTTCAATTCCCAGTTAGGCCCTTTTTATTGTTTTTCCCTTACTTCTTGCTCCACTTGTTTTGCTCCGCTTTCCAAGGATACCTACATGCCTTTAGTCAACTATAAACATGTCTGACAAAGCTTGTCTTCACTCACCCTTTATCTGCCCAAAAAGTGAAAAGAACCTGAAACAAAAATATTCTCATTTGCTTGAGTAATGCTAAACTAGTCCCTAAATTAAAGAGATGGGTTGGAAACAACTTTCTGAAGTGATAAATGCACACTGGACTGGATATAGGTCTTTGTAGGGCCCCTAAGTAAACAACAGAAAACAGTGCACCTGGTGGGAATTGAACACATGTCTACATTGCTGGAACCTGTGGCCCAACAAAGGTACATAACTCAGATGATCAGTAGGCAACTGCTTTAGCCTCTTGGGGTGTCATATGAAAAATTGGAACAATACAAAGATGATTAGCCTGGGCCCTGCACAAAGATGACACATTTTCCCGGAGTGGTAGACCTACAGGTCTTAATATTTATTTTGTAAATTTTTATTCCATACAGTATTTTGGCGGTCCTTTACACACTATCACTCCTTTACACACTCGGGCATATCTCTCTCAGTTGTGCACCAAATATTATGGTATTTTGAGGGGACCTTGTTTCATACTATGTGAACGTCCACAAAAAAGCTCAATTTTTTCGGCCAAGTGGTGGGGAGTATTATGGGTGCATACATCAGATATTTCCCAATTTGGAAGGAGCATGTCTTTTGTGCGCAAAATAGCTCCTCATCTGGACCAGATTTTGGCCTAGTTCTTTTTTGTACCAATAGATGTGCATGTTAGGCATCAACTGCCCAGGTCTGGTGTTGATTGAGCTCGTGCCAGGTGAGAAAGAAATGTGACTTTGTGATGAGTTGTGTCAGCAGTGACAGCATTTTTTCACCTCCTTCTGATCGAATCTTCTCGGCTATCCCGACACCCCGCTAAATCCTTTGAACACCGGGCACATCATTTATGGTCGGGCACGCACTATCCTGAGCAGTGTCAAACACCAAAAATTGTGTCGAAAAGAGAATACAAAATTACAAAATGCTATCGACGAGTACAAGATGGAGCAACAGAAGGAGGGAAAGAAGAGAGGACTGAGACCCATTGCTGAAAAGCATGAAGTCAATTTCAAGACCCTCTCCAATCTAGTCAACGGGGGACAGTCGATGAGCGCATTCAATGCGTACGAAACAAAAACTCACTCATCCCGAAGAGCGCGTCCTTGTCGATTTCAGTCCTGGAATCTTCTGACGCTGGACTACCGCTGTCACACCAAAACATACTGGAACCACGCAGACGCGATCATCGCTGGTCAGGACGTGCCGGGCGAACCTGTGGGAAATGTGTGGGTACCGCGGTTTCTTGATCATTACCGAGACGAGCTCCAGACCCATTGGAGCAAGCCTCTGGCGACAGAACGTGCACGCTCCTTGAATCCCGAGGCCGTTAAGGCTTGGTTTGATCTAGGTGGAGAAAGAGTGTGTCAGTAAAGGGATCAAGCGGGAGAATATCTACGGGATGGACGAAAGCGGGTTCCCACCTTCTAACCAAGGACGACAGCGCGTCGTCGGCCGTAGGGGAGCCAAAACCCAGCATAAATCTGGTGGCGCTAACCAGGAGAACGTTACTGTGCTGGTTACCATCTGCGCAGACGGTAGGACACTGCGGCCCACCATCATTTTCAAAGGAAAGAATTTCTTGAAGAAATGGGGCGAGGACAATATAGCTGGCGCGTCGTAAGTCCTCTCGATCAAGACCACAGATCAGCTTACTCACGTTGCATTCAGGATCTGTGTCTCCGAAAACAGCTGGACAGATGGCGGACTCGCATTTGATTGGATCCAAAAGGACTTCGACCCGATGACTCGGGACAAAGCCAATGGCGAGATGCGCGTGTTATTCATGGACGGCCACAGCTTGCATTACACCGCCGATCTGCTGGACTATTGCAAGGCGAACAAGATCATAGTTTTGGGGTACCCACCTCACTGCACGCACGTGCTTCAAGGTCTTGATGTTGTTTGCTTCGCGACGATGAAGGAAGCCTGGAAGTTCGAGATCAACACCTTCGAGGAGATGCATCAACGTGCCGTAGACAAGGAGGACTTTTGCGGCGTCTTCGGGCGCGCATTCCTCAAGGTGTTCACTCCCGAGCTCGTGAAAGCGGTGTTTGCGGCGACCAGGAATCCACCCGTTTAATCGCAACGTCATCACCGCAAAGCAGATGAAGCCGAGCGAGGCGACGTTCACGCACTCGGCCTTCCCGCTACCCCAATCGAGCCCCGTTTGCGCCGTTATGGCCGCATTCCACAGCCATGAATACACGCACCGTGATTTACATCCCGATTCACCTCCCCATGCCGGCCCTTCTAATTTCCCCGGTTCCCTTTCGAGCCCAACTCCAGCCGCCCGTGATGTCCCGATTGACCCAGCGCTGCTGTTGCCGAAGCGACGTTGTGATCCCGCGTCAGACCCAGACTTGTTCACGCCTCGGAAGTGCATGCGACTCCTTGGGGTTGGGATGGCTAGCACAGCGTCAGAGGAACTTCCTTGTCACAAAGGCCAAAGCAACGCACCTGGACATCGGCAAACTGGCTGCACCGGTCTTTGAGCGCCTTCCAGATAACGTGCGCGAGCCGGACTGGGCTGTACTTCAACGGTCCAACACGCTGCCGATGTATTCGCAGCAGTGGTTTAGAGACGCGGTGCGAAAAGCTGGAGAACGAACTTGCTGATGCTCGGAGGTTGCTTGCTGCCCACCAAGCGATATCCCAGGGCCAGAATGCTCAGCTCATCGTCCAGAACATGGCTATGGGGAAGCTGAAACAGTCTCTGTTTGAGAAGGAGAAGGGTAAAAAGTCTGACCGCACCGTTTTGTTCCCGGGAGGTAAAGGCCAGCATTTGACATCGGACGAGGTGATTGCACAAAAGCGGGCGATGGAGAACGCTAAGGCGAAGGAGGTGACAGGATAAGGAGGCAAAGAAGGCAAAGAGGGACGAGAAAAAAGCAGGAGAAAGAGTGTCTTGCGACGGAGTGGAAGGCGATGCTGGCGGTGCACAGAGTGAATGTTGAGAAGTGGGAAGCGCAATGTTTGCGGCTCAAAGCGGCGGGGACAAGGACCAAAGACCTGCCCAAGAAGCCCAAGAGACCCCTGAAGCCCAAGCCGAAGGAGTCCGACACCGAGGACGACGAAAGCAGCGAGGAGAGTGAGGGTGCCGTAGCATAGGAACAGAGCTGTCACACTGTGTAAAGGATCGATTTCTGTGACACAACTGATCTCCGTGCAATTCCGTTAATAACAAATCACAACTCGGTTCGTACAGCCTCTACATATTAGCAGAGCACTTTCAAGAACCTATCGAACGATCCTAGCAACTTTGCTAGGCAATCGATGCACCCACAAGTAAAGATTTTCAACAAAGAATTTTTACTGTGTAAAGGACCGCCAAAATACTGTATTCCTCTCCAATTTCCATTCATGTTAGAAAAGTGTGTGTGTCATCCTTGTGCAGAGCCAATAATGAGATGCCGTGATGCCTTTGTCTATACAGTTTGATGCCGGTGTAAGACCTCAATTGTGTTAGCTATCAAACCAGAAGAAATAATATTTTGAGGGGGATTTTGGATTAATAATAATGATGAGTCATTTGGAATTAGTTGGAGTCACTCCACAACCCTGGTCGTGGACATGAATTGTGTCAGATGGATGAAGATCAAGGATGCTCGCTACACCTTGATTTTCTGTTTGCCCTTGAGCAGGCACAACTTGATTTTTGTGGCAAGCTGGGCATACTTTGTTGGTCCAGTTGGATTTAGGCATTTTGGGATCTGGTTGACCAGCTTGTTTGCAGAATAGCAATAAATTCAACATCTGGTGTTCATTTAGATACCAAAGGACAAGTGAATGTAACACACATTCCACTGCATTGCCTCGCCAGACCCCAAGTAAGCACTGGTCTCTATGACCACTCCTGCTCGAGAAACAGTGTAGGTGAGGATGAGAATGAAACCTGTGAGCTGGAACTGCTGGAGGAATGATGAGCTGCCAATAGATATAATGGAATGCACTCATACCAAGCAAGTGAATACAATTGTATCCAGCCTAGTCCAAAGAGAGACTGAGCAGCACCCTACCCTCACATCTACACCATTATCAAACGGATGAGAACACTGCTGATAGCATCCCTGATAATGCATTGAACGTACCCACTTCGCTGATAAGCACTCCTCCACCCGCCCTTGGCTCCACACCTCCCCGCAGTCCTCTGGAAACTCTGAAGAAATGTGGGGCTCCCTCTCTGACCATGAAGAGATCATCAACTTGGTGAGTGGACACCCTGGCAATGATTCGACAGTTTGGATAAGTGAATCTGAGGCTGAGACACCTCTGGAGTTGCAGGCTAATAGTGTCAGTGTTGCGATGATTGTAGATGGCCCCAGTAATACCTCCCTTGAAGCACCAGAGTGCAGTAACCCGCAAGTTGATGACACATACAATGCTGAGAGCATGCTCTCTGGTGAGTACGTGTCCAGCAAACTCTGAGGCCACCATTCCCAGGGTGTTTGTCCAACACATGGCCTGTCAAGTTGCTCCTCAACCTCTGGTAGAGCGACTGTCCAATATCTGCTGCCTGGAACCAAAGACTGTGGGCTTCCTCGACCAACCCAAACAAGTCAGATCAAATATGGCTTGCCTATCCACTCTTCTCTTGGTGGAGCCATCAAAGGCCTACATCCTGTTATGGACTCCATTACCCCGGAGTACGCCCATGGTACAGGTTCACTGTGAATTCAACTTGAGGAGCAGATAACCTTGCAGCTTAGCTGTGTAGATAGCCACTCCAAGATCAGTTACAGTACTTGGGCACCAATTGATTTCAGTGGGATTAAAGGGCATCTATACCTCGACCAAGTGAATCTCAACCGATACAATGGTATTATCGGTACATCCTTCATGAATAGGCATGGGTTGTCCTCAACTTTGGATACCGTGAGATACACTTCCAAAACAGGAATGTGATCGCAGCAATGTCAGCCCCAGAGGAAGCCTTGCTACTCCCCCACCCAACCCCTCTATTTGACTCACCCTGGTGACAGGCGCCCCACTGAGTCAGTGTGCTAGTATGCAAGAAATAGATGACGAGGGCGACGGGAATCTATTACCGGTACTTGATTTCGATTATCCTACAGTGTTTGAGCTGGAGAGTGACTTCAATTCAGATGGGTTTACCCCAACCACTGATGAGTCTGAAATCCCTAACCTATCCACAGACCCTGATGAGGATGATATCAATGATACTGACTTCTCACCATGTGAGGAAGATGACATTGAGCTCGAGGAAGACTACAAGCTCCCTACACAGTACATGTACACTCCTTCAATACACCTTACCATGGGACACTCCCATTGTGGGTGTTTCATTGAGCATAGGTCCCACCCTGATGCTGCAGCCCTCCCAGGCTTAATCGGTCATGATGTTATATCTTTACATTCATCCACGCAACCCATACATTGGTCGAGCGAGGATGACAAGGATTCCCTCTGCAAAGAAGCACTGGATCAGGCCATACATCTTATTGGGCTGCGTAGTGCCCACATCTCAGACTTTGTGATGCTCAACAAGCCGGAGCACCTCAACACATTGCAGCAAAAATGGTTCAATGCTTGTGAAGACACCTCATGGGCCCTATCCTTCTGGCTCTCCCTCTGCTATGCAAAATCAATCACGAAATTAACCTCGTGGATGAAAATATGACCTACAACTAGACCTCAGACGAGGCCACAGGCACCACTAATGAGGTGGTGGGCACTGTACAGTGTGGGATTTATCATTTTACTCACCTGGTGTGAAAGCCCGGAATGGAGCTTAGAAGAATTGCTGAGGTGAGTTCCGGAAGGGGATGATTCCTCGGCTTCAGCCGGCTTACCTATTTCTTCTCCGCATAACCTAGTCTCCCCGGCCGCTTATCCTCACAATCTGGGCCTCAAAAATGTCTGCCTGGCTCAGTTGGTTAGAGCGCCAGTCTCATATTCGCATGTGAGTGACCGTGTGGTCATCCAATCTGGAGGTCGAGAGTTCGATCCTCTCGGCGGACAGTGTTTTGTTGCGCGGGATACCTGCAAGCAGAGGGCGCGTTCTATTCAATTTTTGCTGTTAAATTCATCCGCGGGCTGCGCGAATTAATTTACATATTCCTTAGAGGTCACTACTCTTGAACAGAGGTATCGCGTAGTAAGTACAGCCGAGCTGCTTCTGCCTAATCAAAGGCGAAGGCGGATGTAGACTCAGACTGGCCGGCGAGGCGAGGCCTGAACTAGGAAAATGACATTGGATTCGCGCGGCGTCGAGATGGGAAGTCCTCGGCGGAGAGACGCGAGCGTCCATTGGGGGGGCGATGCGCTGAGAGTGCGCTCAGAGTGCGCAGATGGTACTTACATAGACTTGCATATCTTGTGCGCAGGAATCAAGATTGACGGCGTTTGAATTCAGGATCCATCCGAGTAGGGTGACGCGCAGGGGGGTAACGGTTCAATGACAATTGCGCGAGGGATAGAGATTCTTCGACGGTACAAGAAAAGAGAAAACAAAAGATGGGTGGATGATACACACACGGACCCGGACGTGATGACTTTTGGGTTGCGCGCGGCGGGGGCGGGCGGCCGGCGTGCTTGGACGAATCTCCGGTGCGCGTTCCACACTTGTAGACGGCCCACCTCGCAGACGCCCCGCCTCGGAGCCCCCCGCCTCGCAACGCCCCGCCCCGCAACCTCCAACACGCTCCCACCTAGAACCCCCTGCCACGGCCGCGTCCACCGCCGCCGCCACGGGGACCGCCTCTGCCGCGCCCGCGATCCATTCCCCGACCCCGTCCACGGCCGCGCGCGCCCTCGAGCTCCTTCTTGCGCCCCTTGGGCTTTGGTGCGTCGTCGACGAGCAGCTGTGGGCGCGAGTCAGTACGGGTCCGAGTAAGAGTAACGTCGCGCGCACAGTATCAAGAGGGAGGGCGTCGGGGAGGACAAAGTAGCGGATGTTGTTGCCGCGAATGGAGAGGGCGTCGAGGGCGGCGGGGTCGCGGTTGCGGGCTGTTATTTTTACGGTTTTGAGGTGGGTGTTCATCTGCATGTCGACGCCTGCTTGGGGTGTGAGTGGGATGAAAAGACGGGGAAAAAGAGGGAGCGGACCGGTTATGGTTCCGTGGACGACCGAGCCGTTCTTGAGCTCGATTGTAACAGTCTCGTTGTTGAGCTTCATGAGGAAGCGGACGAGCTTCATGGTGGTGGATGAAGGAGGGGTGTGACGGTCACGGCGGGGTCACACTCTTAATGTCGGACTCTCGCACTGCTGGGTTCGTTGTCGGGTCGTCGTACACTGTGCTCGATGTCATTGGCGAGGGTGCATACGGCGTCGTCGTCTCTGCAATCCACACCACTACTGCACGCAAGGTAGCGATCAAGCGGATTACACCCTTCGACCACTCCATGTTCTGTCTCCGCACCCTCCGCGAGATAAAGCTCCTTCGCCACTTTCACCACGAGAACATCATT
Source organism: Mycena vulgaris (assembly GCA_029204335.1). Lineage (NCBI taxonomy): Eukaryota > Fungi > Basidiomycota > Agaricomycetes > Agaricales > Mycenaceae > Mycena > Mycena vulgaris. Next base: position 750,744 of record JARGYA010000027.1, on the reverse strand, counting down.
GCAATCCTCGACATTCTCCGTCCACCCTCGCTTGATCAATTTAATGAGGTCTATCTCGTCCAAGAGCTCATGGAGACCGACCTCCACCGTGTCATCCGCACTCAAGAGTTGTCCGACGACCACTGCCAGTATTTCATCTACCAGGTGGGGCGCTTGCATTATCTAGTGTGCATCTAGCTCAACCCCAGGCAGACCCTGCGCGCCCTCAAGGCACTCCACAGCGCCGACGTCCTCCACCGCGACCTCAAGCCCTCTAACCTCCTCCTTAACGCAAATTGCGACTTAAAGGTCCGTCTCCCTCCACTCTCACGTTCCTCACCCCTCACACACCCCAGCTCTGCGACTTTGGCCTCGCCCGCTCCGCCCGCCCGCCCCCGAACGTCGCAAACGACTCAAGCACTTTTATGACGGAATACGTTGCTACCCGGTCCGTGCCGTCACCCTGCAATTTGAAATCCATCTCATCCGACGCCCACAGATGGTACCGCGCCCCTGAGGTTATGCTCACTTTTAAAGAGTACACCCGCGCCATAGACATGTGGTCCGTCGGCTGTGTATTGGCAGAGATGTTGAGTGGAAAGCCGTTGTTTCCGGGAAGGGATTGTGAGTTCAGTTTATTTTTGATTTCGGGCGCCGCAGGCTATGCATTCTCGGGCGCCGCAGGCATACTCTTCCTGGCGAGCTCGCGGCGCCATTCTCTTCCTTATGAGCTCACGGCGAGCGGCAAGGTGGCGTCCGCCGTAGGCATATTCTTCTTGCGAGCTCACGGCTGTCCGCAAGGAAGCGTGCGCCGCAGGCAGACGCTTCCCGCGAGCGTTAGCGAGCACCTTGCGAGCTGGAAGCGAGAAAGTCTCCCCTCGGGCGCCGTAGGCATACTGTCTAGCGTGCTTCTCTCCTCGGAGACACGCCACAGTTCCTACTTGCTACCCTCTTCTCTTTTACCTCCCCCACACTCCGCTAACCATCTCGCCTCCCAGACCACCACCAACTGAGTATCATCCTCGACATCCTCGGCACGCCGTCCATCGATGACTTTTATGCCATCTCATCCCAGCGGAGGTGTGTTTCGCTTCTCGCATTTACCACCCGCTCCCCCTCATCCTCGCTATGTGCGCGTTACTTCGCGCCTCCTCATCCCCATCCTGTCCGCCATGTCATTCCCCGTCCCTTCCGCTTCCGTTATCATCGCCCATTCTCCCCCACTCGTCCCCAGATTCATTTTGATCCCCTTCCCTTCCGCTCTTTCCCCTTACTTGTTCGTCCTCCCCACGCCCCTCTCAGATCCTCCCCCGGTCTCCTTCTTCCCGCCCCGTCCTACGCGCGTCCTCCTCTCCCTTCATTCCCCCCTCCTTGACCCAACCCCCCTCCCATCCGCTCGCTCCCACTCGCATCCGCCCCACCGCTTACACTCGTCGAGTATATTTCGTCGGCCTCCTGCGTCGTGTGCACCCATCCTCGTCCTCCACTTCCTTCACCTCCTTCCCGCTCTTCCTCTTCGTGTACGCCCCCCCTCTCCGCTCCTCCGTCCTTTTATCCCTCCTTGTCGTTGCACCTCCCCATCCCATCCCCGTCCCCTTCTCTTCGCCCAACACACTCGCTAACCACCCCCCCAGCCGCGAATACATCCGCGCCCTCCCCTTCCGCAAGAAGCGCCCCTTCGCCGCGCTCTTCCCCAAGGCCAACCCCGACGTGCGTCTCTCCTCTAGCCCATTCCTGCGTTCCTTTTGCTTCTTTACTCTTGTGTGGGCTTGGAGCGGGCTGCGCGCCCACGCCGTCGGTCCTGCGCTCGAGCCCCCCGTCCCTTCGCATACGAGGGGTCTGGGGACTGTGGATCCAGCGTCGGTGTCTTACTGCGCGCGCGCGGAAGAACGCCGTTCGTCAGGTTTCCGCGTGCGCGCCGTACGTAACGTCGGCGCTCCTTTTGTGCCCGGCGGCCTTGCTCCACACCGGAAAATACCGCTCGTTTGCGCCCGTCGGTGCTGCGTCCCCACATGGTGCAGACTCTTTTCGTGCGCGAGTGCCGCAGAACGCTGTGCTCCTCGGCCGTATGCTGCACGAATAGGGTCGACGGCGATCCCCTCCCTCCTGCTACCTCCACCTTTCCCTTTACTTCTTCCTCCCCACATCCCAGCACATGCTAACCACCCCGTAGGCCCTCGACCTGATGGAGAAATGCCTCACCTTCTCGCCCAAGCGCCGCATCGAGGTCGGCGAGGCGCTCGCGCACCCGTATTTACAGGTGCGTGTTTTCCTTGCCTTTCCTTTCTTTCTTTGTCTTCTTCTCGGTTTGCGTGCGGCGGGCGTTCTTCGCCTATGGCGGGTTTGGGAGAACGAGACGCAGCGGGTGTTATATATGGATGAGCGAGGATGATGACGAGTGGAGCGACAGAACTTATGACGTGACGTGGCGGACGAGCGACAACGGCGGTTGCTTTACTTCCCGGTTTCCTCGGCTCGTCCGCGGACGGGAGGCAGTGACGGTCGAGAACGGGTGGCTTAGTGCAATGGTCGAGGGCGAGAACGGGTGTCTGCACCGTGGGAGCATGGGCGTCTTCAGCGTCTTCACTCAGATTACAGTGTTCTCGAGCGGCACGGAGATACGCTTGCCACACGTCCTCCCGACTGTCTATCCCGCGAGCGCATCCGCCTTTCTTCCTGGGATTCGTGGGTCTTTCGCTATGCAGCGGAGGATGGGGCGGCTCCGCGTACGACGGCGCGCTGCTCTTACTGTCTCGAGCTCATGATTGGGAACCCGTTGTCCGTTGCGGACCATCGTCGGAGGGATATACAGTCCGCTCGTGTCTCGCTGTGCTTATCGGCGGGGAAGGGCGGTTATGAATAGACAGATCAGATTTGCTGCGGCTCCTCCGTCGCGGACATATCGACCGTTGCTGCCGCGGCACGCGAATGTTCGGTGCAGCTTCGGGCACAGGAAAACGCCGGCACCGCCGTTCTGCGCAGCGCAAAGAGCACGCTCGCCGGTCTGCGGGAAGAGCCAGTCTCATTTCAATCTTGCCTCCTCCCTGGCTCGTACCCTTGTCCCAGTGCTGACTCTTATCCTTCCAGCCATACCACGACCCCGCCGACGAGCCGACCGCAGACCCCATTGACCCGTCGTTCTTCGACTTTGACAACGGGGACCCGCTGGGGAAGGAGGACCTCAAAGGTACGTTGCCTTCACATTCCATGTTCCTCGTTTTCTTCTCTTCCTCCATCATCTCCTCCTTTTCGTGCGACGTACCCCGTCCTTGCTTGCTTCCCTTTCCTGTTGTGTACCCCTTCCCATCCCGCGTTCTTCGTTTCCTTATACCTTGCTCATACTTCGACAGTGCTCATCTACGAAGAGATCACGCGCCCCGACAACCCTTCCGCACCGTTCGTCCTGCAGAGTGTCGGGACGGGGTCCTGAGAGTATCCTGTCCGAGGGTGTGCAACGTCTTACTGTCTTGCTGTCGGGAGGCGCGCGCTGGCGCCGTTCCTCGAGGTGTGCGCGGCGCGGGCGAAGCCGACTAATGCCTCGCGCGCGCACTAGTCATCTCTATCCAATCCAATCAATCACACTTATTTATACATCCATCCATCCCTCCTTTTTTTCCGCTCCTTCTCGTCCCACCGGTCCGTAATTATTACCTGCATACAAATGTGTTTCTACACTGTACTTGTATGTCCTTATCCTTACATAATGCGAATGTGTGCGCTCGTTGGACGTTTTGTTTCGCGAATTCTGAAGAGACGCAGAACACGGCTCGTCGTGTCGATAAACATTGAAATAACCTCATTAACGCTCATAACTCGTTGGAGGCGAATGTCCGCCCAGAGTCTAAACGACAACACCATAAGGACGTCCTAGACATAATGGGACGCATGACGCAGACATTGCAAGTCGGTCGCGCTAAGCCCACCGCCTCTCACACCAATGCAGCTCCCCCATCTAGTATCGCGCATATGGCGATTCCTCTGGGAGCCCCTTCTCCGAGACGACCGGCTTCCTCGCGCGCAATACGGACAGCGGTGCGTTCGACCATACAGAGCTTGCCAACCACCTCGACACTGGGGACATCGCGAGCCGACCGTCCTCATATCCACCACCAACGATCGCGGGACGCGCGAATGATGGCAAACGCCATCAGGCGGTGGTACGGGCGGACAGAGAAGGTCTACATTGCGACCAGCGACACGCGTGGGGCAGCGGCGCAACCGCGGGCGTACTACATGCTCACACTCGCGAGCTCGCTGAAGGTGGCGCCCCAGCAGAAGGCGCGGAACGGGCACGATATCTATTCGGCGGGGCCATCCCGATTGAGTGGGTGACAGAGGTGCATAGCGTCGGTGAGCGCGAGTCTGGTCCTCGATGTGATTTGGAGCTCAGGCTGCACGAAGAAGCCAACGGTATATTGACGGTTCACTGGCAAGCCCTGCATATCGACGTTCTGGACCGCGAACCGTTCCTGTGCCGCTGCGCGCGGGACGCGCAGTGCGTGTGGATGTCCATGGCGGACGCGTAGCGTCGATGAAACGGTGTACCATCGCGAAATAATTCTAGGAAACGTACTGTATGCCTGGTGTCCCAAATTACAGCGTCGATAAATTACCCGGCGATCTGTTTTTCTACCTTCTTGTCCTCGAGAACGGACGCGGCGAGCTTCTTTGCCGAAGCGTTGGCCACGCTCAGATACGTATCTGCGAAAGGGGTTGAGGGGTAGTGATAGTGGGCGGCGCGGCAAACGCACTCCAGAACAAGCTGACGACGCTGACGACCACAAAGCGCAGGTGCGGCGGGACGAGCCAGAAGTTGATAATTTGCGTCGGGACGAACACGGCCCTGGGATGAGGGTAAGTTCCGGGCCAACAGAAAGGGCATCGGCGTGCTCACCAATTGCGCAGAAGCGTCGGCACGTAGCCCTGCGGAAACGGAGTTGAGGACGACGGATGAAGAGGGAGCGGGGGCACTCACTGCGCCTATCCGCGGTATTGCTTCGTGTGGCTTTCCTTCTAACAGGGCCATCGAGCCAAAGAACACGATGACGGCGCCTAGACGAGAATCAGCGACACCGAAATAAATAAATGCAGACGGGGAGACCTGGTGTCAGTATGCATTGGTCGAGCCAGACCTATTACGCGTCGGTTTGGGGCATCGAGGGAAATATGAGGACATACCCGGTAAACGACGGCTTTTGTCGGGCTTTTGAATTGAATCCTGTTCAGGAGCTGATACCATTTCGTCATGGCGGGCCCAAACATTGCACCTAGAGGTCCAAGACTTAGAATGCGCCAATTTGAGGATGGGAAAGATCGTCACCCCCGTAGAACGTAAGTCTCGCCGTCCGAGCAAACTAGATGCGGCATGAGTATCAGAATACACCCTAGCACGGCGGTAACTGACGTCGTGCTCTTTCCCTTTCCGCTCCACAGCCTGCTGGGCAATTATATCACCAGCGCCGAACAGGACCGCGGCGGTACCGCACTGCGCGAGCATTGGGCGCCGGATAAGCATTGCACTGTCGATATTCCGGGCCCAAGATGAGATGGAGAGCCCCAGCCAGCAGAGCAGATGGAACCCACTTGTAGGCTTTGAAGAATGCAGCCATTGGAGCCCCGGGAAGAGAAACGCGTTTGCGGACTACGCGTTGCTCGTGGATGCGGGAAGCAAACGGTTTGGGGCATTTTGATCGGATGATCGGTGACAAGTCTGAGGTTTCGACACAAAGTCAGTGACTCAAGAGTCCGGTAGATGACAGTTGTACGCGTGAATTTCCCGTCTGAACTAATATAATACAGGCAGCTTTGATACTACGAGGAAAAAAGGAGCAGAATAAAAAGGATAGATAAAGTGGGTTGCACACAGGTTCATAGGGGATAAGGCAAAATGGCCATTGGCTAGAGTACGGGTAAATTGGACGTGTGCGACAGATAGGAATGATAGAGGAAAGGTACGGAGCGAAGAGGAGAAGGTCGAAAGAGATAAGATAAGATAGTCGAGACTAAGATCGCCACGGTAATGGTCACGGATCGTTACAATCGGACCGGGCTTTCCGCTTGCTTTTCCCTCTCATCTCGCGAAACGAAAGAAATGGATACTGATTCTGCGCTGGACAGACTTGGAGCGCCTCAGTCTCAGATCTAGATATCTCGTTTGGTTTCAAAGACGACCAACATTCTAGGGCCTCTTCAAGCTGAGATCTCCGCGACCTTCTGCGTTGCTTCCAGCTTGGCTCGTCTCAGACAGCGCCAACGAAGGTTGTGTGTCTTACCCGCGGGCGGAATTTTGCTTTCGCATAAAAATTATAACACAAGAACTGAGTCGGGGCTCCGAGTCATCCATATTGGAAACTCTACTCCGGCATCTCGAGGATCGTCAACTTCGCCGACTGGCTATAAAGTTGCCCCCCGGTACACAACAGCGGACGTAGATGAAGATCGCGAACCGGAAATGCGGGAGACGCGACTTGAATGTCTATTCCGTGGGGTATGTATTTCTGTTCTTCCATCCGATTGCCTCCTCGCCATTCTCTGGCATTCGGTTCACGTCGGAATCATGCATCACTCTGTTAGGCTACGCTATATATATTTCTATCGGCATACAGCGTTCCCAGACGCTCACGAACGAGGTCGGCTACTTGCTTGGGCTGTATCATACATTCCAGTAACAGTCCGACGTTTCCTCCTCTCTCGACGCGACTAACCACCACACTCAGGGGCAGCTGCTCTAAGAGTTCCGATGAATACGTGAACAACACCCCCGCAGAAGGGTTGGGCTCGCCCGGCTATCCTGCCGCCAGGGATACTTTCCCCGCGGCTGGTGTAGATCCGATTCGTATGTGCATGCCCAACCTCATTCCTTATACATGTCGACGTGGCGGATGACGACATTGCAGATAATTTTATGGACCAATCACTCAACATATACATGGAGCAATGGCTGTCCAAATGGCCACGGGCGAATGCTCAGATGGCAGCGTTTCTCCAGAAGTAGTGTTCGTTTACCAGAAGTGGAAGACAGGCCTTGGATTACCTATAATTGAGCTTCCGTCTTACGAAGTTAGGCGGCCTGGGATTATACACGGCGTAAGTATAATACCGAACTCCAACTTCACCTACGCATTGCAAATAAATCAGATACCTATGGGGAGACGTGCATGCGCACATACAGCAGTTTCAATTCCTGTTCTCGAATGCAACTGGACCGAGAACGAGGCTGCCGCAGTCCGCAGAGCGCCGGTTACACAAGCGCTTGGGGTGCCCCGAGTCCCGACCGCCATCGGCAAGAAATCATAGTAAATGCCTACACAGCCAAGCAATACACCACATATATTCTTATTCTTCTAGATGATGTCAAGGTCCCTGACAGGCGTTCAAACGCTCAAAGTTATCAGGTAATCAGAGCCCCGGGGTTGAAACTCTGCTGAAAAAAAAAAAAAACGATGAAGAGGCTAAACATGGAACGAAAGCTGTTTTTCGATCTTCTGCCGGGGCGAAACCAGTATCTGGCCATCGCTCGTAGTTTCTGCGAGCCGACACCGCTTCCGACTGATTTGTTTGCATGATCTGGTAATCTCTGTTGAGCATTACTGCAATTGGAGCGGAACCGTACGGACCGTTAACGTGCGGGTCACATCGCTGTCCAGGCGTTGGACGATAGACAGGATGATACCGATTTGGCCTGCGTTCGCTCGCACGTCCTCGCCCGTGTTGAAATTTTTCACGGCCTACAGAGCAGGGTCAGGCGAAGTCCACGAAGAACCGGAATGACACGCTGAAGACATCGCCAGCGCCCTATCGAGTGAGGCATTCAGCTGGACGAAGCGATCCTTCTCTTGGTTGGCTAGGATCCACGGCCCAAGACGCCTGCGGAGTGTCCCGAGGAGTATGAGGTAGGCCTGGACCTCCTCGAGGGTGCTACAGGAGGATGAGGGTGAACGGATGCTAAAAGAAATTACGAAGGACCTACATCTTTAGGGCCTCAAGGGCTTCGACATTGTTGGATGCCGAGGCGGCGACATCCATCGCAGACGTACGTTCCACGATATATTTCGTTACGGCGCTCGTATGGGTTGCGAGAGCGACAGCAGCGTCCTGTTCTGTATTTTCCGTCAAAAATGGATGCAGGTTGAAACAGGAGTACTTACCTTCGCCATGTCGCAGATCAAGGCTGCAATGTCGACCACGGTCTTCAGAAAATTGAGAACCGGGGCCTCGCAGATAGCTCCCGCTGCGCGGGTACTCGAGGAAACAAGTTCCAAAACGCATTCGCTGCGCGATGGACCTGCCAATGCAGATGATCTTCCGGGGGGTCGCAAGCTGAGGAGATGAGATAGGTATGAGCAGAAAAAAAAAGCAGGAGGACGCACAAGAGCTTGCAGACAGTTTTCCAGTTCCGACTTCAGACGACGGACTTGTGCTTTGAATGTGTAGCCTAGTAGTAACTTCGCCGTCTTGTCACATCTACCGCGCATCTGCTCAATATGCCGACGAATTGCATCCAATTTCCTGGAGGTTCGATTGAGCACTGCTGCTGGATGAAAAATTCGCAGACGAATATTTCCAAAGAGTTGAGGATCTCTGGAGAAAGCGGGACATCGACCATGCCGTTTATTAACAGCGCCGTACGGTCCACAACGTAGGCCGAGTTTATCGCATTTGTGTTTCTCGAGCTTTTTGAACAATTTGCCTGAAAATGGGATGCAAAGGAGTTTACCACGCGCCCGGTGTTACGAGCTCGACCTTATTACATAATCGTCGGAGTTTGAATCCCATCAAAGGCTTTCCCGCTTCAGCTTGGCTACAAAGGACAAATATTAAGAAGCCAAATGGCCTGGATTGGGATTAAAATGAGGTGCGCCTCTTCAAAATTGTCGTGTGCCCCATTCTCGAAGAGAAATGAAACACCGCCGCTGTCACGTGGCCGGCCCATCAAAATTCGGCATCGCGATTGCGCGGTCCAGGTGAGGGAAACCACTGAGAAAGCTGCTTATGCGGCTTTCCTGGACGAAGAACTCACCACAGAATGTCAAAAGACACGTCGTAACCGTCGTTCAAAACCTCGAGAAATTTAAGATTACATAATAAGGTCGAGCTCGGATCAAACGCCTCGGGTAATCGACAGACTACAACATCGCGAGGTACGAGTGACAATTGTTGTAGCGTCTGTTTATAAGAGACTAATGCAAAGGTAAAGCGAGAGGAAAATACCAGAGCTGCAGCAGCACACACTTCGACTGCGGATGTCGCGATGGGTTGATATAGATTCATGCCGGGGGTCGTCGCGCACAATTTGCAGAGGTTCTGCGCGGTGGCCATGAATTGAGTGAAGACGTAGGGCATAGATGTGCGCGGGTTGGGAGAGATAGACATGAAGAGGACCAGAGCAGTGCATGAGAGCCTATCCGTCGCTCTTTTCCAGAACTAGCTGTGAACACAGCTCATGTTGTTACACGAGGTTAAAGCATGGGAAGCCACGGACCACTCCAGTATGGCTGCTGACCCGAACCGCAATTGACGGTTACCGTCGCGCCTCTGACCCCCTCCGCGGATCCGACGGTACGGTATGTGTACCGGATACCCCCGTTGAAATACGGCCGCATACGGCATCGAAACCGTATATACGGGGATCCTAAAACACTCTACCACGGAGCCAAACGGAGCAGAAATTGGCGAGAAATCTGAACCCCGCAATCGGGATCGCCGCCAATGCTGATCTAATCCCTAAGAGCTCTCCTTTCGACCGCCATGCACATCTCTGAAGTCTGCAGTCTGTAGGTCTTAGACGCGCTCGTTCATTCGAATCCCGGTGCTCCACTACACAGATGAACCCCGGCCCTTCGGTGACTTCTGGTCCTTCGCATTGTCGATGTTCCCGGAATCTTGGTGCAATTTTATCCTGATGTCGATGTCCTGATTTATATGTTAAATTGTACACCTGCCTGCTGTCATTTCTTGGGGTTATCCTTCTGCACTGGGCGGCCAAGGAATTCAATTCTTATGTAAATCCCCGTGTGAAATTGGGAATTTTCTGGTCCCAGCCGACCAGAGCCGACCGCGAATCGGGCACTTCAAACACCGCCCGTAATACACTAGTCCTTTTTGGAGGGACCGTTCTATTGGTCTAATTAGATTTCCCCGAAAGGCAATTCGCGTAACGGCCGGCGCGACAGCTGGATGGCTGCCGAGGAGAGCCCTATCGGTGCGCGGCGCCCTTGCACAAAGATTTTGTCAGAAGGTAAGTATCAATACTTAGCATGTTTGATATGGCTCTTCCCATATTTTCTCGGATTTTGGCCTTCTCCTTTTGCCAGTTCATTAATAATGTCTCCGGAGCGGAGATTTAATCCACAAGTGCAAAAGGTTTAGAGGAGATCTCGCTTAAACCGCAGTTGGATCAGTTCACCTTTCCACACTTCCTTCAACTTTCCTTGTGGCTTCAAGCCAATTTTTCGGAAGCTTAATACTGTCCAGCAAGTCTCTTCTCGGTACTGTTTTAAATACTGTTCCTACATACCTCGCTTGTATTCTTGTGTCAGTTCTTCTTCGTAAATTCCCAGCAATATCCAATATCTCTATGGATATTATCAGAAGGAAGGATAGTTAGGGAACCGGTAGGCCGTGTGCCGGCCGGAACGGCATCTACGGCGATGGTGCTGCCGACATCGGAGCCCGGAGATGGGATCGATGGGATCTAACTAACTTAGACCAATCGAACCGAAAGAGCGCCACAAAGTGTAAGGCTGTGTAAGGGAGATTCTGCATAGATCTTCACGATGTGTCTTGACGACGTCGACGGTGCCGGGATCGCAGAGAGGACACGCCTTGCTCCAACTTCCTGACCGCAATCATCATGTTCAACTTCCTCCACAATTCGCCCTTCGAAGATAGGCTCAATACCAACTATGTCCCGTCTGATTCCGAAGTGGACCAGATACACGCATTTCTAGTGGAGCCGAAAAATGAGCTGGCTTGTGTCGATGCTCAGATCGACGAAATGAACATCCTCATCCACCAACTCAAAGTGAAGCGGGACGCGCTGAACGCCGAGATTCAGCCATATATGGCACTCATCTCTCCTATTCGACGTATCCCGCAAGATGTCCTCCAGGAGATCTTTCTCGCATGCCTCCCCCAGGCGCACAACGCGCTCATAGATCCTGGCGCGGCACCCATGCTTCTTGGCCGCATATGCGGCCATTGGCGGAGCGTTGCGTACTCCACACCGAGGCTTTGGAGCTCCCTCCACATTCCGGCACTCTCCTCAACCTGGCTGTCCACCATGCCACTGAAGATTAAACTCAAACTCGCGATGATTGTGGCGAAATGGCTGGATCGCGCTGCCGGCTGCCCTCTATCAATTTCCCTCTCCCGCGCTATGGGCCACCATATCGATCCTCTGGGTGCCGATGCCAAGTTCACCGGAGTCTCTCGCCGAATACACCACCTCAGCATTGTGGGACAGGTCAATGACGTGCGGCCGCTTCTTCTCATCCACCCAGAGGATCTTCCGCGTCTTGAGAGCATCGACCTCCGGTGTTACTCAGCCTCGGATGAGCCCTCGACGTTCTGGGCCGGGGCACCTATACTCCGTGCACCCAATCTTAGCCGCGTTGCATTGGACGTATTAACCGACGTCCTTACACTGCCCCTCCAATGGTCGCAGATGACCCACCTCCACCTCTCGTGCTTTCCTGTCCGGAATTCAAACACTGATTCCGGGGGGCTGGACCAAAACGGTGCGCAGGAACTGCTCCACCGCTGTCCGAACCTCGTTCGCTGCCTCCTCCGATTTACAAATCCCGTCCGGTTTATCGCCGGCCCTCCGATCCCTCTTCACCATCTCGATGCCCTCGTCATCTTAAACGAGTTGAGCTCTGTCGAATTCATGCAGACTCTATTCCTCCCCAAACTAAATTATCTCGGTGTGGGGCAAGAAATCTCGAACCCCGCCATGCGCACTTTCGAGCGCGCAACACCCCCGTTGACGCTTGAACTCCTGGATACGCTTTCACAAGAAGACCTGCTAGCCCTCTTGAATCTCTTCCCTCGCATTTCCTGCCTCCGAGCACCCGGTATTTACCTCGACGAAGAGTTCCTCGATGCCCTCCGCCCGGCGCCCACGACCCTATCCCCGTCCCTAAAGCACATGGAGCTCGGCATATGCTCCTTTTCCGACACCGCCCTCATCAATTTCATCCGCGGCCGGATGCCCGCCCATCCTATCAAGCGCATTACAGCCGCCCAATTCCAGCGTGCGATGCAGGTGGACGTCGTGCGCGAGCTTGAATCGTTCATCTCACAGGGACTTCAAGTTGAGCTGCAGTACACGGAAGACACACCGTGGAAGTTCGAGCCGCGGAACGGAATTTACTGTGGGCCGGAGCTGTAGGAGTTTTATCTATTCGCAATTACCGGAGCATGGATCAGTATTGGGCGCATTGTATGGCTATTTTTCTGGGAGATGTACGAAATTCGAAAGCTCCTCACAGCCTTACTTGCCGCGTGCGTCAACAATTGCCGGGATTCTATGGGACTGGAGAGAGAGATTCTTCACTTGCTCCGTTGTTGTGGATTTCGCCTACAGCTCGAGAGAAACACTGGTAATCTCCCTAGGTGCCAAGTCTTCATTCCCGCCAGCCATTAATCCGCTTCTCGACGCGTCACGCGTTGGTCTTTGTGTGTATCTGTTTGCTGCCACGTGCCTCTTCCCAACTTCGACCTGACTGTGACTTGACTGTGACATTATTAATATTAATAAATATTCCCGTTCAACGTTCGGCATCCACAACTTGAACTACTTCAAAGCTTCATGAGCAAACGTCGGGTCAGAAAATCCGCCAGAGCTTGTTGAATTAATCCTAGCCCACCTGGATCCTCTTCTTGATCCCCAACACCGAGCAGAGCCTATCCTTAAGAACGTGTACGCTGACAGCGCGTTCGTTCGTAGTGCCACTAGTACGACTGCCGCCCTTGGCAGACTTGCTGCCCAAGTTTTCCGAGCTAATCCTCGCATCATCGCATATTGCAACCTATAGTCTCGACGCCCCGGGCGTCTCAGCCACATACTCTGCTCATTACCGGCCCTTACGCGCATCAATGTTTCGCCCCATCCCCTATCATCCGAGGCCGTCGTAGGGGGTCGCCCCGGTCTCGGTCCGGGCGTCCTTCCTCATAGCACACTTCCGGATCTCCGATGCCTCAGCTTCGACCGCTTCATCTTCCGAGTCGCGCTTGAGTTGCAGGCGCTGTTGCAAAATAGCCCCAGCCTCACAGAGCTAATCCTCTCCAGGATCGGATTTCAAACGCCTCTCATGCACCGGGCGTATGCTCGGTCGCCTGCTCCTGCGCCCAGGGCAGGCGTCGTTGTCCACTCGCTCAGACTCCTGAGCTTCATCCCGGAGGAAATGCTGCAGCAGATGCTCGGCTCTTTCACCACTGTCGATTTGACGCACCTCCGCAAACTAAGCCTGGTCTCCATCGATCCCCTTACGATAGTGCTCCGCGCAAATGCAGGGACGCTCGAAGAGGTCAGCCTGTACCACAGTCAGTCAGTCCGCCTCACCCACTCGAAGCACGCTAATCTTTTCTTCTTCTTTTTATTAGGGCGACACTTTGAGGTGAACGCGCCGACCGACCCCGCCATCCTCGGGAACCTGCGCCTGCTCCACCTGAACGTCACCCGCGCAGCGTGCGCAGCGGTCTCACGCTCTTCGGCCCTCTCGCGCATCTGACAGTCCTCAAAACAATTTTGATCACGCTTACCCTGCCCGTGCAGTATATGCAAGCCCACGAGTGGGAGTTGCTGGATGCGCAGTTTACGTCCGGGTGCCGTGCTGCAGGGCCTCGAAGTGCACCTGTCCTTTGTTTCGCCATCGTTGGCTGGCGCAGCCGCCTTTCAGGTTCATGCCGCCTGGAAATGCAGCACATGCACGGCCACGAGTGGGAGCGCTTGAACGCGCGCAGCTCACGTCCGTAGGTGGCGTGGGCCTCGCAGATGCACTCCTTCGCGGTTCGGACGACGGAGCAGTGGCGTCGTGCGGCGCGGCCGTCGTCGTCGTTGGTGCAACGCTTCACATCCATGCCGAGCGAGCGCGACTCATCTGATTTTAGCTTGTAGCCTAGATTACAATATTGATACACAGGTAGCTTGTATCTACTCCTACCCCGAGCCAATTGCAAACAATAAAAAGTAAAACGGGAGGATTGAAAGGAATAGTTTGTTTTGGATTGTCAATTGTTACTAATGGGACTATACGACGACCTGCTTTTGCAGCCATGCGTGAACAGCGGCAGTGAGGGGAAGAGAGATGTGAGGAGATGAGGAGATGAGGTATGACAGTAGACGCACAACAGGTAAGTAGATAGACGGAGATGGAGGAGCAGGCAGGCATCGTGAGCAGTCGTCACAGAAAACAAAGGAAAGGAGAGAAATCAAGAGCTGGTAGATAGGAAAGATGAAGATTAATTATATAGATAAGTAGAGAGCGTCCGCCCACCGACCGCCCGCCGCGCCCCACCGCTGGCGCACACGGCTACTCGTCGAGCGGGAAGAGGTCGTCGTCGTCGCGCGTGACGACGGGCCCGCTGAGCGGGCTGAGCGGCGCCGCCCCCTGCCACCGCGCGCCTCCACTCGCGTTGCGCTGCATCGGCGCAGGCGCAGGCGGCGCCCCGCCTGTGCGCGCCGCCGCCGCCGAGTACGACAGGCGCGAGAACATCGCATCGAGCCCCTGCGCGCCCGCGCTGGGCGGCGACGCCGCCGCGACGAAGCTTTTCGGCGCGCCCTGCTGCTGCTGCTGCTGCTGCTGCTGCTGCTGCTGCTGTTGTTGGGCCTGCTGCTGCGCAGCTTGCACGGTGGCGGCGCTGGGCATGAAGCTGAGCGGGCCCGGGCTCCCACCGACGCTCCCGGCGCTCATCGTGGACCAGTCGCGCCCGCCGAACGCGCCGCCGACGCCGGGCGAGGTACCAAACGCCGCGGGCGATGGCGAGCCCGCGGCGGGTGGGAGTGGCGGCAGCGCGTGGATGCGCGAGTAGCCCGCGGCGAGCCCCTGCGGCAGGCTCTGCCCCGGCGCGTGCGCCTGCAGCGCGCGCGCATTGGGGGAGAGGATGTGGCTGTCGCCCGCGCCCGCGCCAGGGATGCTCGGCGCGCCCTGCGGCTGCTGCTGCTGGTGCATCTGCTGCGTGAGATCGAACGGGTTCGGGCGCACGTATGGCGAGCCGCCGCTGTTGTTGAGCGCGTGGGCGTTGTGCGCGCCCGACGGGCCTGCGGGGCCGGACTGCAGGTAGTGCGCGATGCCGGGGGGGCCTTGCGGGTGCGCGGCGTTGGAAGAGAACATGCCGTTGACATTGGAGGCAGGGTTGTTCGTCGTGCGGGCGCCTTGCTGCTTGTTCTGGGCGATGTAGTGGTGGATCCCCGGGAGGAAGGCGGCGCTCGCGTTGCTGGGGGAGAGCGAGGGAATGTTGCGCATGCCGTTCATGCTGCCGTCGTCGACGAAGGAAGATGGGGCGCCGTCAAACTCGCGGCCGCCAAAGCCGGAGGCGGAGGAGTAGGAGCTGGGCCCGCGCATTGGGGACGAGGGCAGACCCGGGGGATTGGAGGGAGGCGCACCGCCCTGGTCGGCGGACCAGATGGATTTGAGGTCGCCGCCCAGAAGCGACGGCGCGGGGACGGAGCGCGAATAGCGGTGCCCACCGCCGCCTGCACCGGCGTTGGGGCCCAGCGGGACACCCAAGCCGTGCCGATGGGGCGACGAGCTCTCAAACCCGCCCACGCCAGGCGACTGCCCAGAGTTAGACCTCGACATGCGCCGGCTCCGCTCCTCGGGCGTCAGGAGATCCGTGAGGGAGCTCGGGAGGAAGTCCTCGAGATCCTCGTTGGAGTCCTCCAGCGCCTCTCCGCGCGTCTTCCGTCGGGCCTTGGCGCCGTACTCCTCGTACTCGACCGAGATGTCGTACTCGCCATTGGCGCGCCCGTTCATCCTGCTAGCGGACAGCAGCGACCCCCGCAGCGGTGACGAGGAGCCGTGGTTGCCGTTGCCATTCCAACCCCCTGGGCCAGCGCCGAGACTGGCGGCCATGACCTTGCGGCCGCTCTCCCCGTAGCCCAAGAAGACGGACTGGGTGCCGGGGGCGGAGAAGGGCGAGGTGGACAGGAAGCCGTTGGACTGGGTAGGTGGCGTGCCGGAGTGCATACGCGAGGGGGAAGTGGCAGAGGAGGGGGGTGAGCCAATTGGGCCGAAATCCTTGCCTGGGGGCGTGCCGGTCATGCTCGGACGACGCGGGGCGGAGACCGGGATGGTGGGAGACGGAGGTTTTGTGGCAGAGTCCGGGGACTTGTTGCGGGCGGGTGCGGTGGGGAGCTGGGTGGTCTCGTCGAGGGCGCCAAAGGATGCAAAGTCCGTGTCCTTGAGCGGTGGGGCAGGCGCAGAGGGGGATATTGTGGCCTTGAGGGGCATGTTCATCGGTCTGGCTCGCGTGGGCGCAGTGGACCCCCCGACGAGGAGCGGGTTCCTGTTATTGTTGCCGCCGTCCCTCTTGCTCCCCCCACGGCCCTTGCCGTCACCACTTTTTGCGCCCCCGGCGGCGATCTGGGCAGCCTTTTTGTTCTTGCGGTCCATGGCCATCGTCTGGCCCGGGAGGACATGGGCCAGCGCGCACTTGTGGCCAAACTTGCAGTTGCCTTTTACAAACCACGCACAGACATCCTTTTGGCCGCCCGGCTCGACGAGACTGTGGGAGAAGGGACAGGAGGAGCCCGCGGTGCAAGATCCGACCTTGTAGAACTTGCACGGCACATGGGAGAGATCTTTTGCTGCTGCGAGACTCAGACAGTGCGAAAAAAATAGAGGCTCGAGCGCAGCGCACCTTTTGAAGCAGCGGATTTCTTGTTCCCCCCTCTGCCGTCGTCCTTTTCACGATCATCGGGCGAGTCGCTTCTGTCTGCAGAAGGCATCACAAGAGCAGTGGACGGCTTAAAAGGCCACGAAAAAGATGGGGGATGGACTCGAGGTGGAGGAGTAGGCTGTGAGAGAACGGCTTTTAAGGAAGAAAAGCTGTGGGCCTGTGCAAGAAAAAGACAAGAAGAGAGCTCAAGGCAAAAGTGCTGAAACGTGCTGCTGCTGACAAACGCATCAAAAGACCGCTTTGGGCCTCTTCGGCATCAGTGCCGCCACACCGGCCACTATCAGTGCCTGTTGAGCTGCGGCTCACAGCAAAGCAGTCGAGGGTAAATTGTACTCTTCCTTTTCCTTATCCTCCTCCTAGGCCTGCTCCCTTTTTTTCTTTCCTTTTTTTCTCTTTTTTCCCTTTTTTTTCAGCGCTTCATCGTTTTCCGACGATCGATCGACACGGTGGCCAAAGCAAATTTCAAGAGCGAACGAGCGTTTTGGCATATGCTCCGACCTTCGAAGAGTCCGAGCGTTTCCCGTCTACTGGGATGCTACTAATGCCTTTTTTTCATGCTCCGAGGTGGTGTCAATGGTAATAATTGACCCATTCGGATTCCCTTCATTCAGGCTATAATCATTCTGCGAGTTCGAGGATACGAGCCCACGCGATCATAGCCATAATCAGTATTAACCCGCGAAGGGTACTGTTGCACTTACAGTTCAATTGAATTAAATGAATCGCCAGCGCCGGGTGCTGTGCTGTACATGTGGAAGTTCAACCCGAGCGCGGGTGCAGTTCAACTCGACGAGTCGAAGAGAGAAGTGGGATGGAAAACGACATGCAGACCAAGAACCGGTCCGGAAAGACATCGTATAAGATTTTTCTGGTAGGCTAAAGTCGCAGCCCACCGAATAAAATATAAGAGTCCATTCAATATTCAACGCTGCCACCCCAAATTACATGTGAATACCTGTCTAATAAAATAGATTACACCCATCCGTCTACAGCTAAACCCTCCGATTCCAACCAATGAGCCCACTAATGATAATTATAAAGTTCAGGCTCCAACCAAAAATTCAAAGATTCGAATCGGCCATCTAGCGGTTCGCATTCCGCACAGCGGCGTAATTTTGCTGCGCCGTCGCCAATTGCAACTCTACCCAAATAAAATCGCGTCAGCCAGCTCGAAAAAAAAACGCGAGACAGAACTAGGGCACCCACCAATCAGGCGACAGTCGCGGGAGAAGACAGACATGGCCGCGAGGAGCGTCTCCACCGCCCCGCAGAGCTGCCCCACATTGTATGCCCCGCCGCCATACCGCGCACGCGAGAGCTCGGTCGTGAGCACCTGACACGCCGCTGTCCATAGCGTCTACCATCCAATTAATTATAAGATCGCGAACAAACCAAGCGGAAACAAACGCACCCCCACAATCGCATCAACATGCCCGAACTCGCGCACGTCCGTCTGCCGGAGGAGCGCGACGATCGCCATCGCCGAAGCCCCCGCCCGTGCGCGTGACATCGCGGACTTGAGGGAAAACGGGTTGTGCAGCTGGATCGTCGCGGCCTGCGCGAGCGTGTGCACCACCAGCATCTGCGCCTGTGCGTCGTGGTTCAAATTCGATTTCGCCTTCGGGTCGACGCGCGGGAGTGCCTGCTTGAACGCCTCGATCACGCCGTCGAGCGTGCCAAACTCGCCGTCGAGCGCGCTCTGGCTCCGGTGTGCCGCGCCTGCGCATGCGGCGCATCAGAAAAAGAATGGAGAACGTGGAGGCAACTCACTCTCGGTGTAGCGCGCCGCGAGGCGTGCGGCCTGCTCGAAGACGACGCCGGCCTTGGCGTGCAGCGCAGGGAGCGACGTCCCGCGGTCGGGGAAATTCGCCAGGAAGTTGTCGATCGTCGCGCTGCTCTGGAACGGCAGCAGCCGCGAGTCCTATTCCTCTTCAGTTCTCACAAACAATGTCACTCGCAGAAATTCAACCCACCTCAGAATACGCGCCGATCTCAAGCGGCCACGGCGTGTCGACGCCGTGCGCCGTGTGCGACACGTCCGCGGGCGAGCCGTCCGCCGCGAACCAGCAGTTATTGAGCGTCAGCACCGACCAGAACGCATTGATGCGCTCGCCCTCCTCGAGCGCGTTCGCCGCAGGCGAGAGCGAGTCGACCGTCGGGCGCGCCGAGTCGCGCACGTCCGCGGAGCGGATCTTGTGGAGCCCCGAGCTGAGCGAGATGGACACCGCCGCGCTGGCGTGGTACTTGCCCTCAAGGATGCGCGCGTTGCGGAAGAAGTACTGTGCGAGGAGGACCTTGGCCTGGATCGTCTGGATGATCGCACTGGCGGAGTAGGCTTTTGAGAGGCTCGCGGCGGTGCTGCGCAGCGCGTCGGACAGGAAGCCACTCTCGTATATGGAGAGCTTCTCGGAACCAGATAGATGTGAGCCCCAGAGGTAGATGGCGTCCAGCAGGGCAGGTGAGGCGATTTGGCTTGGGGCCGCGCCGCTGGAGAGCGCTTCGAACAGATGCGGGCTCAGGAAAAATCCGATTTGCGATGCATAGCGCATGAACACGGTGATCCTGAGGCCCTTGTCAGCGAAATGAGAAGAACATGATATCCTCCGACTTACAGAGCTTGGAAAAAGCTCATCGAACGAGGCTGTGGCGATGGTTCAATTTCAGACCATCGATAAGGGAGAAAACTTACTCTTTCCATCGAATCGGACGGTCCCGGATCTAGGAAATTGAGTAGAAGAAAAATACGAAACGCAATCGACCCACTGTGATGCGATGAGCCGCCAACAGGAGCAAAAACATCAAATTTCTGAGTCGAAGAGCTGCGATGGTGATAGGGATTGTGCAGCCCTACGGACGTCCGGAATTCCTTCGGCTGTTGGAGTTCCTGAATTCTGGACTCGATAATAGATATTTGCTCTGCCACAATAATTCAATCAGTTTGAGTCAGACTAGTGCGTTGCAGCACCCTACCCTCGAGAACTTGAGATTGCGCCGGGCCGACCTCGGTGTATTCACAATCATGAAGCCCGCCACCTATAAACCGCACACATGGAGTGCAAATGGGCTTCTTGGCGTCGCATTTCTAGTGTTCCCAATCAGCAATACATACGACGGCTCACTGTTACCGACTCACCACTTTGCGGCGTCTGCACGGATGAAGGCATGAGATAGAACGGTGAACCTGGGCGAACACCAATACTTACCTGCAGTTGAAGCACGCCTTTCCCTTGTTCAGCTGCGCTTTCTTGAAGGATGTCTCGTTGTCCATTTCAGCAGGAGGTTGATGAGCGAAACCCCGCCAGATGCGCCTACCTTATATACGCGGGTCCGCGTGACGACGCTGAGCAAGAGCCCATGCCCGCCTTCCGCGTTCAGCTCTACGTTCAGTCGCAGTGTCGCTTCTGACTCAGTAGCAATTCAAATGATTGAAAGCATGTTCGAAAGGGGAACTGGAGGTCCCAGGGTGGATATTCTGGCGGTTTCTACCGCGAACAGGGCGCGTTTGGGTCCATCGGAGACGTGCGGCGTGACTCGGCGTTGGACCGGCCATCCAAGCTGCGAGGTGGCGGAGTCGATGAGGCCGGGAATGCGCGTAGCTGGCTCAATTGCAACTCAATTGGGGTTGATATGAGGTTGTCGGTCTAGGCCGACCCCATCAAACGCGTCATCAGATTTGCATCAGATGCACGGGATCCGCCTTTCCTTCTGTCAGCGTCCATCCAAGTTGCTTCATTTGGTGTTTCTCCATCCACAGTCCCGTGGAACCTCTCCCTATGTTGTTCGAGAAAACGCTCGAACCCGTCAGGCATTTTTTACGCGTCTGTACGTGGCGTCGTCACTCACAACACATTCCCAAGACAATCAACATTTAGGCGCCCGCCGCTGTGGTTGGTAGGTTAGCGTACCGTAGCTGGAGCAAAACGTGGCGAGGAGGCTACCCTGAACAGGCCCCGATACTGGCTGGAATCCTCGCACGAAGTTCCCGAAATGCCGAAGAAACTCCTTTGAAGCAGGAGCGGTGAGGCTCGGTGTTGGCCAGCGCAATTTTAATTTGCGATTTCTCTCGTGTTCGACCTCAAGGAAAGGATTATGAGCCCCCGCACCGACGGTGGCCGGCTGTTTGGAGCAGTTCCTGAGTTCCTCGGGTCGGCCAAACTACCACAAGCTCCATGGATACTTGGACCTTCCGAGTCGCTCGCAGTTACTATCTCCGCGAATTAAGCACGTCTGTCTCGGTGTAGTTCGAGCACCGAAGGCTAACCTTTACTCCAAGATCCACGCGCGCGCGTCGTTGGGGCTCGGGCTTGCTGTTACCCAACCCGAAGGCCTCCAAGGCAAGTCCAAGGGCATGGCAACGCGCATTGACGACAGCCTGGAACCATTCTCTTCGCCTACCCGACGATCTTCCGGGTCCTCAGGCATCCAAGGCACTTTCCCCTTCTCGACCAAAATCTCACAGATCGGCAAACTGAAAATCCAACCTGTGCCAAATTGGGATATGGGCATGCTCAAGCGCCCGCCGCTCGGAGACGACGCTCGCACCGAAAACCGCCTCAAGACTCCCCGGCTCAATCCATCGTCGGTAATGAAGGCCGCCGGAAATCGCCCGCACGAACCCGCGCAAACGCGGGTTTCAGAGTACTCCCACGCAATTCACTGTTTACAAGGTACACCATCTGTTTCGGATGATAAAATATGTTCCTCGACTTTCTGCTCGGGTATTATCCCTTCATGGCCGTTGCTCTGCAAGACGTCTCCAGTGATTCTGGGCATGTTTACGACGTTTTAATCCTCCCCTCCCGCCCTTTCAATGTGGATCCCTATTCTTAGTCCTCTGATCGGCGAATACGCACTGGTTGTTTCAGACGGAACATCGGCTTTCTCCTGTGCAAGCCCCGTTGAACTGCCCGCTTTCCCCGGGCCCTGCATATATCTTGTTCGCTCGACGAATGTGCACCCCTCGTCGTCGCGATGTTGGCTTCTCGCTCTGCACTACTCAGTCTGTTCAGCCTGGTATCACTTGCCTCTCGGTCCACAGCACTCTTCCTCTTCGGTCAGTCAATTAACACAGCCATTTGCCGGTCATATATTCCGTTCCAGACGTGGGCGACGTCTTCCCGCAATGCCTCGACCTATGCACCACGTACAACAACATGAACCAGGTGACCTACTCCACTCCTCCCGCTCCGTGCTGAATGCTGATCGCGGAACAGGACTGCAATAGCAAGGGAAACACGTCGGCCATCGTATTCTGCGAGTGCACCCCCGAGTTCTTCACGTCCCAGGAGGACTGCTACGACTGCCAAGTCGCAAACAACCAAACCCTGAAGGCGGACCTGCAGGGCCTCATCGACAGTGCGTTTCTCGACAGGGAATAAGATGCCGCTCATGCCCATGCAGACGGTGTGGAAACTTGCAACAGCCCGCGCTTCAACCCCGTTACAACGTCGATTCACCCCCAGCACATCGTGCCCACAGTAGTCGCGGCTCCTGCTCCCTCCGATTCAGCACAACACAAGAATTCCGCGAGCGAGCTTGTGGGGCTCTCTGTGCTGGGAGTTTGTGCAACGATGCTTACCAGTGTGTTGTCGTGGTAGCCGCTTCGTCTATATCTCCAATGTATATATATGTACTCAGGGTTCAGCTCCATTGAATGCAGCTCCCAAGATGGTGATCCACCGCAGTTGAGACTGAGATTTTGAGACCTGCTGAAGGATGCGACCAGATAAGATACTCCAATTTACATTTGCAGCACCGACTCACGTCCTCTTCGACAACGCACGCAACTGCAGCGCACACCGGAAACATCCCCGGCGCCATGCCTCTGACTCGGTTCCCCGACATGGAGATCATGCGAACGAAGGGGCACCAGAAGTTCGACTCGGAGTGCTTCTATCTACGTGGCTAAGAACCCGGTCCTGTGGCGCCCTCCGAGTTGGTTCATCCGCCATGGATGCGCGGTTTCTAGCAGCTAGTACAGCGTCCTTAAATCACCACACCGACCAATTGCTGCAGTTGCACCCCCTCCGCCCTCAACCGCTCCCGAACTCTTCCGACACCGTCCGCCGCAAGTAGCGTGAGCGAGGCACACCATGGTACAGCATTGAATCAGGCGTTAAAGAAACGCTCCGCATCCTGCACATCCCTGGCCGCTGACTGTGAGCATCGCATCTCGAATCTGGTACGCCTTTGCACGCCTGCCCGTTACTAGGCCGCTCAAACTAGTAGAGGTAGATTTTCTTAAAATATGTAACAGATTTATACCGCAATTCACCGAGGAATTTCAATGTAACCACTGGGTCGGAGTTGACGATGCAAATCATTAAGAACGCGCGAAACAGACGCAACACGTTTAAATTGAAGTAAGGTCTGGCAGTCCACAAGCCTAAGGGTCTGCCTCGTCATCATTCTATCTACCTAGATCCACCTACCAGGGCATGGAAATTTTGATCATTCCAAGAGTTTGAATTGCCTGAAAATGGTCCCAAATTGCCCGAGGTTTCTGACCCAAATATGATCGGATTTAATTGATTCGGTCAACCCCTGGGAATGGCGGGGTTGCCAATAGGATGCCCAACGGGTTGATCCAATCACTAGGACCTTCAATAAAGTTCGGAAATGGTGGGGGACTATTCTATCGCTATGGAGAATCACACACTTGCTTCTATAGGTCACTTATTGCAAATTAACCATTTTATACGGAAAAAAGCGGCACACGGCCTGGGTTGACTTATTAAGCTTCCTTTTCTTTCTTCGCCCCAGAGCTCAACGATGATAGAGCCTGAATTGGCTCTGAATTCATGCCGTTTTTGTGGATAATTCTAATGAGAAACCCGGGTTTCTCAGAGAAACCCAGGACATCAGAGAAATCTTCAAAAATTCTAATGTGAAACCCCTCCGAAACTTCGGCCTCGGGCCGGTCTACTCGGGGATCATCCTGACGCGAATCAACACAGCCGCCTCTCATAAGCGAATCTTGAAGCTGGTACCTCATGCAATATATCCGACCGGACCGACCCTGACCGCCTTACGTCGGAATATGTCGCCCGCCCACTTCCTACCAACTTCATGGTTCTAACTGGGAATCATTATTCTCCAGCTACAAGCAAATACAACTCAGTCTATTTTATGAGACGGAAGTTGTGCAGCTTCCAAATGAGGTCCGAAATTGGGTACGCCAAAACATCTATCTTGGATTTATTCCAACCACTGAGGCTTGTTGTTCAGAATGATTACACGCTTAGATCGGTCGAAGAACATGGCATTGAGTGGATATCAGGGGAGGAAAATGTAATGTGTCGAGCTCCCTTCTTAAACACATCTCACTAACTTCGGCTACCAGCAACTGATCAATAATTTTGACAACGACAAGGCTTATATTTCACTACAATGGCTTGTTGAACAGGTCACCAGGAGAGGCCTTGGAATTCATCATCTCCTTTATATTCGGCACAATTCAATGGGTTCTGTTCATTACCTTGCCATACTTCCTGATGGATGCTATATTTGCAACTGCTGTATACCTCTCAATCTGGGCATTCCCTGCTGACACTACTTCCGTGCTTGGATCAATGTTCGAGGTTTACCATTCCACATGCTCCGATTCGGCCACGGCGAGTCTTTTAGTTTCATATCTGAGTGCGCAGATTGGGTGATATTATTTGTTCTAGGTGGTACCAAGACCCCGCCTTCGCAATTGAATTGATCCCAGCGGTGTGCCGGACACACGAGCTTAAGCCCCAGGAGTTTAAATTTGAGACTTCAACAATTTGGTCTGTCTTTGCATCAAATCCAATTGATACAACATCCCATGCCGCAACACCACCCCCTCGGACTCAGAGCTTACCCACTCGGGCAGTGTTTCACGATGTTCAAGCCACAATTCATCCTCTTTGGGCTGGTGTACAAACCAGTGAACAGGTAAATGACCTTGTTCAAAGTCTTCAGGATCTCCAGTAAGCCCTCACACACTCATTTCTTCGCATAAATCTAACACTTTCGCGCACCAGCCAGCGAAACATCGAGGAAAGTTGCCGCGAGCAGATTCTTGATCCATCTGTGATTTCACATAAAGGTCGTCCTCGCACTGCACGGCTCATCAATGCATAGGAGGGACGTAGCCAGGGAGGTGGAGTTACTGCCGGTATCAATACTCACCATCGCGAAGTCATCAACTCGCTCGCTGACTCTCGAGTGAATGAGGTGTTATATCCGTGCACTCCGGCTCCGGTCACACTCTGGTCACGCTATAGTCACACTCCGGATCCGGACCCTCGGACCGATCCGGGACCAACCGGAACACTCCAGAACTTCGGGTATTTATGTCACGACACTTTACTAAGTGTTTCTCCCGTTTATCCGTTTATCCGAGGTTCCTTTATTGTCTTTAACATTGCTTTACTTCTCTGTCCCCATTTGGATAGTGGCTTATTGTTTTACGCACTGGTCACATTACTTATCCACATTTAGGACTACAATTACGGACTTTAGTATATATCTGTCTTAGCCACGTCCAGTAAGGTAGCGGCCAGGCATGTTCGGTTACCCCACGTGATGTTACGGTCACATCGCCTTTTTGGGATGGAATATGTTCGGACCCATGTTTAAACACCTTTCCGGTGGTTCATAGGAAATCCGGCACAGTAGTTTTGTTCAAATACATGTTAAGTGTATTCACAAATTTTCCTGGGGATATTGATGCAAAAATGAAGGACGAGTTCCAACTATACTAAAACATCCTTCAAACCGGCGTTCACGTTCCCTCCCCGTAGAATTCCCGCCGCCCGCATGTCTGCTAGAAATTCCGGAGGAAGCACACAATGTCCCTTGTATTTCCGTGCTGCCCAAGCAGCCTGTGCACCATCAAGTCCGTGTCGATATGCGTCAGCAAAACGGTGAGCACGCAGGACAAACCGCCGCATGGATTCAAGCGGAACCCGCTCGAGTGCATCAAGTGTGTTCCGCTCCAGGGCATCCTCCCGTGATGACTCGGGGTTTAGCTGATAGATCCGCTTGGCGTACCCCCAGACCATCTCGATGGGATTAAGTTCGCAGTGGAACTTCGGCAGAAAAAGAATACTGCACTTGTGTTCGGCACAGGTCTCTTCGAGACAGGACTTTACTGCTGCAAAGTCCGGCTGATTGAAAAGCATATGCCGCATGCAACAGCTTGTCGACTGTGGGTCAGCACATTTAAAACCCTTACATTCCGCGTTCTTCTTTTTGAGTTCCGCCTCGGAGATATCACCAAGATCACCCTTTTTTCGTCTTTCCTCCAGCAGGATCTCCATGCCCTTGAACTTCCCTGCGTGCTTCCGAGCACGAAAGGGAAAGTATAGATTCTGCACACTCCCATCGGCAAAGCACGCGCCCGTCATGGGGATATTTTCCTTCAACAAGGTGCCGTGGACATCATACATCAGCGAGCCGTCGCTGTTCCGTTTGTTGACAGGAACAAGGAAATTGTGATCTGGTTTCGGATCCTTGCTTTTCTTCCCACCACCGCGTGTACCGGAGATAGATTTCGGCATAGTTCTGGCCGAGAGGGCCCCAGGACTTCATTTACGATGCGCTGTCGCGTTGTTGTAGATGAAAACATGATCGTAGTCCGGCCACCTCTCAGTGACAGTGGTGCAGGCGACGATGGCCTGTTCCTCTATGTCTGCTGCCGAGAAGTACCCATCATGGTTTTTTCCAGGCCGCATAGCACGTCGGGCAACTGGGCGGCCGTCCCGAGAACGAAGCCAACCAAAGTCGGCAGAGAAGTAGTCGGCCACCATGTAAGATGACCCATCACTCTTTTTGTATGGGACCGCATCCGCATCTTTGTGGTACCACGATTTTCGGCGACGATCATGAGCATAAAAAATACTTTCATCATGATACCAGATCACAGTGCGTTGAGCTCCGGGAGGAAGGGAAGGTGTGGTGACAGAGCCGTCCGCGTCAAAGATGCAGGAGCGGTCTTGAAACCCTTTGAGTGTCGGCAGGTAAACCTCTTCTCTGTAGTATACGACGTCGTCGTGTTCGTGACCGTCAGAATATTGGCCTTTCTTCTCGGACTTGAACCTGCCACCATGTTCGTCATTTAAGCAGTGACTCGCACGCATGGATAGCTTACCGATAGCCGAGCTCATTTAGATATCTCCGTGCAGTGCGAACACTGATTTTCTTGTCCAGGCCGTGTTTGTCCATGACATCCTCTCGGGACAGGTAATCAATGAGCTTGTCAGCTGTAATAAAATTTCCCAGTTCCTGAAGATGTTCACGAACATCGGTGGCCAAATCCTCATCCGCCAGCATTGATTGCCGCCACATTCCATACGGATTGATAGGCAACACTTTGCAAGACATGATGTACTCTCGGCTAAGGCTGGCAAAGCGACGGGCACAGTACACATCTCTACCCACCGCGATGGCAGCTTGGCGCGCAGAAAGGCCCCATTTCCCATAGTTAATTGAGTTTGGATTGGAATACAGCGCAAGATGGCTGCGAATACCCTCCATTCGAACCCGAACCCATGGACTGAAGTCTGGAGGGATATATCCACCGCTTTTACCTCGACTCGGGCCTCGAAGTACGAGCTGTATATCCACCAATGCGGCTTTGGCAGAGGTGATATCAGGCGCAGCGGAAAGCGCCTGCTTAGTTCCGAGAGCCGCCATTTTTTCGACAAAGGTTTCAGGTGGGGATGGACGGGGATATCCATCTCCAGTAAAAACACCGGCATCGGCGGCACAGAGTTCATCATGTTCCGGGGGAACAATCTCGCTGTCCAAATCATCGTCGTTATCGGAATCGGCCAGAACTGATGGTGGGCGGGAGGTGGGGAATGTATAAGCGGACGTGTTGTCATCATCGTAGTGCCCAGAATTTTCCGCAATAAATATTTTGCCCTTGAGTTTGAAGGCTGTCGGTGCCGCCGTCGGAGTTTCCGGGGTGGATCCTTGATGGAATTCGCTTTGGTATTGTGCCGCAGGATCTGTGTCTGCAAGGAAAACATCCTCATTCTCTTTTTCTGCTGCAATTGGCTCAGTTTCCTGCATAGAAGTGTTCATCTTGGAACAGATAATCAGACGCGCGTGCGATGCTGTGCGATGCTACAGAAAATCCTTACATCATGATCCTCGGGATCTGTGTTCCAGTGCTTCTTTAGTGCACGCGCTTTGACAGGACTTAACGCGATGGCCGCGACACGTTTGATGGCCTTCTTCGGTGAGGCCAATCTACCATTGAGAATGGCTGCCCGGTCCCGGAAGACTTTCTTGAGTGGGGGCATGAGGGAGAATATCGAGGGACTGGCATTGGAAAAATTTCATGGGACGGCAGCCAAAGAAACTTTGCAACGCGCCCGCAAGAGGCGCGCATCGAGGTAACTGGTCTCCCTATTTTGGGAACTAGTCTCTCAATTTTGAAGATTTTGCCGCTTTTAAACCTCAAATGGCAAGGGCGGACCGATCCTCAGGGAACTGTTGTGGCCAAATTTTGAGTCTGCCCCATGTAGATTAATTATTCGCGGTTTCCGACCTCTTCGGTGGACTCGTTCCCAATATGGTAGTGTAACGCTGGATCACGTGGGGTAACCGAACATGCCTGGCCGCTACCTTACTTCATCTGGAAAATTAATGTTGTTCCATGTTTCCCTTCATGGACTGAGTCTATTCTTTCAATCCTTGTCTTCAACTCGACTCCGAGGTTACCCTTAAGCCTCTGGACGTCCTTTTCGCACTTCGACTTTATTTCCGGTCCATTTCCGGTCTTTCTGGTTCCCACACCACTCTGGCCCACGTCCTCGTTCCCACAGCTTCTATGCCACTCCGGTTTACCTCCGGTCCGGGCCTTCCAGTCCGGCCTCCCGGAGTAGTCCCAATCAGGCTAGAACCCCATGTTGCGGAGCGTTTCCATTTTGTCCTGATTTTCGTCCCGGCTCGACACCCAGACAGTCGCACACCCTGCTGAGTTGTGGTGCTTGCGAGAATAGCCGACTAATTCACCTCCGGTCCTACTCCGGCTTCCGGACGTCTTCCGGTTCCGGACTTCCACGGGACTTCTCTTCCACCTCTTGGCTCAGTATATAACATGAGGACAACTTGGATTCTGGTCCTAATCCGAAGAAATCCCGTTCCGGGCGCATATACAAATGTGCGCTGTCCCGGGAAGAGGGACACAATTGTTCCCATTGTTCAAACATAGAGTAGAAAAACTTGTGGTGGAATCAATAGTACTTAGTGCTCAACCTATCGGATTCTGTTACGAAATAATTGAATTCTGTTACTTGCATCGGTGCATGGCGAGTGGACCGGAACTCGGAGCCTTACGGGGATACCGGCTGGTAGGGTTCCTACGGGAAACCCGGGTTGCTCAATAGCACAGCAAATATTGTAGGGGTTTCTCTGAGAAACCCGGGTTTCTCATTAGAATTATCCCGTTTTTGTACTTATTCATTGGGTGATTAGGCTAAGGTTAACAACAATTTTTCCTGTTTTCCTTCTCGAGTTCACATGATGTTACAAAATCGACAGGGAATAGACAACGTCTGGAAAACCGTCCATGATACACATGAGTCCGCCCCCCTTTTTTTTGCTTGATTAGTTTGACGCTTTGCTCAATTCAGCAAGCAAGTCAGACTCAAACACTGACGCTTACTCACCAGTTCGCAACAAGGTTGTTGCCCTCAGCGGCAGTGAAAGTGATGGCGAACTTGCGGCCTTGGGCATTGGCAACGCTATAGTTTGCCAACTGCTTCTCACGCTGGGCGGTGCGGTCAGGGAACTTGTCGTTGTAATACTCGGCGTTGATGATCATCCCGGTCTGTGTAATAGTTTGTCAACTGGACACACCACAAGAGTAAGAGGGACCTAATCGTTTTTGAGGTTGGTGACAATGTCGCACCGGCGCTTGTAGTTGTGCACGCCGAAGGTAGCGACGAAGTTCTCGCCCGACGAGGACACGAAGCGGAGGGAGCCCGAAGTTCCGCTTCCGCCCATAGCGAGCATGTAGGTCCTGCTGATGGAGTCCCAGGAGCCTCCGTTGGCGAAGTTCCAAACTGTCTGTTCAGCGAGGCGGAAGAACACGTCTGGGTTTGTCTGGAAGACCCGGACGGTGATGTTGTAAGACATGCTGCAACAGGTGCAGGGTGAGCCTGTGCGTGCAACGAAGGAAAGGGGCGCACATAATGAGATATGGGTGTATCTGCCGCGGGTGTCTGGGTACACAGTGGTTAGAACAGTGGACGACACATCGCCGGAGGGACTCGTACTAGAGTGTATGAGGGAAGGAGCCTGAGGAAATTCGTAGAGTGGAGGAGAACGGCTCATTTATAGAGCTTGCCACCGGGATTATCCAGACGATATTCTCCCGACGGCCGCGATATTATTGTTATGACAGGTTCTGGAACGAATGACGGAAAATTTGTTTCTGCCTTTCAGACTCAACCCCAAAACAAGATTGGATTACAATGACCTTTTAAGGGCCGTCCGAACCCACTTGCAACTTCCATTGACAGAAACCATTGGCCACCGCTCAGCGTGTATTCCGATGAACACGGTAAGACTTCACAATTCGGAACGACACTCACGCGGCGTCTTCGCGTTCAAATTTGCCACAAAAAGCCTTTACGGCATACAATCGCCAGGATTCAGGATCACCGCATGTTCCCTGTAATCAAGTAGATGATGTAGGTTGGAGAGCAGAGCTAAACTGGCGAGGGCGGGTCCGGAGGTCGGCGTTTGAAGAAACAGATTGTCAAATGGCCGATGTCGGTCAACGGTTGTAGAGCGGCCAAGACCGTTGACAATCCTCTCGGCAGAAGGAGGCTCAAGTGCTAGAATGGAACTGAACGGGCAAGCAAGTCGTGCGGGCGCCACAGACCGGACCACGGGATCAAGATCCAGCAGGACGCCGCCTTCGGACGGGCGGAGCTCCACCATAAAATTGACCAGTGCGGAGAATAGCCCGACATATTTTGCAGCAGTCAGAGTAGACGATTTAAGGGCGATTAAGGCGACGCTTCGGAAGTGATTCTTGAAATATTAAAGCGTGGGATAATCGCCGAAATGCAGAATGGCGCTTCAGGCGATTCAAAAGCGATTCAGGACGACGATTCAGACGTTATTAATATCAGGATCAATTTATGAGGCCTTAACGGGTGCGAGAATCACATTAGAATCATGTGTTGAATAGGGAGGCTGAGGGACGGTCAGAGCTGATGGCAATTCACGGACGATTCAAGACAAAAATAAATTCGAGAATCCCTTTTGAATCGTGCGCCTTAATCGCTATTGAATTGTCTACTCTGACTGTCCCTAATGGATTGCTCGGCTTGGAACAGCCCCAAACCAAGAATGGATTACAAAGGGCCGTCCAAACCCACTTACAACTTCTGTTGTCAGAAACCATTGGCCGCCGCTTAGCGTGTATTCCGATGAACAGGGTAAGACTTCACAATTCGGAACGACACCCACGCGCGTCTTCGCGTTCAAATTTGCCACAAATAGCCTTTGTAGCATACGAGCGCCAGGATTCACAGTCACAGCATGTTCTCTGTAATTAAGTAGATGACGCAGGGTGGAGAGCAGAGTTGAACTGGCGGGGGCGGGTCCGGAGGTCAGTGTTAGGGAATATTGAAGAAATAGATGGTCAAATGGCCGATGTCGGTCAAAGGTTGTAGAGCGGCCAAGACCGTTTACAATCCTCTCGACAGAAGGAAACTTAAGGTGAGGGACAAAGAAGTCGTGTTGATGGACGTTGGAATGGAAGTGGCCTGGCAAGCTAGTCGTGCCTGCGCAGCAGACTGGACCACGGGATCAAGATTCAGCCGGACGCTGCCTTCGGACTGGTGGAGCTTCACCATAAAATTGACCAGCGCGGTTCATTGGAACAATCCTGCGTGCCAATTGAGGACTTAGGAGATCATGTTCTGGACCGCGCCATTGAAACACATGTGTGGATACCACTAGGCTTGTGGCCACGGCAACCCCGCCATTCCAAGGGTTGTCCGAATCGGTCGCACGACCGATTAAATCCGACCATCTTTGGGCCAGAAACCTTGGGCAATTGGGACCATTTCCAGGTGTTTCCAGCAAGAGGTATTCACCGGAAGAAGCCAAGACACAGCCTCATAGGGTAGGGTGGGTCTGGACGACCTTATTTCACTTTTCGGAATTTGGTCCGAGGCCTCTAAAAATGTCTTTAGAAGGGTAAAAAAAAAAGTCGGGTTTTTTTTACCGGTTGGAAGTGCGGGGAAGTCAGGAAACGTTTGAACATGAGTTTCTGCGTCAACAAACAGCGCGCATCACACAGCCTGATAGGTGATAGATTAAGGCTAAAATGTGAGCTTTTGTGGCCATTTCCATGGGAATACTTCCCGATTTGGTGCTTACATAACTCGGCTAATAGGGTAGGGAGGGTCTGGACGCCCTTAATTCACTTTTCCGACCCTGTGTACCAAATTTTAGTACTGGTGTGGTAGTGAGGTTGGTCGTGCTTGGCAGGAGCCTCCGTAGATTAGTCATCGTCTTGTGTCTTAGCTAGCAACCACCATCAGCAGGCGCTCCCAGCTATATCGGAGTGGCACACTCCATCTTGGTGATGAGAAGGGCATTCTTAGCCTTTACCGACCATCTGCGCACCTGAAGATCCAACAACTGGCCGACCGACGACATCAGTGGACCCGTGGACCCGTGGACCCGCCGTGAAGAGAAGTGTATCCTGTGAAGAAGTGTCCCCGTTGTCGCCCGCCGTATATCGTGTTCGTCGTCACCACCGCTGCCGCCGTTTCAGCCCACACTCGCCCTCCGCGCACCCGCTCTGTGTTTTTTCGATGTCCGCTCCGCCACCGCCGCCGCACGACCCGAAGATCGAGCGAATACTATTGCAAACTGTTCCTTGGGAGGCGAGGAAAAAGGGAGGGAGTCTATTGCAGGACTGTCTGCGGGATTTATGGGAGAAGGCCGTGAGCATTGGCTTCAATTATGGGGAGGAGAATCTCGCCCGTGCTAGGGAGGAGGCGTTCAGTGAAGGAAAAGAAGCGGGATTCAAAGAAGGTGTCGAATCGGGCAGGGAGACCCCGGAAGCTTCTGAAGCAGCCGTGCTTCGCGAGAAGGCATTAGAGGCGGAGCGGGTTTGGGGGTATGACGTTGGGTGGAAGCTTTGTTCTGAGCAGCTGCAGTTATGCGCGTTGCAGGCGAGTCTCGCCCCACCTCCTCATTCTCCCCGTTCCCTATCCGTTACCGCCACACAAACGGACACCATAGCCATCACGCCCGTCGTCGACGCTGCCGCCGCCGCCGCGGCGCTCGTGCCCGCGCATTCATCTACGCCGGAACCTTTGGACTGGGCCGAGGACGCAGCCTGCCTTCCGACATTGCCGTTGCAGGCCGAATCACCGCCGTCGACTCCACGCGATTTCTCCGCTCTTATAACTGGCTCTCCGCAGCCTTTCGGAAGTTTGCAGCGGCGCCGTCGACGCTCTCCGCGACCCCCGACTTCATCCTCTTTACAAAATCATTCGCCGCAGAAGCATTCCATTTGCCGACCACAGAAAAAATCGACTATTCATGCAGCACCGCGACGTAAAACACCATCGTATTATCATCTGCCGACATCTATCGCCTTCCGCGCGCCGACTGCATTCCCGCCGACCGACAAACCCGCCTCGCAGTTCCCGCTCGATTGGGATCAAGACCCCCGCCTTCGTGACTTGAGTCAGGCGCTCACAGCATTGGGATGGATCAGAGCTGGAGGTGGAGCTTAGAGTGTGTGGGCTAGGAGTTTCGTGGGGCGACGAGGACGTCGCCATATTTCTGTTGGGCACATGTGGTAGTGAGGTTGGTCGTGCTTGGCAGGAGCCTCCGTAGATTAGTCATCGTCTTGTGTCTTAGCTAGCAACCACCATCAGCAGGCGCTCCCAGCTATATCGGAGTGGCACACTCCACTGGATACCTCTTGGTTTCCAGGCAATTCAAACCCTTGGATGACTGGGGTTAGGTCTGACAGTGCGGATCAAAGTCCAACAGATCAGTGGCAGTGCCGGGGACTTTGCACAAGTCGAGTCGTTGTCTGAGGCCGAAGTTACTTTTCACTGAGGTGTAGTACAGAGGTGCGAAACAGACTAACCGTGATTCTACGAGAAGACGAGGAGGATAATCCTTGGGAGAGCCTCTGAGGAGGCGATCGAGATAACAGGAGAGTATATAACCCCTCCTTTCTCCCCATCACCGCAACCCTCACAATGTGCCTCCAGTTGTTTGGCCATCGCTGCTGGCAGTCCAACCCGGATCTAGGATGCGCCGAAGATGGCAAGCACCTACATCTTGTCTGTCGTCTATTGCCGCACCCGCGGCGCGACCGCCTACCCGTTCCTTATCGTCCACCTGAAGCACCCAGAGCTCTACGACTTCCCGGTCCGTCTGAAACTCCAAGGATTCGATGGCCCGGTGACCGTTCAGGCGCCCGATAGGGACCCCAGATACAACACCCCCGGGGAGCGGTCTACGTTCTCCGTCGCCTACGTCGGCGAGAGTGTCAGCGAGCTGGTCGGCACCTGGCGCTATAACGATGACGTTTCTGCTGGCAGTGCGCACACCCAACATCATTGACCTTCTGACACTCGTGCTACCAAGCGGGACCATACGCGAGAAGGATACCTCGCGACCCTCTTCTTGGCGCTAAAAATTATCTTCAACGGCTTCATCGCCAGCCGCGCAAAGGCAGCACCTCTGCCGAGCGACGTCGCTGCAGAGATGAAATGTGCTGTCATTGATGCGTTTCCCGCTCGGCGGCAGCGCATGCGAAAAGAGATAGACTTAAAGTGTGGAGGCAGATCTTATGTGGGTTTTGAATTTCTGTCCGGAGATGCGCCAGGCTGAGTTGTATCTGTCTCGACTTAGACAGGTACAATGAGAATCTCAGAGCTTCGAGCAGAGAACGCCGAGCTTAAAACCCGGGCGGCTCTTTTGGAGGAAGAGGTTGTTCGTCTCAGACTAGCGGCCACATCGGCAGTCTAATGCCCATGCAGATAGTGTGGAAACTAGCAACAGCCCGCGCTTTTCGACGTCGATCCCCCAGCACATCGTGCGCACAGTGGTCGCGGCTCCGGCACAGCACAAGAACTCCGCGAGCAGGTTTGTGGCGCTCTCCGTGCTGGGAGTTTGCGCGGCAATGCTCACTTTCTTTTTCTTTTGCTTCAAAAAAAAATCCATTTTTCACATCCTCTGTGCCGGTAGATGTAAACTGTCTAAGTATCGTAAATCTGTCATGTACCAGTGTGTTGTCGTGGTAGCGGCTCTCTAGTGTATACATAGTCAAGTTTCAGCTCCATTGAATGCAGCTCTCCACGATCGAGGCTTGAGACCTGCTGAAGGAAGTCTTGGCTTCCTGTACCCCACATGAGATGCTCTAGCCGTTCAATCCTCAGCGGGCCTTCCCCGTTCGAGTTTCAGTTCAAATTTTCAGGCATTTATACTCAATTTACACTTCACGCATACGTGGTGGAATGGATATTAGGGCAGAGATTACTGAATTACATACCGAACGCTTCAACATGCAAGTTAATGCTGGGTCCGCCTTTCAAAATATCCGATGCGCTCGAAGCTGCACGCAATGCGGACCGTACATTCTCTGCGAGACCCGCTGTTCCGCAGACTGTAGAAATTGAATTGAGAGGTTGGTTCATTCGAGATGAGGCATGCTTACCGTTGACCGACATCGAACCGGATGCTGCTGCGACCTCGGATTTCACTATCGTGGTGACCTCCGGCCTCCCATGAAAAATACGAACCGCAGGTGCTTCGAGAAGCTTGGCGTCGGATGTGCTCACGCTACCCTCGCATTTCTCGGCATCGGACTCCGTGTCCTCGACGGATGTGGTGACGTGGATACGGATCTCGACGCGAAGAGAATCAAAAATGCCGTCGAGAGCCCGCAGTAGATCGTCCGAAATTGATTTGATTTGTTCTGGACAGTCGTGCATTAGGTAGATGTAGAAGAGTTGACGATGTTGGACATACCTGATTGTCGGATGGCCCATACTAACATCACCTTACGGCACGTTGGGTTGGTCCCCATGTTCGCGCCCCTGGAAAGTATTATTTTCGCTGCATGTTGCAATGAGGGAGAAAATGCACCGTATGAGATCCAGCACCAACGGAAGAACAAACGATATTCCGGAGCCACCTGAAAATGCATTAGAATGCTCCCAGCATCCGCCCAAAATGGAGAACCATACCACAGAATAAAAGCACCGTTCCGAATCCGCGGACAGAAGGAGGAGCACAATACGGACCGTCTATATATGCGCCGAAGGTTGCATCGGTGCCGCCGCTCGAAGGTGAGCTTGCGGCATTAAGAAGGCGCTTCGTGAATCCATCGTGCACACGCAGGAGAAAGACCAGTTTCTTGCTGTATCCGGGCGGCGCCAGGGTCTCTGCCGTCGCTGCCACCGACTCGACCGAGGTTTCCTTCTCGCACGTCTCGTCCCGCGACGGGGTCTGGCTCTCTAGGGCGCGGGGGATATCTCCATCGATGCTGGCGATCGTAAACGGGTGCGCCTCCCAGGGCGTCGCGCTGACGCTCGGTATCGACAAGTAGGCGAGCTGACCTGGCGTCCATCTGAAATAATCCGGACGCCTGAGGCTAACGCGAAGGAAGTGGGGCGAAATAACTTCGATCTTGGCCCGGAGTGGGTGCGACGCCTTGGTGTTGAATAAAGTGGAATAGCCGCCGTTCACAAAGAAGATGCGGACAAACCGTAGGAATCGGTCCAAGCCCCACAACATCAAAGAAGGCCACAAATAGTATCCGAGACTACTCCGGAGGTAAATTAAGTTCAGTGAGAGCACGCATGCACGTACCCGTTGTTGTTGGCATGGTAGTACGCTCCGCAGACAGCAATTCTATAAATGAACGAGTCAGAAGCCAGCAAAATTATACCAGAGGTTGGACATACAGTCCAAAGAATAAATGGGCCACCAGGAAGAGCTCATATGCGCGGCTTCGCAGCGGCTGCACGGACAAGACGCACAGGAGCGTCAAGGCGGAGATGGCCATTATACCGCAACGAAACCATGTTTCCTGCAAGTCTTCCAAGTTTCCTGCTCGGCCGCTATGTGTTTCCGAGTTACAGCCATTTATATCCGGGTAGATCCTCGGCTTACTTTTCTATGATCTGTAAATTTGGGTGATGAGTCACGAGCATTTTTGGTGGAGTGAAGTACGCACATGGCCTGAACCATGAATCCACAACATTACACAGATAACTCTGGCCGCGATACGATGGAGGATATTGAGCTGGAAAGAAAGAATAAACATCGGAAAAGGATGGAATGTGTAACAAATTTACCTTGTCGAAACTAATTCCCGTCAGGACTGACAAGGCCTCAGTTCCGGCGGCGGGGAGCGCAGTCAAATTACTCACACGTCAGAATGTTGTTCTTCATGCCCAAAGCAATCAGCAGGGGAATCTGAGTTGCAGCAATCAATCCTATGCGATTGGCGTAATACTGCTGAGAGAGCCGGATGCCTTCAAGGTTGGTAGCTGCATGGAAAGACGTCATAATTAGCTGAAGCGGCAGAAACGAAAGTTAACCTTACTATTGATCAGGGCCCAGATGAACAGTGTGGCGATATACGCGCATGCGAGAAGGAGCTCGGCCACATTGAGCTTGTAGGAGGCGCCCAGAGAGAGAGTGACCCGGAATACGACGTTGCGAACCAGATTCAAAAGCGCGAGAGGCAACCGACGAAGGGATTTGGGACCACGGACACCGGTGCTGGGGGCTTCAGCGGTTTTCGAGCGCACGCAAGAGAATAACATGCTCGTGAAGTGATACACCGAGACGAGGGCGATGAAGGAGCCGAGGAAGTACCAAACTCGGGGTGGATATGCGTATGTCCGTGCATGGCTGGGAGCGCGATCCGGATTAACGGCTTTGAGCGTCTGGGCGTCAACGGAGAAATTACCCAGGATGTCCATGGCAGGTGAACTGTGAAGAGCGGTAAATCCAAACCTGAATTTATAGGACGGAGGCATCCCAAAGCGGGTGGTACAAATGACGCCGTAGGCTGCATGAGCACACCACGAGCGGTTGGTGAGCGGGAAAAACTCGAGGGAGTCCAGACACCCGATTTGTATATTTGATCTCCCTCCGGATATCGTCACAAGGAAGAAAGCAGGAGACTGCGGCGAGTAGAGGTAAATGACCGACGAGTCAGCTCTTACAGCACAAAGATTAGAGGGGTATCATACTTGTCGGGGGAAAGGCCTGGTACATCTTCGGGTGCTAAATTAAGGTTCAGCACCGACCGAGGTTTTATAACGGTAGTACGGTTGACTTGCGGAACCGTAGGAGTATCAGATAAGATCTGGACGCACCGACGAAGGAAGCGGCAGGCTATCAGGCATATTTTTAGAGCGAGAGAATCACCGAGATAGTGCATGTGAACGGCTTGCTCCACTATCGGCTTGCATTTCGGACAGCGAAAGAACGAAATTAGTTGTGTTTCGCCGCTTCAAGGGAGGCATGTGCGGTCAGATAAAATCTGTATCGCCGAGGGAGATAAACAACGGAACAAGTCAATTCAAAATGTCGGGCGCCAATGTTTCAGCTCCGCTCCGGCGAAATTCGTCCAGTAGGAGGGGGCAGAAGACCCACCTCGGTAATTTCTGGCCAACCGCTGCCAAGTCTGCTAGCTCCGAGCTCTTCCGAGTATATGTCCAAGGTGTTTCCACGGATGACATGATCTGTAAGTCAACTGTAGGTTGAGGCTTCTTCACGATTTTTCGAAGGAGGCCGATAACGAGTAGTAGGAGCTTCTACAGTTCCAGTTACTATCTGGAGATGATATGGCGCCAGTGGAACCAACTTTAAATTGCTCCTGGACCTGTGAGAAAAGGTCACGCTTGGGCCAGAAAGCCATCGTATGTAGAACCTTGAGTCTCACTGGACCTGGTCCCCCAGAGCGCTCAAGCTGCAAGAGCGTCGTGGCATCCGATCAAGATCAAATAATGGGAGTTCGGGGCCGAAGTCCGACTTCCCAATCTGGCCAACCAACCTTCCTTCCTGCCCCCACATTGATCCCCCGCCATTCTGACCTTGCCTTCCACTTGCGCGGTACGGCACCAACATACTGCGCCCCCGGGTGAGATTGCGGTCCCTTTGCTCAACGGGACTCTCCACACGTGCATCCTCCGTGCGATCCTCTTGCCAGCGAGTCTGGGTTCTCATGCCAGTGAGGCTTCTGCCGGCGGTGAAGCCTACCTCAGCAGCCGTAACTATCCTGTGAATTGGTCCTTGACAACATTCTCGTATACAACTCGGTGCATCAACAGTGTCAATCTCCTCGGAGGCTTCACCCTCCCTTATCGTGAAATTCCTTTTGCTATGGGAAAGTTCTGCCAATCGGGGGCCCTGCTGCGCAAGTGGCCAACAAATCCTGGCTTCCATCAGTTGCGGTCTCTTCCAACAATGACAGAAGATCCACCGGAGCATTATCGATCTCTTTCGAAGGAACTAACTCTCCCTCATCCGTCGACCACCCAAGAAATGTGAAGATACCTAGCTACCTGCGCCGGGACTGTTCGAGTTTCGAGACAAGACTGAAACCAAGCGGGATGATGCACCCCCCATCGTCGCTCTACCTTCTCAAGTGACTCAAAGCTGCAGGTCTCCTGCGAACTCGAAAATTTTAATCTCAGTACTCACCCAAAAATATATGATGACCGTAATATCTTTTCAATAGATATTTGCAGTTGTCCGAGCCAAGTCGATCAATCTCTCGACGCAACACTCCGCTGTAGAGCGTAGTCCTCCAAGATGGTTCAGACCTCCAAACACCAAATCGCAAAAATAAAGATCGAAAGATAAAACCAGCCCGATTCAAAGCCTTAATAAAATCATAGAAATTGGTATGAACCCAACGTAATTCCCCAGCTACAATCCTCAGCGGGTAGAGCTGCCGATAAGTCCCTGCGCGTGGATTCATTGAAGTTGTCACTGTCAGTGTCAGTAAAGGCGAGGTGTGACATATGATCACGTGAAATGTGACTCAAGTTCATACTCTTCGGTTTA
Source organism: Mycena vulgaris (assembly GCA_029204335.1). Lineage (NCBI taxonomy): Eukaryota > Fungi > Basidiomycota > Agaricomycetes > Agaricales > Mycenaceae > Mycena > Mycena vulgaris. Next base: position 710,796 of record JARGYA010000027.1, on the reverse strand, counting down.
CGAGCCGCTGTTCTTTCCCACCGCCCACCTCTTCCTCAAGGACCTCCCGACGCGCCACCCTTCATTAATTCCGAAAAAATGTATAACAAGACAACCCTGGCCAAAAAACGCGTTCCCTTTATCCGATTACTCCTCGATCTGAAGACACCAAACGCCGATGTCATGTCCATTTCTGAATACGACGTGCACGAGTCTCGCGCTACACGTCTCGTCGGCGACTCGAGGCGTTTCATGACCGTTTCATTTACCAGAGACTCACGGGATGGACACATCAAAACGTGGCTCGAAGAGCTCACCCAGCAAGGGAAATCCATCACCTATCAGGACGACGAGTACGTATTCGATCCAGCGCAAATCGTGTTGTCGCTCCCTGACCAGACCACAGATATATTTTCCTCGGATACACTGAGAATAATCTGAAGGCCGGACATCTCATTTTCTTCCGCGAAGGAGACGATTTCACGGTCGACGAGCTCAAAGAAAATTTCGGAGATTTGAAGGCTGTCTATAACGCCTCCGGATACGGCAAATACGCTGCGCGACTAGGTCTATCTTTCTCGTCAACCATTGCAACAGAAGAGGTATAAGTTTTGCATTTGGCGGGGTACTGTACTGCGTTACTGACCCCGCGCATTAGATTGAGCCCGTGGAACGGATACTCCTGGAGGATCTTGCGGCCGACGATGGGTCCCTTACCAGCGATGGCTGCGGGCTCATCCGTGATTCTTATTCTAGCGAGCTGTCTGCCCTCCTCGGTATTTCATTTGATACTGCTGGTAAGCTATGGTTGTAGATAGAGCTCTGGTCGCTCATTTCAATTCAGTCTTCCAAATTCGCCTGGGGGGTATCAAGGGAACTCTCACCCGCTGTCCCGACGACATGTTCGACGAGCTATGTGGGGTTCTCGGCAAGAAGATCGCGTATCGACGCTCGATGGTCAAATACAACGACGGGCCGCATATCCTCGAGGTTCAACAGGTCTCCAAGCCGCCGAAATCCGGGCGGTTGAACAAGCAGTTCATTGTGCTCCTCCTGACCCTGGGTATCCCCATTTCCGTAAGATTCGGCTTTTTATGTCTCCCATCCTGTCGTCTAATCCTTGCGATAGGTGTTCGAGGAACTGCTCCAGATGCAGCTGGACGAGATCGACAAGATCACTACTCACCGCGAGAAGGCCCTGGAGTGTGTCGACGGCGAAGTCGACGCTGAAGGCGGCGGATTTTACCAAGAACGTGCGCAGTGCCAAGGAGCTCCTGACTTCAAGGCGACTGACATTTCCCGTAGTGTACGAGATGCTCCTCGCAGGGCACGATATGAACGAGCCGTACCTCGCCGCACTCCTTCGCCGCTTCCAAAAGACCTCCCGCGACGCTCTGCGGAAGAAACTCAATATCCCCGTGAAGGTATACCTATCCCTCGGGTCTTCCTGTCGATGCTCATCTCTCGAAGGGCTCGGGCTATCTGTTCGGCGTAGTCGACCATTGCGGCGTGCTCAAGGAAGGTGAAGTCTACATCAACCTTCCTGCGAAAGGTGGGCCGCAAGTTGGTCCTGTCGCTGCGATGAGGAACCCGGCATTTGATCCCAACGGTATGTCTTCCCAGTTTTGGATTATAGGTCTCAATAACAAGCCCCCACAGGCGTGCGCGTCCTCGAGGCCGTCAATAAGCCGGAGCTGAAGCATCTCACCAATTGCATCGGTAATGACTTGATTCATATCTCTATAGAATATCAATATTCATCTCCGACAAGTCTTTGCAGCCTCGGGAACCCATAGTGAGCCGGACAGGATGGGCGGCGGGTAAGCACTTCGATCGTGTGGCCTTCTCATGTGCTTAATGTTTACGCAGAGACCTCGACGGCGACCAATATTTTGTCGTCTTTAATCCGTTGCTCATCCCACAGCCCCGTGCGCCTCCAGCTGCCGCCGCCGTCAAGAAGCCCGTTACACGCAGCAGGACGATCGCGATCGGAGGACGCACCCAAACCATCGCTCGGCCTGCTGCGCGGAAGGCCACGGACATGCGCACCGACGCTATCCAAACCTTCGTTAGCATGCGGGGCAATTTTCTCCTCGGCGCGCTCTCGAACGAATGGATGGGCCTTGTGGGGACTACGCCGGATCTCGCTGATTCCCCCGCGTGCAAGGCGCTTGTACCAATAATCGAGGCTGCTTTGGTGAGTTGCCTCTCTCGTCGTGCGCGCGCTCGCCTCACACAAAATCTAGGACATCGTCAAAAGCGGCGGAAGTCTGCCAATTCTCAAGAACGACTTCGACCGATTGAAAACCACGAGGGTGACGGCGCAAGGAACTGCGGGCTGGAAGAATCCGTTCGACACGCTTGCTGAGCTCATACCTGAGTCGCCCCGGGCAGACGCGGTGAATCTCACCTGTGACCCGCAGCTCATTCTGCGGACAAGCACCTCCGCGGATGAGTGGGACACCCTGGTCCGAGAAGCAGAGAAGATCATGCCTGCATACAACCGGTCGCTCCAGCTTGCAATCGAAGCAGACAAAGAAGCCAGTGAGTACCGTTACCGAATCTGCTAGGCTTATTTTCTGAATCTCCTCTCGTAGAGTTGCAGGGTTTACAGGAAGACGACAAGCGCGCTGATTTGGCGAAGGCGACTATTATCGCGAAGCATTTCCCGCGTACGTCTTTCAAGTGAGGTCCTTCCTTACCAATAACTAACGGTCCAGAAATAGCTATCGAGAATATACTGGTCGATATGCCTCGAAATCTTCTCAAAGCCTCAGTGTGGTATGTTATCATTGTGTCCTGTCTATGCTCGTCTCACCGCGAGTGCCATTACTCAGGTATGTGACCGGATACAAGAGCGGGAAACAGTCGTTCGCATGGCTTGGGGCTAGATGGCTCAATCACATTAAAGCCAGTGCGTCTCTCACTCCCATTTTTCTTACGCATATACCGATACCCACCCCAGTGCAAAGTGGCTACGTGTCCATCGCGGTCGGTGCCCGATCTACGGCCCTTGCCGTTGCAGCCACGCCGCCTTCAAGCACACCGCCTCGAAACGTCCCGCCTCAAGTGAAGATCTCCACGCGAGTTCCGCCCACGCCCTTCTCCCTCGCCCGCCCTTCTCGGGCCATTCAGCAAGCAGCCGCCGCACGCCCTGTCCCCGTGGTTCTTCCTTCTGCCGATTCTGACTCTGAGTCTGAGATGGAAGATGACGAGTCGGACGTCACTAGCGAGGAGTTCGAGTTCGTGGAGAAGGAGAGTGCCTACGACACTGCTCTTGAGGACCTCGTCCCCGCCGCTGCTAGGCTGCGTATCACCATGACGAATGCGTCCTCGCCGGTCGCGCGCCAGAACACGGACGACACACTCGTGAATCCCGAGCCTGAATCCATCCCCACTTCCCGTCCTCGCGCCCGCGCGCCTCCGTCCCCGATCTCACCTTCCAGCGACGTCACTGGCAGGCCACGTACTCGTGCGCAGACGAGGGCAATCGCGCCACCCGAGCCCGCCCGTGCTGACGCAAACGTCACCATCACCCGGCCGCGCACCCGCGGGCAGGCACGCGCTGAGGTCCCGCGTGCACCCTCCCCCGAGCCACCGCGCCGTCGCGCCCGTACGCGCGCGGTTTCGCCGATGCCTGCACCCACTGGCAGGACGCGCAGCGGCCACACGCACGCGTTCCTCATCCGGTCGAACGGGCTGCGCCCCGCGCGGGTGTGCGCATGCGGCGCGCTGTGGACTGGCAGCGTGAATGCCTGATGGCAGGAGGCGCAAGCTCCGCGCCGTCCTTAGAGTCTCTGGAATCACATCTCCGTGTCACATCTCTTCGCCTCTCCTCCATCTTGCTACTCTCTTTCTGCTTCGGCCCCTCTCTATCCCCTTCTTGACCCACGCCCGTCTATTGCCTCACCTGCGCCTGTACATATATAACCCCTTGCTTCCCTAGATTTGGATCTCTCGCCACGCTGTACATACTTCCTTCACTGCACATGTATTCCCTTTGGATCTCTCTATCTTTCGGTGTAAGTCTACCTACGCACGCCTGTACTTGTATTCTTCCACTGTACATCCACTTCGAATACGTTTCGTGTATCCCTCCGCCCTGCGTTTCCCATCCACCCACAGCATAGCTAGCTATTTGCTGTATCACGCTACCCACTTATGATCTTGGTTTTCGTTTCGGGCTTCGTGTCATATCGCTTCAAGCACGCGATACACAGGGACGAAATGGATTCCAAAGATTACAGTCGTATAAGCTTGGGGAAGAAAGAAGAAGTTACCCATCGCAGCGCGGCGTATTCAGCGGCCAGTGAATACGCTTAGAAACGACACGACCCCCGGAGTCTCTGCCTGGCGTTACTGCCCGCCTGGATCTCTGCTAGTCCCGGTGAGCGGTCCCGCCTCCATCCACATTCCGCCTCAAGCACGCTGCATCCTGAATCGCGAGTACACGTGAGGGTCGATTCTCAGAGAGCGTTGGGCACACGAATGCTTGGCGGATACGGTGCGCGCGCACTTCCTCGCCAACCCAGGAGCTGACTCGGGCGCCCCACCGGCCAGGGAGATTTGCGAGGATGATAGCGCGAAGCATCCTTTAGATGGACGGTCGAAGCGCAAGCAATAAAGGGCCGCTATGCGCCAGAGAAGCGGCGATGCGGTAGAAGAGTCCGGGGACAACTCGGGCGATTCGCCCTCGAGGATGAGCGCCTGCGGCGCAATACAGAATGAAGTAGCTACTGGTAAGACTTCAGAAGGGGTTGCAGTTGCGCGGATAACTCACTGAGAGACCCTTCGCAATCCAGCCGGCCCTCCGCACTTGCATCATGTCCATGTCTCTCGATATGCCCGTCATCAGCTTGATCTATACTTTCGTCTGCGTGAAAAATCTAGAGAGATAAAGCTGGCGTAGATGACATGACGCACCCTGCTCAGAGTACAAAGAGCGCGACCCGGAACCTCTGGCGAATTTCAGGGCCTTTATCCACGGGTTCCGAGGCCACCGTGACGCCCCTGCCGTCGTGCACACAAGTCTTGTGGCGGCGCGCGCCAGTGAGCGGAGCTGAGTCGCGGCTGCACTCAACATCTTGAGGGTACATACCCAGCAACGGCGCCTGGACAATGTAATAACAGGCCGAGGGGCGAATGAGGTAGTCCCCATGCCGAAGCCGAGACTCGCGGCAGGAGCGAGAAAAAGTCTTCTACACGAAGAAGGCGGGTTAGATTGAGAATGAAACTGTGAAAATTCAAGCTCACAAGATGGCCATTCCGCTCATGAATCCTGATACCGCGCAAGAGAACTGGCCTTCACTGTGCGACGCAGCAGGCGCAGCCCCGATTCCGAGTCCAAGTACGAGAAGACTGGGATGCTCTTGAGGATAGTGTCAAAGCTCAGGCTTCAGGAAGTCATGGAGAAAATGCCAAATGGGAACTTGAAGCAAGCGCGTAGAGAGGCGCATCAGCAGCATTGGAAGTTCCACAATATGTTGCCACAATGAATAAATCGGGAGGTTTGAGTTTGTCACGTGCACGATTTGTTCAAGCCGGTCGCACGGCAGCCTCGGCTTACCCCGGCTCACGACTCCAAATATTGGGTTAGCCCGGCAACTTTGCTCACATCTTGGGTTGATCTTGCGAGAACTTGAGGCTACATTGCGGAAGGAATTCGGGTCAGCGTAGGTCGGATCAGGTCCATAGGAAGCCATCCGCGTGTGTGGCTGGAGGCTGAGTTTTGTCACTGTTTGATCAAGCCGCGCACGGCACGGCACTGGCTTGCCTCGGCGACTGCGAAATTCGAGCTGTCCTTTTCCCTCTCTTGTTCCGAGCTCAAAGCCAATGCAATTAATCTGAGGTATAATCAATGTAGCCCGCTTCGCGGCAATGCCCGCTATTTATCTTCCGCCTTTGTCCAGTCTTAGTTTCCCTCGATCGGTGACTCCCGAGCTCCTTCCACGTCGCATTTTTAGTCTCCCAAATGTACACCGAATGCGCCTGAATCATCTTCATTTTAAAAGCACAAAGTACATCCGCCGTTGAATACATCACAGACATAATCTACCCCTTTCCGGGGAATATCTCCCGACCAGGCAGAAGGTCGAGCCCACTGGGAGATCTGTCTCTGTAGATGTCTCTGGAGATGAATGATGGAATGTCAGCTCATCAAATTCTCCAGAGCCAAAACGCGAGACCGCCGATCAATTGTCTATGGCCGTTCGGACGTTCCCGCTCATCCCGTCCTGTCATCCTGGTTCATGATCATGTAGTAGGCGCTGTCGGTGCGGTTTGACTCTTATTTTTTTGCACTACCGCTTCATTCCCAGAATGGCATACTTGGTTGGCTGGCGCTCAAATATGTTCATGTTCGCTCGCCGCTTGCCCCCCATGCTGTTTCTAGACTTCCCGTAAGTATCTGTGAATACTTGTAACAAGAGTTGACCCCGCCGAGGAAACATGTGTCTCCAGTGCCATAAGGGCCTCCTTGCACAACTCTTGCTGATGGTTGCAAATCCGGGTATAGGTGGCAAAAAGCTACAATGCTTGTAGGGCTTACATGTTTCACTGCGATACTGTATAGCATAGTTTCGTCGTCCTTCATAGAGACCTTTGGGTGGTCCAAAGAACTGGAAGCAGCCTAGCACGTTCAGGTTGGTATCTGGGACTGGCAGCTGCGTAGCGAGCGTTTAGAGAATGGCCAGAGGAAGTACGGGCAGTGGTTTGTGGTTATTCGCCTGCTGCAATGCAATACTATAGTGTCTCTAGCCAAGTGGCATCCGAAGAAACTGATTCAACCCATGGAGTTGAGAGTTAGCTTGGAGTTGGTTGAAAGCTCTATGCTCGGGGATGTGAATCAGCTAAGGTAGTGTATATGTCTTGCAAGCCAATTGGAACACGTCAAAGGCCTGGAAGCACTGAGAGGGAGATTTTTGTGATACGTCTCTCGCGAACCGGCTCACATCCACGTATGACCGGCTAGGATTTTGTCTCCCATCACTGTCTCGCGTTTTAATCAATTCTACGGTTGGGATCATTCTTGTATATTCGTCTATCATCAAGTCTACGGATTTCATCAAAATTGTCTCTGGAGACGTCTTTGGAGAATTGATCCCAGTGGGCTATATGCTCTCCAGCCGGGATAGAGGAACTCAGAAGCGAATAACACTAAAATAGGTGTCAGAACATCAGGAGAATGAAGATCGCATTCCTACGCGCTTGATCGTCTTGATAGAATCATTAGGGATATCAGCGCGTTGCAGAGTCGCTGTGTAATTGACGACATCAGCCACTTTGAAGGTATGTGTTAGATACTTATGGATCCCCGCCGACGGTGCCATGACGTAGAGCTATATCGGGAAGGATAGAAGCAAAGAATGTACGGTCGGCATCGAACACTGACTACCAAGGGTGTATGCCACGCATCAAAAAAGGTGTTCTCCTCTGCCCTGACCGGGATATTGAGTGTAAACTGGAACCAACTCTCTCGGAGGACTCCACCCTGCCAGATACTAAGTTAATGGGTTGGGTGGTCAGGCCGCTGACAGGAAGCTTACCTTTGATTCCTCCTCAATACTTATTATCTCGTGTAAGACCTTAACTTGCCCATTAAACAAAGAAACAGCCGAGCAAGATGTGTTTTGAGGTCAGCAGAGTCTGGCACAGAAGCCTTTTCCGTTCTCCTGATTTCCGTCAGTGAAATACGGAGCACTTGCGAGAATACGGACGAAGTCGATCTCCCCAAACGGCCACCCCGTATGCCACATTTAAGCCCCGCGACCGATGAAGAACCGCTGGGTCGTTGTCGCCTGCTATGTCCTTGAACGAAAACAGAGATCCACGTGAGAGCGACCTGTCTCGTGGTGGGACGAAATCGCGAAAATATTCTGCTCGAGCCAGGGATGGAGGAGCAGTAACTTGGGGTTGACATGTTTAAGCAGACGATAAATTGCACCTGTTTATAACGGGAACCAAGACTCCTGATTATTGAAATGAACACATCCGGCTCCATAACACAGTGTCACGCAAGGGTCCGGTGATGCATCTCTGTCTCTTGTATTCGGCCCAGAGTCGAATACCGCGGACATGTCTTTGAAGGATAACACAGATGTTTCGAGCTTTGTTCTGTCTCTTGTGGCTACAAAGTCCTCAGTAAACGGGCCAGCGCTCTGCATCCGATAGAGTTCCATGGTGTAACGGACCGGGTGAGAGAGAAGGGTGTATCCGACCCGCATCGGAAAGGGGAGAGAGATGTGGGCCGCAACACTGTGCCAGGCCTGAGATCAGGGGCATTCGGACCTCGGCCCAACACATAATGGTTCAAGCACATCCTACAAGAGCAATGTAACAGGAGAATTAGTGACTGTCCAGATCTCATCATGGCACATGTAGTAGAGGGCATGTTCAACAAGTAACAAAGTTCACAGCCGCCTTCCACTCTGTCACACACCTAAGAATCGCCGTGGATGAAATCCCAACAGTCAATGGTGTCGTGGAAGGTGCTCTTCATACAGTAAAACTGGCTCCAAATCAGCGCAAATATAACTAGACAGGTGAAAGACACACCTTCCAGGCCTCTTCCCCAACAGCCCTGTCGACGCGCTGCATACTGACCCACATACCGTAAACGTAACCGGGAACCACATCTGCAGCGATTTCAGGCAGCTCTGCATCTGGATCGACAAGGAGACCAACCTGCATATCAACGAGAGTCAACGGTCGAGAACAAATAAATAAGCAAGAACATGGGCACATGAAAACCCCCTGGGACTGCTGGACAGTTGTCAATAGCAAACTAGGACTAATATACAGTACCGGCCCAGTGAGCGGATGAGACCACGGTTATACACAAACGAACGGATCTCATCATTTCAGTCGGTTCCGTGTCATTTATCTTTCGCAATATTCCGAGCTGCTTGGCGTAAAAGGCCCTGGCTGAGCATTTTCTGCAAAAGTCGGGAGTGGCCTGCGTGCGATTTGCGAGTCACGGGTGTGGCGCAGCGCGAGGCGCTTGCACGGTGCGGTGGCCATCGAGTCTGACAGACACGTCGGCACGCCACGAGTCGTTTCAGTGGGGGAGGGTTTCGGGAGCCACTAAATGATTTGGCCTTGCGCACGCGACGGCGTTTATGTAGTTGGTGTTGTAGGTAATAACTTGAATTGAATGCATTCAGTTCTTTGCGGGCTGGAATTCATGACAGTTGATAAGAACGACTGGATGGGGAGTCGGGAGCGCGACGGCACCCATGTGCACTTACTGTTGCTCTTGTCCCGCGCAGCGGCATGCTCGGGCTGGTGAATGAATAAATATATCGTCAACTGAGCTGCAGATTCAAGGTCTGTCAGGAAAATTCAAGTGCGTACAGTGCTTTCGAGTCTCGAACAGAAAGGACTCCCGCGAATATCGTAGGGGTGGCAGGTAGGACAAAGAAGATTAAAGCTGAAGCGCTGAAGACTTACCGCAATGGATCTCTAGCAGGTTGAACAGATTGCAACGCGGGGGCATTGGAGGCTCCCAAGCGCACTTTCAAAGGAATACGTACGTACACAGTAATTAGAGTGACATACACGGGGAGAGCTAGGAGGGACTCGGACTGCAGTTCCGAATTAAAAGCGACGTTGAAAGCGAGCCCTGAGAAAGACAGCAAACAATAGGATTAAGGAAGGACGGAAAGAGATATAATGAAAGGGCATTAGGAATCCGAGGCAGTTGAATACAATGTCGAAAGCTCGAGGTTCAATTCCTCAGCACTTTGAAGCGACGGAATGTGGGTGTGAATAGAATAAACGAACATGAAACTTGCCTCGGTTTGGATACACCGAGTGTTTATTTCGCGAAATTAATGGTGAAGATCCCTAGAGCGTCGAATGAGGAGTGAGATATTGTCAAATGGAGACCGAGTTGAACATCTTACCATACGTGCACCACTCCGACTCGGAGTCAATCCAGTTCCCCTTCTACGAAGTGCACAAGCAAGAGAGCACCGGGATACGGCGAGCCTGCACGCGAAAAAAAAAAAGTTAAAAGAGATAGAGGTGGAAGGCGAGTTCAAACCTCACGGATATGCATCGAGCTCGAATCAATGCATGGAGGCGGTTAATACAGACAAGTTGTTGATGTATTCCAGGTCCAGTTGGATGCAGCTGACTGTCGGGGAGAAAATAAACATAGAATCCTACCTAGATCAGAGTTCGAGGCATTGTTGAGAGTTACTGAACGGTTGCTGGCTGAACTAAGGATGGTTAGCACCATGTCTTGAATATATTCAGAGTATACCTTGATCGATTCCATTAGACATGACCCCAGGGCAAGTAACGGCGAGCTGAACATTGACTCGATGGCTCTAGGTCGTGCTCTCCTTCGACAGTGAGAAACATGGGGAGAGAGGAGGAGGTGGATTGAGGGAGGGGCGGAGCTCTTAAAACAAAAGCAGATAGGGGAGGATCATAGTAGAGGCGGACCAGGGGCAGAATAAATTATGATCGAATGAAGGATTTGATACTGCGGAAAAAGCCGAAGCTTTGTTTGGTTTCTTGCCGCACGGGCCGATGTTTTATTTCAAATTCTGCCGGAAAAGCCGAAGCAAAGTACCGGATTGGGTTGGAGGTTGGACAGAGAGGAGAGGATTTTGCCCTAAAAAGGCAGCGAAGTCAAACTGGGCCAAACGTTTACAAGCAACCAAATATTTGTTCGTTCCAACTCCCGCAGTGGTGATCGGAGAAAATGCTGTAGCAAATGGCCACAAAAACCCACTACTAAAGATAGCGGGAATAGGTGTCTAAGGTATATATTCTAGGTATCTCGAATTAAACAGGTGGTGTGTCCCCGACGGACTTCTACTTCGAAGTTGAAGTTGAAAACTTTCTTGAAGAGAAGAATATGGACGCACCGCTGGAAGCAACATATCCAGGTCGTGGGACTCCGGATCTCCCGCGTCATGCAGCACAGTACTTGTTGGCCTCGCGCCAGCGGCATCGTATGTAACACTCATCGGCTCTGTTGAAGTATTCAACCCGAGGCCGGCGGAGAAGGGCCGGCTTTGGCTCTTCGCGCTTGCTTGGATGCTTGAACTATACGGCGCGGAGCCGTTCAATCTGGCGGCGTTGCGCACAAACGTGCGATTGTTGAAGGTTACGAGCAGGGTGTTGGAATATCTGGTGGGTTGCGTTTCAAGTTTCAAACATCAGTAAGAATTCGAAGGTCTAGAATACATACAATTTAGCGAGCACCATGGTCGGGCAGATAAAGTACGTCGTGTTTGGCGCGCCAGCGAAGAGGAGGAGGGAGAGGACGGCCACCACGGTCGATACAGTGTTAGTCTCGATTACTAACCGCACGATACGCCTAACAATGTCGTTGGTTTGGCTATAATTCTGCTCCGGTAGTTTGGCTGTTGTCAACTGGAGGAGATATCAGGCTCGGGAATTATGCAGGGTACGGGGAACGCACAAGGAATGTCATGGTGCCGGCAATAAGAATATCTACAATATTAATGTTGCCGATCAGCGATGATCATTCTTGCGCATTGGAGGCCTTCGCACCTGCGAGTGCATCGCCGATGAGCCAGAGCTATTGCCGAGGTGAGGAAATCTATCTGAGTCCCAGAATTGAACGTACATATACAAATCCCGTTCGCTTGGGGTCGTGAACCACATTTTGGGAGACGTACGACGAAATTCCTCCCCCAATTCCTCCCACAACTTGCAAGAGTGAAAGCTGAAGGAATGGGGTAAAATAGCGCATATCTATCGCCGGCTCGGGACGTACGAATGCAATGGCGACGCAGAACCAAATTGCCCTCCGCTGGATGATATATATCCGATAACTGAAGAACACCTGCACGATGAAGGCCATAATCGACCCCATGATAGGCGTGTAAAACGCCGAGAGAGCAGGCCCGGCGAGTCGCAAGACGTCGCCAAATCCAGAGGCAAACCAGTAGTAGACGTCCGCTCCATTCATCGCGGTCATTATTGTCTCGAGAAAGAAGACAGTGTAGACTGGAGGGAGAATCAGGTGAGAGTGGATAAAACGATTTAGTTATTACCTAGCCATTTTATGGAAGGCGTGTCGTTGGGGAAAGATAGCCTGTAAACAACTACGTAGAGCAAATCAGTCGAGGTTGAAACATCTGCAGAGAAAATTACAAACCGACTTGTACCGCCAAAACTCCGTAGAGACAAAAATTCAAAAGTGAACCAATCAGCTAAGGAATGGCCCGGGTGATCAGCAATGGAAAGCGAAGAGAATGACCGCGAAACCTGCGATCCCACTCTGTTAACTACAGGTTACAAAATCGTTGATCGGGAAAAGGACAGATGCTGACATGGACCCGATATTCGGTGGGATGGGAATTGCGGTGGACATCAGGAATACCAGTGGTGAAAATAGAGCGCGGGTCGGATGCAAAGTGTAGCATGTCCGATGGATGGCGAGGTATATATACTGCCCTGCGCGTAAATCCCGAAACCTGAAGATGGGGGCGCGGGCAATTGGCGGGCAATGGCAATGGCATCAATTTGAAAATGGCACTGCTTACAAACGCGGAGCCCCAAACACTCCGAGAATCTATCGGAGGCTTGGCGACGGGCATCGTGTAACGTTTCAACAGAACCACAGCCACCGGATGGGCCCGGGCGAGTCTGATCACTCAGCCGCGCGGCGCCGGAGTTTCAATTACTGCTCGTGACCGTGTCTCACCTTGGACAATAACCACTACTTTACATGGTGCGACACAGAGCTACAGAGACGTCCGCTCGACCAGGCACGCACTAAAACTGATTATCATATATGAAACTCATATATACACAGCATGGACACACCTTACAGAGACATCCTCTACACGAACTCCGTGCCTCTGGACGACGAATGTCAGCGCATTCGTGACCTCTTGGTCGCTCCAATGCAGGAAGTCGCAGATATCACGCCAGAGATCATCCGCGTACAGGCCCACCTTGACCAACTCACTCGAAGACGGGATCACTTGACCGAGTTCATCGATTCACATCTGGCGCTGGTGTCCCCGGCGCGTAAACTTCCGCACGATATCTTGCGGGAGATATTCAAGGTCTCGTCGATCCCTTCGAGTGGCTACCCCACCCTGTGCAACATCGAGTCGCCTCTACAGCTCTCCCAGGTGTGCCGCGACTGGCGCGTCTTGGCGCTTGCGATGCCCGACCTATGGAACTCGCTGCAGGTCGTGGTCAATACAGCCGCTCCGATACAGGAGACACGCGTGGAGGGATTGAACGACGGGCTGAAGGAGTGGCTGCGGCGGTCGCGCAGCCTCCCGTTGACGATCATTGTCACTTGCATCTCAGACGAGTTCGGAAATCCCTTGATCTTCCTCCAGACCCTCACTGAGGCTTCTCGGCGCTGGCGCCATGTCCGGCTTATCCTTCCCTCGTACGATTCCTTCTTCCCACTCAAATTCCTCTCGCCGGACGATGTACCCATGCTGAAGACGGTTGTGATCGATACCTGCAGCCAACCGGGTCATTTCACAACGGCCCCCCTCCCATTGCGGAATTCATGTCCTTTGCTGGCGCCTCCAACATTCGCAATGTCTCTATCAGGCGCTCTACCGGCTGCTTTCGATATCCAAAGCCAGCTGCAACGTGAATAATTCAGCGTGGAAAAGAGCGTTGCATCCTTCTTTGTGCCCAAAATGTCACACCGCCCAATCCCCTTGACGTTTTACGCACTCTCCGCGCCCCGGAGGAGCTCACGAGCCTCAGCCTCAGTGTATCGCTCTCGACGGATTTTTTAGCCGACGGCCTGCGGCTTTTACCGATGTTGCAAGATTTGATCATCCACCGCCCCACAGGAGATAGCCAGGGCTGCCAACTGCTCTCGCTTCTGACGCAGGGTCCCAACAATATTTTATGCCCGAATCTCCGGAACATATGCTCCCTCGCCTTCGACCCCGGCTCGGACCAAGCGCTCCTGGAAATGATCCAGGCGCGTACAGGCGCGCTTTCGAATATCCATATTGCATTCTCCCGAGAAATGCAGCTCGACATCACCCCGCAGCTCCAGCCCCTGGTCAACGCAGGCCTCCGAGTTTCGCTGTGTTATCTGACTATGAACAGCTGCTTCGACTCTTTGCCCAGCAGAAAGTCGGCCGCGGAAAGGCTCGCAGGGTCTCCTGACTCGGACTGGGAGGCGAGTTCTGAGGGCTGGAAAGCGGAGTTCGCAACGCAGGGTCTGCTTCAGGGATGGAATGCCTAATATGGGTTAGAATGGTGTCTCCGATATAAACACTGGGTGACAAACAATTTTTTTACAAGGAAGATGTTGAAATTACTCGAGTTTAGGACTTGTTTTATGGTAGTCTAATTCCGCACGGTATGAATACAACTTCCCTTCTGCTTCCTGACGTTCCGCGCCGGGCGCTGTTCGCAAAACACGGGATTCGTGCTGCACCCTGTGCCACTCCTGGCCAGCGGACCGTCTCCGCACAGCCGGGCTGTGCGAGACCTCACCATTCTTCCGACGGATCGATCGACGCAGGAGGTATAAGAGAGCGCGGAGCACTCAGGAGGATTTCAGCCCTCGACGCTTGTCTCGCCGGTCCCTCTATCCTCAGTGCTCTATCCTCTGCTTCCGTTGGTTCTACCCACCATCCCACATCCATTGTTTCCTAATTTATTTATGCTCGCTTACCTGCAAGACATGTATTTGCCCTACCGCGTCCGTTGTCCATATCTTCTTGGGGTTCCCGGCTCAGAGCCGGGAATCGCCGCCTCACTAATTCCTTGCTCATTCTTGAGTACGCCGGAATTAGATGTAAATCCTCTCCAACTAGAAGCTCAATTCCTGCCTCGACGATTGGAAGTATGTAGCTGTGCATGCAATAGCCGGGCGTACTGACTCAGAGCATAGGTACAAGTGGATCTCGCCATGGGTCGTCATGTATGTGCAAGGCCCCCGCGTCCAACGATGGCATCCGCGCCCTGACGTCCCCTTGTTCCTCCGCCGTGGGGACGAAAACGAAGTGCATGTGCACTTCCAGTCCGTCCAGCACGTTGCCTGCGGAGGTGAACAACGAATCCAAGAGTGTCCATCCGCCGACGTCCATATGTTCCACTTTCGCGGCCATCACAATCCGGACGGTCTTCAGGGCCTTGAGATGCGCGAGCGAGCCGACGAGCCGCAGAACGGACGCGGCACCCGCCGCATCCTTCACACACAGAGTCACCAGACGCAAGCGGTTCTCCCCCGCCAGAATGTCTGCCTCTGCGGCGGCTCTGTGATTTCTTCCACGAAAATCAACTAATCGCCGAATTAGCATAGGTACCTGAGGAGACCAGAAGGAGAAGACGACTGACTGTCATACAGATCAACTTCTTCGAGCGACCGTGCATTTGCACGGAGTAGGTAGACCAAGGCGAACCCCTTGAGAATTAGACCGACTGTTACTTTGCGCAGGTGCTTGATGTCGATGGAGCTGAAGACATTAAGTAACTCGCTGGCCTTGGGCCCTTCGATGGCCGAAACCGTGAGCGAGTTGAGTACAGCGCGGGCTTTGGGAGAGGGCAACCGGCGAGGAGACGAAGGCAAGAGCGGCGCATCAAACCGAACCCTTTCGAGTCTCAGCTCGGTAAGGCCCGGGCTGTTCCGTAAAAGGATCTGGAGCTCGAAACCGCCTCGGAAGGTGTAATGGCGGAAAGTGATACATCGGACACTGGGAAGGACACATGCCACGAGAAGGGATGCCCTGACCGGGGCGGGTTGCTTACACCACGACGGCCTTCGGTGAGGCCTGGCGTCGGGCGAGAGGTCGATGTGCCTTAGGTGCGGCAAAGAGCACAGAATGTGGCTGGTATGTCCCGGGGAGCCCGGTCCAGTGCGGATGTTGAGTGTTTGGACATAGGCTGCGACGTGCGGCGAAGAGAGGATTAGCCCGGAGAACTCTCGCAACGCGCGGGAAGAGTCAACTCTGGAGAATAAATGAATCTGGCTGGGGCGCACGAATGAACGCGCGGTGAGCGCACACGCTCTCAGCGATTCCTCCCGGCCGTCTGGGTCAAGATGAACGTGGTCGAGGATTAAATCGACGAGCTCTTGCGGAAGTGTTGTTCGAGTCTCAAGACCATCCGCCATATGTACCGGTTCGAAGCTGCAGAGAGCTCCAGGAGGTTGACGGTAAGCGGTACGTGCAAGGAACGGAGAAGTAGGGCTGAACTGGTGGACGTTGCGGAAAGAGATTGGCGCCCACGTGAGTCACCGCGTATCATTCTCCCAGTCCGATCGGCCGACGCCTGCCGAACCGACCTCCGGACTCTCTTCCTCTCCCCTTGGTCTTCTCTGGATTCCAGGTCAAGATGCGAGTGCAGGTGGAACCCATCTTCGAGGCGCGCTCGCATGCTGCACTCTGTGGTGTGCAGCGGGCAGAACTCGATGATCGCAAGGGGGTTTCGGCATTAAAATTTCGGATACAGGGGGGGGGGGGTCCCGAGGGCGGCTGAAAAAAACTTTTATCATGTATTATGCAGGAGGTTTAAAACTGTCAGAAATACACCCTGAAGCACTCCCAGAGGTAGGAAGAGGGTATTTGGGACTCTACAGGCATGTATGATGTGGTTGCTCAGATTTGGAAAGTCCATCAATCGTTGTGAACGTCTCCGAGTGTCCGTCGATGGCGGAAAGAATGGTTACTCAAACTAATTTAGAGGGGAAATTGACACTAATGTGCATAGCTTTAAAACCTTGGGAGATTGGGGCAAGATGGCAGTATTGGCGCCTACAAGCACTGGTCGGCAATGTTGAAATTCTATATTGCACTATATTTGACTCTATAAAAAGAGCGCACAGTACTCAGTAATTGAAGCTGGTATGTATTAAATGCAACTGGCTGACGCTCAAAAATGTTACTGCACCACCAGAGCGTCGAAGAGGTCAGTTGTCATATCGCTGAGTGAATTAGGAAGCTGTCAACCTGGTGGCGGTGAGGTGGCGGTGAGCACGCACATGACTCGGAGACGCGGCCCGCCGCTAGGGGTGGGAACCTCCTTCCTTATATAGGGGGGGGAGGGGGGGGGGTCTGGCCGAGGGTCGAAAAAAACTTTTCAACCCTATATCCGTTTTTCGAATCCCGAGTCCCCCTTGATGCCCTTTGAACGAACGTTCGTGGAGGATACCGGTAAGGCATAAAGGTTCAAAGAATTAATCTGTCGGGATCAAGCATGCTGCATGCGAGACGATCTGAATTGGCGCAACTTCGGTGTGTATCTGGAAAGATTCCCGCTATCTTTAGTAGTGGGTTTTGTGGTGTTTTGCTCACGGAGTTTCCTCCAAACTTTTGGCAGGGTTTCAGACACTTCTAACACTTGTCAATACTTGCCTGTATTTAGGGCTGTGCGCCGTGCCCGTCGCGCCGGTTCTACGGGCTCCGTGCGACGGGTAGCCGACCCGTTCCGTCGCGCTTTTTGACTGCGTTTTTGACGGCCGTGCCCGTCGAAAACGGCTGTCGACGGGTCGACAGGTCGAGAAAACACGCCATACTCAGTCATATGCGATGTATAAGTCTTCTGCAAGGCATTTTTCATGCACGGGTGAGCCCAATACACAGTTTAGGCCACACCTTATGAACTTACCCAGTAGTTTGAGTTGTCGAAATGACGGCCGTCGCGTGACGGACCGTTCCCGTCCAGGTCCCGTCGAAACGACGGCCGTGCCTGTCGACGGGACGGTGCACAGCCCTACCTGTATTTGGTTTAACATTTCCTTTTATAGGCTGATTTTCGCTTGCTCTTCTTTGGTTTTCATCCTATTTTCAGTTTAATTGCTACGCTCCTCTCCGTCCCACCATCCCTTGATCCGCCCTATCCGCTGATCGACTCGCCCTATCCGTCCGCTGATCGTCCGTGCCTGTGCCTCTTTAAGAAGATCTCCCGGTTCCACCTGCGGTCCGCTTTCTTGTCCCTCATGTCTCTTTCCATCGCCCTGTCCACTTGGTGATTTTTGCCAACAACCCTCGAACCCTGCTGGCTCGTCTGCCTGCGCCCTTTATATATGACTACCTGTTTGCTGTCACTGCCGGTCCCTACGGGCCATTTTATTTCCCTTTGAATTGCCACCATGTGTCCTCCTCTGCATACGACGTAGTCCTTGCTTTGGACTTGACTGCCTACCTGGTGCATTCCGGTTACCGCCCAGATTCTAATTTCAGTTCTTGGTCCTTCTTCTCACCCTGTGCGTCGTCTTCCTCCCCTTTGATGCACATGGCTGAGTCTTCGAAGATTTGCCATCCACCGCTTCGGGTGAGTCCCCTGTTCTCCGCGTGGCACCGCCTCTGTGTCTGGTTACGATTAGTTCCGCTTCCTCCTGCAACCCTTACCTCCCATCTTTCAGTCTTCCGCGGTGGTAGGTTGATTCGTCTCATCGCCATATATTATTCTTACATATCTGCGCTAGTTTCTGCGTCTTCGCGAGCCTCGCAGCCTCATGTCTCTTCTCGAATTGCCTTTCCCAGTCAGTAATCATTCTTTCGTCCTCCTCATTCTCGGGCTCACTTCCCTCTCATTTCCTTTGTCCAGTTGATTCCTCTTCTTGGGTTCCCGTCGCAGATGGTCAGTCTTATTTACTTTCTTCTTTTTGAGTTCCATCACTCATTTTCGTGTATTAGGATCCTCGGGTGTTCCATCTGTACATGCCCCCTCTTCCTCCAGTCTTTGTACGTGTCCTTTCTGTCGTGCTATCCGACCCGTTCTCGTGCCTCGCTTCCCGCACCGCCGTCATATTATCGTGATAGAGCGGTCCCCATTCCTCCTGGTCACGCAGTTGTTGGGCCTCCTGTTGATCCCTCCTCCAGTCAGCGGTGTTCCCCTCCTCTCAGTCTTGATCCTTCCGACTTGTTCTCGGCTACTTTCCTTTTGCCCCGTGATGATCTAAACATGTTCAATATGAGCGGCGAGTCCTTATTTACTTAATTTGCTGCTACTTCATCAGTTATGCCCCTAATAACCTCGGAGGCTGCCTCTCTGTTGTGTCCGTCGAACACATTATCATGGATATGTCTCAATAAACTTGTTTATACCTGTATTACTCCGATATCGTCGAAATTCAAACCATTCGTAATGTCCAATTGTGTTGAGATTTTTTGCATTCATGCAAAGGAGGAAGATAGATAGCGGGCCTTGCCGCGCAGCGGGCTACCCAGATTATATATTACAGCTGATCTCGAAACTAATGAGACGGCCCGATTTTTTTTTCGCGTTCCCAAAAAGGAATGTTATGCTCACCCATGTCTAATCCATTTGATAATTACATGAGAATGAGTGCCTTGCCTCTCTATATGTTGCCCCTCCCTCAAAACGACATAGAGAAGCATGAGTGCACGCCAATAGCCGAAATAATACACGCGATCAATACAACACGTGACTGTCCGGGCTTTCCCGACTTTGCCGTTTCCGCATGATTTCCCCCTATTTCGTGGGACGCTCTGGCTCAGGGAGCTCACAACTGATCGCTGGAACATCAAATGTCGGTGCAGGTACTCTTGGAGGTATGGTAGACTCTTGTTTCGCTGGAATCTCCTTTTTGGGAACAAGCAAAAAAAAAACTGATCGATCTCATTGGTTTCGAGATCAGCTGTAACCTCTTCTATACGTGACATATTATTCGTCTTGATCTTGGTTCCACGTCTCAAGTCACTGAGTCCAGTACTCGACATAGGAAACAAGTAAAATCCCCCCTCCATCTGAGCAAACTACGTACAAATTACACTGCATTTAGGGTATTGGGGACGCATGGGATGAATGCCCGGGCGGCGGCGACTGTGGCTTATCATCGAAGATCGACCCAGACCGATTCCGACTCTGTTGATGTAGAAACAGATGCACAGTCAGTGTAATTGCCTCCGCAGCAGACTGAGAATGAGGGACGTCCATACTCAACAGGGTCGACGCGGACGATACACGCCTGTCCCGCCGTCGTTGGGCCCACCCTGGAATTACGGAAGACATGCGGCCTGAAATAACACCTCAATAATGGCTTCCGCTGAACAAGAATTGTGCATACCTGAACGATTGAACCGTGCGCGGCGTCTCCAGAATAATACACCGACTATTGAAAATGCGACCAGAGCAAGGCCACCAATTGCGCCAGAAATAATAGCCGCGAGATTACGAGTCCGTGGAGATGAAGATGGAGATGGAGATGGAGATGGAGATATCGGAGTTGGGGAAGTCGTGCTCGTCATGACAGGCGGTGTGAACGTGGAGAGTGTGGTTGGCGTCGGATTATCTGAGTCGGATTTGGAAGGAAATAATCGACGTTGAACGGATGGTCGTCGAGGAGGATGACAACCATGGTATGATTCCCAGCTGCTAGCGCAGATGAAAAAAAATGATTGCTAAATGTGGTCGTCCCCGCCTGGGTCAGGTCAGCTTGTGTGATTGGGAGCGGGGAACCTCCGTCGATGACTGCAGATGCATTAATGCCTTCCCCTTTGCTTCCGAAAGTGATTGGACCGTTCACTGACATGAAGCTGCCTGTAACAGATCTTTGAATTAAACATGAAAGGCAGGAGTAGTTACGCATCTTCGAAAGTGAGAGAAAGCCAACACCCCGCTGCCTGGCTGACATGTTTTGTGTTGTGAAAGGCGAGGTTCAGTGTTGCCACGCTCCACCACGCCGGTGAATATTCTACGCGCACATCATTGTCATCCACGAACAAGGTCTTCCCAGCAGTCGATGTAGTGTTGTACATGAAGTAATCCAGAAAGATGTTCTGGGGTCCTGAAGTTTTCTGCCTAATAAAAAGCATGTGGTGTCCGGGCGAAAAGACCTCGGACGTCCAAAAATCTTGGTGGTGAAAGCCTGCGGAATCGGCGTCAGGCGCGGCGTATACGGCCTCCGCCGACTGGTCGACACGGAAAGCCATTGTCGCCCCACTTCCGGTGCCCACGGTGCCATATACAGCGATAGACGTCCGTGAGAGTTGGGACTTCAGCAGCTATCGTCGCATCACCTGAAATTAGTGGGGGTTCATCATTGAACGTGAACGTCGCCGTGTCTCCGGCCGTCACCGATGTCTTGGTGGTTGATTGGTACTCCGAGGACCCGCCTTGAGACACCCAACCAACGGGTGGAAAATACTGTACCAGAGAATCCTGGTCATCGACGATGACACTCATCGATGGGAGTAGCGCATAGGACACGGGCGGCACGACGTTGTATAAATATCGAATCCCAATGTCGCCACATCTAAATTCGCAGCATCTGTCAGACTGTGGGGAGAGGAACTTGTGTGAAAGCTTGACAATGACTGGCTGGCCACCCACCGCTCGACCGATTTCAAGTGATTAGAAGGCGTTTGTCGTTGCAGATCGCAGACGTGGGCTGGGGGCTTATGAGTGCTCGAGGGATAAACTTGAGATACGCGGCGAGAAGGGCCAGGAGGGAGCTGGTCAAATCAAACTGTTCAACAGTAAACTGAATGGAATCAACTAGCCGATAATCAGCCAGTATCCATGGAAGTTTTAACGTGATGTCTGTATAACTTAGCTGGAGAACACTCGTCGATTGCATCCTACCACGGTATGGCGGAGTGATTAATCACGCACCGCTGATCAGCGATGTGTTGCGATGCAAAAACACTGCTAGTTAGCGATCCGTTTTCATGCATCACCCCAGCATTGAGCAATGGTCCAAGCCTTTATTTATGTGTGTCGCTGTGCCTCGGCTGGGCGTTCGCGTCGCTGCCAAGGAAGCCCCTAAGGGATGCTTCTGATGCAAGCATCCACATTAAGCCAGCGACGTTGAGTGTATGCTCGTCGTCGCCAGTAACGATAATGAGAACTGAATTATATAAATTGGACCAAAATCAAACAAAAATTACAGTGTTACCGGGAGCCGATTACGAGCCCCGACAGGGCATGCCAGAGTCTGTAAACGGCCCCCACAGGTCAGCCGACGATCATCTTTCGCGGCTCTACTCATTCCGTCTGGCACCTTCCTCAACGACCGCTACTGCGCCTGCGAGGGCAGGGTGCTGCGTTCCGTAGATGCGCACGGCGGATCCACAAGAATGGTCTGCGGCACGACCGCGGCCACGAGATGAGGCTGGTGTTGTGGGACCCCGGCAGCGCGGGCCAGGAACGGACGGCCTCCGGGCAAGTGAAGCGGGCATGTCGTGACATTAGCGCCGTGAGATATGTGTGCTAGCCCGGGGTGGTAGCGTCCTCGCCCTGCGGAAGCCCAGCAGGTAGCCGGATGTGCACGGGCGCGTGCAGGTCCACGGAGTGTCCACGCTGCAGGATACCATGCTGCTCACGTCCCGCGTGCGCCGTTCAGGACAGGTAGGGAATGGCTAACGCGCTGTAAGTGTCGCGCTCTCCACGGGCATTCACACCGTGGCAGCGCCAGCAGCAGGGCAGCGTTTAGAACCGGTCAGTAGAGAGGATGGGCGGGCGGAGTGCCACGTGGGGGGAGTAATGGGGAGCTCACCAGCAAGCAGTACTCCGCAGCATCAGTAAGGGACGGACGGAGCTTGCAAGGGACTGGAGAAACCGATGATCTTCCGGCGAGTTGCAGCCCAAAATTGCGTGCAAATGACAGGCTTGGAGAACGTGGATCCAGCGTAAGACCTGAGGAGCTGTGTATGCATAGCAGACGTACCAGTTACTGCTAAATCCCCCCAGCACATTTGTCCTCAGCTCTGTCTCTGATTGAGTATTATGCCGCTATTTGCCAGGATGCACGGATGAAAATCTTGGTTTGTGGTGGGTAAAAAGCTCCTGCAGGCGCATGAGAGGCCCCGCGAGCTCCGGGAGTCTGTTCAGGTTCGTGAAAAGAGTGCGAGAGAAGCTGGAGGAGAATGTACCATCGTGTCGGTATCTTGGAATCCAGCCGATAAAACTCGATGAGAAGCGACCATAGAGTTAATTTAATGACTTAGATCATGATTTCCGACTCTGATTGAGACGAGGAGCCATGGATGGTGTTTTTGAGGGAAGTCGCTTGGTGGGAAACGTCCCTGCAAGTATACATTATGTTTATGTGCAGAGGGGGACACCGGGGAATAAACACATGCGACGTTCATCGCAGGTTCCCTTTTCATGTAAATATATCAAACATTCATGTGTGAACTGGGAATCTCCGGATTCAGAGAAATTGGCGCGCGATGAAACCGAGTCCACGCCATTTTTGTCACTTCGTAACTTCACTTAGTTTCGGGAAACTTAGTAACTTTTGATGGAAATCCGGGAAAGTTCGTGATTTTGACGAGCTTCTGTGAAAGTTCGTGAGCTACTTGTCAAGCGGCGCTCCTCGGCACATCACGGAGTGATGCGTGCCATCAACTTGCCGAGAGTGGCCGGTTAGCGGGTTAGTGGTTAGAGGTTAGCGGTTTGGGTTTGGGTTAGGGTTAGTGGTTAGTGGTTAGTGGTTAGTGGTTAGGGTTAATGGTTCGGGTTAGAGGTTAGCGGTTAGGGTTAGCAAGGTATCTATATGAAAAGAATACAGAGAGACTTGAGTTGAAGAAAAATGATGGCCGGGTTGATGCATTTGATTTTTGTCGCACGAACTTCCCTGGAAACTCGCCAATGTGACGAACTTTCCCAACTTTCCATCAAAGTCACGAACCTTCGCACCTTTTAAGCGAAGTTACGAAGTGACGAAGGTCACTACGACTCGATGAAACCCCCTGCATCGATATATGTACAACCTACACCTGTCACGCTTTGATACCAATCTCCACGTGACAACACCGAACCTAAGCGCTGAGACATAAACACCAAAGGACACGTGACACCGGAATGGATCGGAACGGAACAATGATGTCAGGGATATGTATAGATGAAACGCCCGGGGATAATAGGACATGTTGCTACGGGACGTTCGACAAAAGGTTTTCCTAACTTATGACAGGTGTAGCCCCACACACGACTACGGGCTATTGTACAGTATAAATATATCGTAGTTCACACGGTTCATAGAACAGTATTTAAGCAGTGTAGTTATTGCCTGTATTCTTTAGTCTTTTATTCGATCATCTCTTTGAGACAACCACTTGCACTCCCCAATCCGCTCTCTTGTAGAGTTGGACGCGAAGTCTTGACTGTGACAACACCGGTAGGTGTCGATGGAAATGACGCGCGCATATAGCGCTACAGGGGTTAAGGCGGGCAGCGCGCAAGCAGGCGCGCGGGCGGGGCGCGCGGCGGGGTGGGAGGGCGGAGGCAAGAGAATGTAAATGTAACAAATATAAATAAAGTTCCCGATTGAGCAAGCCAAGGGGGAACCGGCATTCAAAAAAAAGATATAGGGCCGATTTCTTTTTTCAAGGCGAGGCGGAGGGACCTACTGACTAACGTAAGCATTCCCACGCTCCATATAAGGAAATTCGTCACGTTTTTAAGTCACCGGAGGGCGTAGAATATGTTCCCAACGTCCATAGACTAGTACACACCTTCTCCGTTGCACTTTACCGCCTCCCAGCTCAGTACCCGCGATGGGAACAGAATTTACTCCAGTGCTTTGAGATGTAAATGACTGGTCCAGATATAGGCGGTATTTGCAAACAAACCACAACTGATTGACATATATGGAGACAATCCACCAAATTGTCCAAACCATCGTCCGCAGAGGTTCTATTGACATTCTGAAGTGACCAATACCCAAGGACGTGTTCCAAAGATGATATAAGCTCCAAAAATGGGAGGCTCGATTTTTTTTTCGGGGCCTTGAGGCCGGACTAACCTACCAGCCCTTAGTCACCAGTTTGAATGCCGGTGCCCCCTTGGAGCAAGCGAGCAGCGCGAGCGCGCCCCCCATAAGCGATGACCAGCAGCGGGGAGCGCGATGATGCGAATGATCCTCATCATTTGATGGACGGGCGCCGGTCCAGCACACACACGGAAGGGTGGGGAGCGATGCTCAAATGTGCAGTGATTCATCACGTTGGATCGCTAATCAGCGGTGTTGATGCATCGCGACGCATCGCTCACCACCGACGTGGTGATTAATCAAATCTCCAGATACGCCTGCGCATCCCACAACGTCGAGCACCGGTTTGAATTTCTTCAGAGAGGGAATGAATAAAATTACCTCGAGGAAGGGCTGAATAACGTGGGGCCGGATGGAAATATATTGTGTCTGCAAGCGAAGATCTGTTGACAGCCGTACAGGTAGGGTCAGGAGAAAATGACGCGGAGCGGCGCGGACTAATGCGGACTGACGCGGCACTGACACGGCAATACCTAAGCCCGACTAAGCCCGACTAAGCCAGATGAAAATACTTTATTTCACATCCACACCAATCCAATCAGTGTCCTCAAGACTCCCTTTGACAATTTGAGATTAATACAGTATGTAATAGGTAATAAAGGGCCCAAATCTCCACTTTTTGTGTGATCAGTATGTTTTTGGGGTTTCTTGGGCACCAGACTGTGTTGTGAAAGGTTGTTCACTGTAGGGATTTACAATGTGTGACTGAGAGCTCATTTTGAAGGTAAATAAATGACACATGAAGTCGAACTTACCGCACCAACTCCGCGTCAGTTGCGCGTTGCTACCACGTCAATGCGCGCCGGTGCCGCGTCAACGCCGCATCAATGCGTGCCGCTGCCGCGTCAACGCCGCTTCACTTCACAGTGGTGCCGCGTTGCTCTGCCTTCATTCCCGCACACAATCCCACCTCTATCTCGCTTTTACTGTTCGATGAAATCTGTCTGAAAGGGTCCGAACTAACCAGCGTCGCTCAACTGGTAGAATCGCCCTTATTCACGCTGCTCTCTCTCTCCACCATTCTCAGGACTCCTTCGAAAAGTGTTAACAACGAAATAGGTTCTGGTTTGCAGTCTCACTCGATTCAAGGGGACATATCACACGGCTCAGTGTCCCTTGGGCACCGTGAGTCGAATATTCAGCAGACAACTCAATGACACCTTTTTTCCCTTCGGTAGCAGGTGTTCATCCAAGATCTAGTCGATATTTGTGAAAGCAGACCCAAGGAACTTGAAGTCACATATATACAGTGGGTCTATATCCTTCTTCGAGTCCTAAAGCCAATATTTAGGAGGGAAACTTCCGAGGATGACCATCTGGCAGGGAACCCGCTTCCGCGACTGTACAGTATTGACGTTAGCAATCTGGGTGTGGGTGTCACGGTGTTTTCCCCTCAGCGACTTTTGATAACATCGAACTTTCCAAATTGTTTGTGCACAGGAAATGCAGATTTGAACCACTGTGATTCAATAGTGAATGGGACACAGCAGCGAAAAACCTGGGCTTGCAACTTGTGCTGTTTGGTGTTTGCATCTTGGCTCACAAGCGCGGCAGAACCCTCACGGTCACTCGGAGTGAGACTTGGGGGATTTTTGGGAGGAGACTGTAGACGTGTAACTGTTCAACATTCATTTGTTATCGCTTCGGTTGAACACCATCTACTCAACAGTTTCCGTATTTTGTACCACTGGGCTGCCTCCGGACCACTTTTTGGCCGCTAAATTCCATCTGAAGTGTATCTGAAGTGTGTCGTGAATGCCATACCGGAACACGATTTCAGGTATGCTACACTTACGATGCTGGCAGCGTGGAAGATTTGAATAATACTTGAACTTGTGGTGTTGTCTCGCACAGCTAGGAAGAATTCTATGGTATGAAATGTTGAAACATCTGGGAGGGCTTAGCTGAGATACTCAGTACGAGAGGACACTTAGTGCCGATTCACTGCCGTGTCCAAAGTTGGACCGCCGCGTCATGTGGAAGCTGCGCCGCGTCCGAAGGGTGGGACGCGACGAATTTACCATGCACCTCGGCGCGTCCTACCGCAGTCCACCGTGTCACTGCTGTATCACGCTGCGCCAGCGCAGCGTCTGAGACTCATTTCATCATGGTGCCCAGCAGGATATATTTGCAGATACTCACTTTTGTTTCTTCGCCACCTAAGACTGGTACGCGGCGAGTGCATACTTTGTTTATATGATGTAGACAATTTGGATTGCCGTGTCACCGCCGCGCCCAGCTGACGCGGCGAATTAGTTTGGCCCGTATCGATCCGACTTGGTGTGTCTGCATCAAATTATGTTCCCTACAGTTTGCATCACCGCACTTTAACACGATCCAAGTGTTGGAATATCGAGTCAGCGCTCACGCCCAGCCTGACAACCCTGGCTTCCACTTCGGTTCCGAAGCCCCCGTTCCGTGAAGTTCCCGTAATCATCCGTGCTGCTTTCGGCGGGCTTGAACGCACATTCCGCCGAATTTTCTATAAATGCCTTTAGTCTTTAATCGATTCCCTCGCGCGCTTGCGAGGGTCTTCTGCTATCTAACTTCCCGGGTAACTACGAGACGGTTATTCTAAGACCAAGTTGGATTCCCGGACTGGGTTGCTGAGGTGAAGCGACGGCAGGTCTTGTTTTCCTTCAGATATGTCTGACGTTCCGGTCCCGTTCTGCCCCCACACGCTCCTCACGAAAATCAATTTATCCAAAGCCAGTAGCCTTTTCCACGTTGCCCCCATCGTCGATGCACACCAAGATATTGTTACTCTACTACAACCTAGTCCTGACCCAATCACCATGTAAGTCAACCAGACTGAACTTTGTAGTAGAGTAAATCAACTTGACTATATTTTTTTTAAAAGAAATTATTAGTACCATTCAATAGTACCATTCAATGAATCAGATTCTTTCTCGGGAGTCTGCAAGTCACAACTTCAGAGCTAAGGACAAACTGAACCGTGCGAAGCTGTTTGCGAGCCCGCACATTTCACCACATATTTCTGGTACAGATGTTGATATTGTCCGGAAGAACTGCAGAGAATCACCTGTGCCTTCCATATCTCACATACCCATGACGCCAGGCACTGTCATCTATATTCCGCCAAACCCGATTATCACACTTGCTATGGTTGTATGGGAATCTAGTGTGACCAGTGAACATAGGGAATGGTTAATTCTGCCCCCACTTTAGGTCGTTACAGCTTGAAAATATGTTCGATTGCTTAGACGGATCATCAATCACAACCGAACATGCTGTTCCTAGTGATGATTGACGAAATTATGGGTCCAGTATTTTTGTGTCAGAATGATGTATTACAATGAGAAAATGTTGCCCGAACTTAAATTCGTACTTAAAGAGCGTTCCCTGAAACGTTATAGGCCGCGCGCCGATGCCGCGTCAATGGCACAGCCACCGCCGCGTCAATGCCGCGTCAATCCGCGTCAGTCCGCGCCGGTCCGCGTCAGTCCGCGTCACTTTTACCGGACCCGTACAGGTAGACTCGTCATCAGTCTGCCTACGAGGCGCAACAATGTGGCGAGCACGTTGCCTTAAAGAGCTTGCCTAATTTTTTTGCCACTCGTAGGCAGACTGGTAACGAGTCTACGTCGTCGCGACATTTCAGCTTAGGGTCAGACGGCGAGCGTGTGGGCAGTGGAATATAGCCGTCAGGGAGAGACCCCGAGTCTCCGACTCCGTGTGGTGAGGACGCGCAGGGATACAAATCTGGAGAAAATTGGCGACGCGAGGGGTGCCAGACGGCCCATTCGAAGAGATGCGGTCACTGAGCCGTTTATTCCAGGGTATTCTCTTGGTACTCTCCCAGTCCAGGGCATTCTAATCTTTTATCGAGAAACATAGTCAGGTCGGGATGCAGTTGCAGCGAGGCACGTGCCCTCTTTTCGTCGACGTTTGCACCAAGTTTACTCGTCTCTGTGTCCATTTCTCCACCCTTGATCTTGCGGATAGTCTCTGACATCGGCGTCGCCGATGCGCGCAGAGAGTCGCTTCCAGCACAGCGGAGGCACGCTAGTGTTGGAATTACGAGTCCGCGCTCGCATTAAACCCTGCAGATCCATTATTCACGAATAAGGCAAGATTACTTATTCATTCCTTACGGACACTGTTCCTGTACCTTTGCCCTTGTTCCTTTCATTTCGCTTTATTCGTGCTAATTAGTTCCCACTCTTCATGTATTTAACTCGTAGTTATTTGTTGAATCCCCTGCGCGTTTGCGAGGGTCTTCTGCCAATCCCGAGTAATGGCCGTGGCTACCTTTATTTCAACAGCTAGGATATGCGCGCCGTTCCAGAGGCCTCATCCAGCGAGCTGGAGTATGCGGAAATCCGTTCGAGGACGAGCGGAGATATTTGGACTAGAACTCACTAGTGAAATGAGCTGTACCGATGTACTATGGACGAAGACTATGTACCGCTGCGACTCGACGCTTTATTACAAGTGTCCCTGACTGCGTTTCCTGCAAGAATTTGACCTCATTTGTCACTGTGTGTCCCAGCCCAGTCACCAGTGATTTGTAAGTGCGCGTGACGTCGCCGCGTCTTGTTGTTCAACTTCCACGCCCTCGTCTGTATGCTCCGACGCGTTCTTCAAGCCTTCAAAGGTTCTCGGCCTGCCGTTCCTGCCGTCCAGGAGACATATCCATGGCCCGAGGAGCCACTCAACTCGCCACACGGTTTTTACGCAGCCGTCCCAGGCATGGTCCTCAGTGCAGGGTACACGGTCGTGCGTAAGTTAGGATGGGGCGCTCATTCTAGTGTGTGGCTGGCCAAAGATCCCACGTAAATGTTACATTCTCTCGCCGTCAGTGCCAAGCTGATCCTTAGTGCGACAGAAATGCCCGATATGTGGCGATCAAGGTTCTTTCGGCCCACGCAACTCGTGCCCAACTTTCCGTTGCCTCTGAGCTCGCACATCTCAAAACGATGGCGGCAAAGTCATGCCAAAACAGCGCCGGGGCCTCCAGCGTGTTGACTCTTTTGGACCACTTTCACGTCGAAAGTGCCCATGGTAGACATCTCTGTCTTGTTAGCGACGTGCTAGGTCCCGACTTGGCTTCTGTGAAGCAGCGTCTGCGTCTTATCGCGTTTCCTATTGGAAGTGCAAAGAGTATTGTGGCCCAGCTGCTTTCGGCGCTGGTCTTTCTCCACGAGGATTGCAATATCATCCACACAGGTTAGTGTATCGCGTGCTCGCTTTTGGCTTACTCATCTAATCTGCAATACTAGACATCAAACAGTCGAACGTGCAGGTTGTCATAGGCGAAGATACATTGGCGAAGGTGCTTGCGCACCCGCAAGTAGCGACAGATGACGTTATTACCGGCGACTTTCCCTTTTCCCCAGTTCTTTCCCGTCCCATTGTGTTGCCAGATCTTTCTCTGGAAACCAAGCTGCAAGTCAAATTACTCGATTTCGGGACAGGTTAGCACAAAGACGTCTTCATTCAGGCGATTACTTACTCTCTCCCGTGTAACCTTATTTAGCGGCGTCTTTCACTGGTCATCATGCAGAATTGATCCAACCGTATGCTCTGCGCGCCCCGGAAGTCATCCTTGGATGCGGCTGGGACTCGAGTGCCGATATATGGAACTTGGGTTGCATAGTAAAGCGGCATACTTCCATCCACAAGTCGAGGTCTGACTGTATCTAATAGGTTTTTGAACTCCTCACTGGATGCTGGCTCTTCCAGCCTTGCGCAGGCCCTACGTGGAGTGTGGAATTGTACCACCTAGGCCACATGAGCCCCGTCCTAGGCGATCAGTTTGACACAGAATGGGCCAAGACCGGAAAACACTACGAGAAATATTTCAACGCGAAAGGTATGATCTACAAACGCGATTCCGCTCAGGTAGTAATGCGACTGGCAATGCAGGAACACTCCGTCTTCAAGTAGCGGAGGCGCAGTTTCTCGAGAGCCTTCTACATTTATACAAGGTCGAAGACGTTCCTACATGCCTCTCATTCCTTCAGGCCATGTTGCGTCTGAATCCGCGCAATCGAGCTACTGCCAAAGACCTCCTTACGCACGCGTGGTTACAGTAGACATCTCAGTTGCGTACTCAAATGCACTTGGTTCGTTCGTTACCACAAGGGCTTGGGAGCTCTTCGTGCATTCCTGGTTACAGATATCTGTATTACTCAAGCGGAATACATGTCAGTGGTATGTGATCGCGCATGAGCTGCAGGAGGTAGATAGAGATGCGTGACGTTTTCACGGCTTTTAATCCTGAACCACTACGTGCGCACTACACGTCGATCTGCATCGACGCTTTCGTGAGAATTCTTGAACGAGATTGCTACGTCTCACTGCATTCAAGGGCCGAACAGCCAATGCCCCGGGGAGCTTCGGTAAGGTGGTGCTATATATAGCTACGCGGCTTGGCGGCTCGCCACGGCTATCTACCCGCACCCCCGGGCCGGCCAGGTGTTGTTAGCTGATGGTTTGCTCGCCTGCCCGGACCGTGGGTAGCTCGCACTTAGACCTCGCCACCCCATCGCCCTCCTCCCTCGCCCTGAACTGAGCCCAGTTCTGTCTTTCTGATGCAAGCAAGGCTCTCACCGCACAATTCTGTACATCGCGCGGCCCTTGCAGTTACTGTCCTACAATTCATGCATGTCATCGTCTCCAATCTCAATCACATTTAAGCTCTGCCGATATTCTGAGCTTGACCCTG
This sequence comes from Mycena vulgaris, assembly GCA_029204335.1. NCBI lineage: Eukaryota > Fungi > Basidiomycota > Agaricomycetes > Agaricales > Mycenaceae > Mycena > Mycena vulgaris. The sequence continues at coordinate 679,405 of JARGYA010000027.1, read as the reverse complement.
GCGACGCTGACAACGCGCATCAAATGTGCGGGAGCAACTCTCCGAGGCCTTGTGGGCGACCCCGGACGCCTGCTGACAAAAGGCAAGCGTGGGTAAGTGTAATTTGTGTAAGTAAAACAAATGATTCCGTAATTTTATTTGAAGTGTATCATGTTTGAGGATGTCAGGCATAAGTATCCTGAACGCAGCTAGGGGCGAGCATGAATCATACCCACACATACACAGGTCACTGGCGAGTGCAAGTGTGGGGAGAACCGGGGGAGGAGCAGCGAGCTGTGTACATGTGGAGCAGCGTGAAGTCTCGCCAGACCTAGGCACAACTGACTAATGCCGGTTTTAATCCGACCCAAATACAGACGGAGCAACGTGCGAAGGTATGAAGCTTTAGGAAGTTTGTATCCGTTGCCCTTGGGTAGCCCCGTTCGACTTCCCGATGAGCTAGGTTAAACGATGGAGGTTGTCAACCATTGACCATTTGAACCGGTTAAACCGTCTGTTAAACCATGAATTTGGTAGTAGTGTGCCATAATCACAGTAGTAAACGAGCCAGTTAAACCATCCCTTTATAACCAACTCTCGGTTTAATAAACTGTTCTATGCAGAGCAAACACAGTTTAAACTAACCGAGATATTTTATCGTTATCTCCTACTAGTACATCGCACTTGTGGACTGTGTGAAAAGGTGGGATACTTGTAGGGGTGAAGAGTCTGAGTCCCTTCAATTTATAGTCTCAGAGCGCCTATTGCCTCTTCGAGACAACAATGAAGGTCTGATTGATCTCGCCATTGTCCGCACAACCACAATCGGACGGTGGCAAGATTTGATTGCATGTGGAGTTCATGGTGGCCCCTGTTTCCTGTCTTCTCTCTCTCTCTCTCGCTTTCTCATACCAAGATATTGCTACTGGTCATTTTCTCCTGTAACCCTCCGCCATAATGCTGGCCTGACATTCACTTCCGTCTCAGTTATAATTCATGCGCCCTGAAGTGTCTCATGTTTAATCAGGGAAGTAGGCAGCTGTATTGAGGGATTTTGATTCGTAGGGTTGTTTCCTAATACATTTTAATGTATCCTGGCGTCTGGAATAGCCGTTTGCAAAAGTTGGTTTACAGCAGATGGCAGTACCGAAGGCGCGAACGAAAAAATTCCCGTTTTGGGAAGATTTTGATCCCCGCGACCGATTCGCCAATATCTCGATGAGTTCAGCATGGATCGAGATGAAACAAAGCTAGATAATTCATAGTAATTCATACGCAATTAGCGGTAGAAAGAAAATGGGAAAAATATCTTATTTTGCATCCTCCAGCATCTGAAGCTCCTGGCGCCATGAATTCCGACTAGTAAGCCAGGTTCCTCTTCAAACAAGCGGAATTTTTGGGAAGGAGTACTTTGGGATGTGTCAAGTGAGGTGATAGAGCCAGAAGTTTGAATAATTCACTTACCACCTTTCCTACCCTGCTCGATTGTATTTTGTCAGTCAACACGGATTTGACTCTAACGACCTGATTTCTGGTGCAGAGAAAGCAGCTGAGAGGGTCTTATGGCACACTGACACTCTCCTACGTCGCAAAACGCGTGCATTACACGCTGATTAGGACGCGTCGCGTCCATTTCCGGCCATGATGGAGTTGCCGTGATCGCATCAGCGTCCTCGTCACTCTCCCAATTAGCGCGTACAACACGCGTTTGTTTTGGATTTCGCTCTTTAGTAGTATAGAGGGGTAAAATGCGAGCCTCTCCATCTTTTATCTTCTTGGTTTGAGCTAGAAATTATGTCACTAGAGCCAATTCTGTGCTATAAAGAAAGAACCTTGAGTGAGCCAGGAAAGGTGGGAAGTGAATTATTGAAACTTCTGGCTCTATCACCTCACTTGACACATCCCAAAGTACTCCTTCCCAAAAATTCCGCTTGTTTGAAGAGGAACCTGGCTCACTAGTTGGAATTCATGGCGCCAAGAACTTCAGATACTGGAGGATGCAAAATATGATAATTTTCCGATTTTCGTTCTATCACTAACTGCGTATGAATTACTATGAATTATCTAGCTTTGTTTCATCTCGATCCATGCTGAACTCATCGAGATATTGGCGAATCGGTCGCGGGGGATCAAAATCTTCCCAAAACGGGAATTTTTTTCGTTCGCGCCTTTGGTACTGCCATCTGCTGTAATGGTTGTTGATACCAGCATTACCACTGATAAAAACCTGCCAGCTGCGGTTAAACCGAGGGGTTTGACCAGTTTAAATGGTTAATGGTTTGCAACCTGCGAGGTTTAACTTGACCCATCTGGGTTACTCCCCGTTTTCATTGGCACTGCCCCATTCCATGGGTTGCGGCAGCAGGCTGAGGTAACAACCTTGGGTGTTTGAGGATCACGGCAAGTTGGGCGAGAAAGTGGACTTCTTCTCGAAAACTATGTCTGCTTCATACAGCCATGGATGAGATATGATGGACGACATAGCACCTAAAAGGTAACTGGGAGATAAGATATATACTGGCCCAAGCGGAGACTCGGAGTCCAAATCCTCGGCACTGTCGGTATTTCCAAAAGGCTGCCAAAGTCAATGTTCTTTGTTGCACACCGTTGAACTTGAATTAAGAGAAAACCAACCACGTTATGGAGCACCAAAGTCCCCAACGATTGGTAAACTACATACCATGAACGACGCAGATGTCAAATAAGTATGTTTTTGAATCAGAGACCACTATTTGAAGGCCAGGAGTTCAGTTTGTGTATATTTCTAGTGATAAATACTGTCATAACTGCAGGTGTAAAATCTGTACATCCTCATTTTTTATAGGCTGACCATCGAGGTAACGACACGAACACAGTGAAGTCAAAGTATAACACCTTCGCCTCTGACATATTTTTCATCGGCCTACTATCGAGGTTACGACACGAACACAGTGCAGAAAACGTATAGACCCCGCCTCTGACATATTGTTCATCGGGTGACCACCGAGGTTACGATATGAACACAGTGCAGTCAAAGTATAAACCTTCGCCTCTTACACATGTTTCAGGTGCTGACCATCGAAGTAACGAGTTTACTAATGACACGAACACAGTGCAGCCCGACGGGGAAGCCCTCAAGGTAACGCAGGATAGCCAATGGCTACACTCATGGAAGGTGCAGTTATAAACCTGTGCATCCCACATATATATCTTCCCCAGGCCAAATCCCGAAGCCATTGAGTTCCACAGGGGTCATTCCACGGTGCCAGTGACGCAGTGCAATTACTGTAATCATTTACTGGACTTGGTGCAAACAAGGCCGCGCAGCGAGCCCATGGACTCGTTCTGCCATGCGCACGCAGTGGCCTAAAGTCCAAGTGCGACAATACTTATACAAGCCCTTGCGATGACACCGCCTGAAGATCTTGGGAATCAAGTCATCACAGTTCGTCCGACCCCGTGCAGTATTCAACTACGTGCATTACTGGACTTAAAACGCGTTGCAGGAGTTCCGCGAACTGTGCATCACTTTTCAGAAGCGCATTTCCATGGAAATTGCACGACACCAGCGTCTGGATCAGCAAGAGAGTGGGGAGGAGAGGGGGCAGCTCAAGACGACTCATGAAATTAAATCAAGCAACCCCGATAACGATGGTGGTGAGCCAGATCTGTCCGCAGAGGAGTTGAATACACACCTGTCCCGCCGTCGTTGGGCCCACCCTGGAATTACGGAAGAAATGCGGCCTGAAATAACACCTCAATGATGGCTTCCGTTGAAAAATGTGCATACCTGAACGATTGAACCACGCGCGGCGTCTCCAGAATATTACACCGACTATCAAAAATGTGACTACGCCAATCGCGCCAGAAATAATTGCCGCGAGATTACGAGTCCGTGGGGATGGGGACGGAGATGGAGATATAGAAGTGCTCGGAGTTGGGAAAGTCGTGCTCGTCATGACTGGCGATGTGAGCGTGGAGAGTGTGGTTGACGTTGGAGTATCTGAGTTCGGATTTGAAAAGGAAATAATCGATGTTGAAAGGATGGTCGTCGAGGAGGGTGATAATCATGATATGATTCCCAGCTGCTAGCGCAAATGAAAAGAGTTGATTGCTAAATGAAGTCATTGAATTAAACATGAAAGGCAGGAGGAGTAGTTACGCACCTTCGAAAGTGAGAGAAAGCCAACACCCCGCTGCCTGGCTGACATGTTTTGTGTTGTGAAAGGCGAGGTCCGTCCAGCTTCACCACGCTCCAGCACGCCGGTGAATATTCTACGCGCGCGTCATTGTCGACGACGAACAAGGTCTTCCCAGAAGTCGATGTAATGTTGTACATGAAGTAGTCCTGAAAGATGTTCTGGGGACCTGAGGTTTTCTGCGTAATAAAATGAGTGTGTTTTCCGGGCGAAAGGACCTCGGACGTCCAAAAAACTTGGTGGTGAAACCTGCGGAATCGGCGTCAGGCGCGGCGTATACGGCCTCCGCCGACTGGTCGACACGGAAAGCCATTGTCGCCCCAATTCCAGTGCCCACGGTACCATAAACGGCGACAGACGTCCCTATTAAGAGTTGGGACTTCAGCAGCTAGGCGTCGCATCGCCTGAAATTAGTGGGGGTTCACCATTGAACGTGAACGTCGCCGTGTCTCCGGCCGTCACCGATGTCTTGATGGTTGATCGGTACTGCGGGGACCCGCCTTGAGACGCCCAGCCAACGGGCGGAAAATACTGTACCAGAGAATCCTGGTCGTCGACGATGACACTCCTCGATGGGAGTAGCGTATGGGACACAGGCAGCACGACGTTATATAAATATCGAATCCCAATGTCACCGCATCTCAATTCGCAGCATCTGTCAGACGGTGGGGAGAGGAACTCGTGTGAAAGCTTGACAATCGAAGGCGTTTGTCGTTGCAGATCGCAGACGTGGGCTGGGGGCTTATGGGTGCTCGAGGAATAAGCTTAAGATACGCGGCGAGAAGCGTCAGGAGGGAGCTGGTCAAATCAAACTGTTCAACAGTAAACTGAATGGAATTAACTAGCCGATAATCAGCCAGTATCCATGGAAGTTTTAACGTGATGTCTGTATAACTTGGCTGGATAACACTCGCCGATCGCATCCCAGAACGTCAAGCACTGGTTCGAATTTCAGAGAGGAAATGAATAAAATTACCTCGAGGAAGGGCTGAATAACGTAGCGCCGCGACATTTCAGCTGAGGGTCAGACGGCGAGCGTGTGCGCAGTGAGAATATAGCCGTCAGGGAGAGACCCCGAATCTCCGACTCCGTGCGGTGAGGACGCGCAGGGATACTGATCTGGAGAAAATTGGCGACGCGAGGGGTGCCAGACGGGCCCAGTCGAAGAGATGCGGTCACTGAGCCATTTATTCAAGGGTATTCTCCCAGTCCAGGGCACTCTAATCTTTTATCGAGAAAAATAGTCAGGTCGGGATGCAGTTCTCTGGTCTCGAGAATGGTCGGGATTCCAGCAATTCCTGATGTTTAATTGGACGCAGGCGCGCTAGAAGCTGGTGTAAGACAGAGAAGCAGCGAGGCACGTGCCATCTCTCTCTCTCTTTTCGTCGACATTTGTACCAGGTTTACTCGTCTCTGTAGAGGCCTCATCCTCCTTCCCATGAATACCAGCTCGCTGGGCTTGTCGCCGCCGAGTACAGCGCGTCTCCCGCACATCCCGACTGAGCTCGAGCCCCTGCGGCGCAACTTCGAGGCGCAAGCTCGCCGCCGACGAGTCGACTAATAAACGGTGTACGTTCACCGGTTGCGGGAGGCGAGAGGCTGCGCCCAACGTCAATGCCGCCCGGGCCTTGTATCCGCATGCAGGCCGAGGCCGGCGCATGCCTCCTCACCCATGCTCTCTGCGTCCCCGTACATTCCGCGCCCGCCACCTCGGATGGACACTTCGTCCTGTAGTGGAGGATGTGCGGAGTCTCCGCATCGCATATCGCCTGGCATTTCCCCACTCCCACTTTCCCGCCCTTCTGCGTCTTCTCCACCCTCGCCTTTCTCCCTCCGCGACGCAAGAGCCCGACGACACCGGCGATCCGCCTATAATAGCCAGCGCCCGCCGAGAGGTTGCATAGGAGGTACAGGTACATATACTTCCGCCCATCCGATCTCAGCGCGTTGAAGCAAACGCCTACCACCGAATGCGGCTCCACGAGCTCGACATGCGAGGAGGAGGCCGCGCCTGCGCCGTTGAGGGAGGGGGCCGCGAGAGGAAGAGACTGTCGCCGTCTTTACACGCCCGTCCCCCTCGCCCTCACTCCCATCCACCCGTCGTCCCGGGCTATCGCGCAAGTGATGGTCGAGCGCGCACTCGCACTCCTCTCCCCGCATGCATCCTCGACCTTTCACCCCCCGCCCCCCCCCCCACGCGCACGCGCACGCGGCGTCAATCCTTCCGCCCATGTGCGCCCGTCCCCTCCCGCACAATTCTCGTCTTTTACATCCTCCAGACGAGGTCGGAGTCCGCCATCTGCGCGCGGTATAATCGCCCTGCGCAGCGGGGGAGCAGCCCACTGCGCTGAACGCCGAGATGTCACTCCGCGCGCGAAGCGACTCTGCTGGCTACGCTGCGTCCCCACTCCCCACAACCGTCATGAAAATACGTCGGTGGTACCGCCTGCGTGGCACAGCTGGGCCTGCCGTGCAGGCCTGCGTCGTACGCACTGCGAGACAGCGCGCAGGACAAGGGGGTCCAAGGATAAGCATTGCCCATATGGGGTTGGGTAGGTTGGTTGGGCCCCGGCCGCCAGAAAAAAAAATTGTATGCACTTTTATTTTCCCCTAATATGAGGCCTAGAACCTTCTCACGATTTCCCAAGCATACTTTAGGCAATTCCGACGGGATATTACTGTCGTCAACGGCTTGGTTGGCTGTGAATATGGTCAACATCACTTTTGAACCGCCTCCCGATCAGGCAAGTCATCATGTGATCCCCGAAATGGTCTGGACCAACGCCGAAGTCTTTTCCTTCAACTCGCACCAATTTTGTGATTCAACACCGGGATGAGCTCCGACATGCCATCTGAGCGTCCCCTAGGGCTCAAAAAAACTCTAGCGGCAAATTTGAGGCTTATATAAGCGAGTTCCCACGGTAGGTTGGTAGGTTGAAGCCCGAAAGGGCGTTTCAAAAAAAATTGTAGGTGATATCATATTTTCTTATCGTTGGACCCCCTTGGCGCAGGATTATAAGTCGTCACGGTGGGCCTCGCTCAAAACGAACACGCTGTCCCATTAGCTTGTGGGCTGCGCCGACCTGCGCTCTCATTCGCCTTATCTCACTCGCTGCCCGACCTTCACTCCCTCTTGCTTCTCTCGAGAACGTTTTGCTCGAACTCGAAGTCGATTGCAATTGCTGCGTGACACGAGGTGACACTGACTACTGTTACGAGTCCTAAAGAATGCCCACTAACTTTAGGTAGTGGGTCCTGAAGTGCCCTAATGGTGCAGAGCGTCCGCCAAAATGTAGCTTTCCCACGGGCAAGCAGAGCCAAACATTGCGATTTTGCGCATGAGTTCGAGTCCCGTCATGCGCGATTTTCTTTTCATTTACTTTCTTGCCAAATCCAACCAGAGTTGATTGGTCTAATATTATGAGAGGTATTTGACATTCAACTGACATCTAAGGCATGTATTTCTTGATATTTTTAAGTTGCATCTCAAACAAAGCTTCAATCCCGATTGATCTCCCCCAAAGTGGTTGTCAACACTTCCGTTCAAATGAGAGAAGAATTCAACAAAAACTCTGCTTTAACCCTCGTCAATCATTTCACCCAGCTCTGGAGTTAATGCCCATACATAGGTAGAGACATTCACAAATGAATTGCACCAGGCAGAGATGTCGCAGAGATGCTGAATTTTCTGAAGCTAAGCCCTCAACACACCCATGGCCAATTGAATTCCAATTCCTTTGTTCACTCAAGGCTTTCCGGGAACATTTGATTTCATCGGGTAGTCCTCGCTCTGGCTGATGATATACAAGCCCCAATAAATTCAACATGCAGCGGGTGTCTGGTAGCTCAATCTGGTGAAATCCTTGGAAGCTGGATTGATCTGGAGTCAACTGAGTATATTATACTGACAGATCAGACTTGCATCCCACTGAGATTCCCATCCATCTGAATTTAACGTGGTCATACTCAGTTGTGACAGTCTTTAACCTACCGCCAATGAGATATAACCAAAACCAAGGGCCAACTCATTTCAACCTGGCGGGAAGGCAACACACACTCTAGAGCCAATATGATTTTTTCTCTCTGCGTTTGAACAACTCTGAGGGCTCGACACAGTCAGAGCTTCGCGTGCTGGTCGATGTATGGACCAAGTGAGATTTGGGCTTGAGAGTGATTACATGTCCTTTGGCAATAATAATATGTTACATGTGGCTAGCCCCAATTTAGAGCACTCTCGGCTTGGCTTGGGTCTGACTTGTTACGAAAATTGGGAGAGCTTGGGTCCCTGGAGTAAGTAGAGGCTAATTTCCTCCAACATACACTGATGAGCACTGAATTAAGTAATGAGTTAGTGGGCTCTGCCGCACAGCGCGCTACAATTGTTATTTAGGTAATCGTTCTCGTGATCCCGTTACCCGCCATTTCTCGGCAAAATTCAGTGCTCGTTTTGATTGAAGTTGTCGTTATTTGTTTGTCTCCCGCGCCCACGTGCCTTGTCGCGCCATTCATTTTTTTTCGACGTAACCGTGTTAGACCGCGTTCCAGACTTATCGCTGGGGTCTTTCATTTGACTTGCGGTCTATCTGTTTTTTCTCTCCGAATTCCCGAACTCCTGGAGACTTACGGATGCTCTAGTGTCACTGGATCTGAACAACTTCCTCTCGAGTCGCGTTCAACTGGTTCAACTCTACGCGGCCCGAATGTCGTGCACCTTAAGAATTGCAAGAATCATCCCAATTATTACGTCGCACTTTCGAGAGGATACACAGCAAAGGGAACTGTGATAATCCAAGGATTTGATTCGAAAAAAATAACCAGCGGGATATCAGGATACCTGAGACAAGAGTTTCGAATTGTTGGATGAGATTATAAAACTCCAACATGAAAGTCAGTTACCGCGGAGGGTGACAGGCATTTATCGTGGCCAATTGTTGGTGTCGTATCGCGCGTGGAAAGCGATTCCGCATATCCTGCGCACCTTCATCCTGCAATTCGTTCAAAAGCAAGTGATCAGAATCCTACTAGCGACTATGGAACATGGAAACCCACCTTTAAAACACCGCCTACGTGACAATAGCGATGTTACTTTGAAGTGTTAGACGCAGAAGGGCTAATGTGGTACCACGATGGCATAACCACAAAGAGGACCTGTGTTAACAACGGCAGGTATTCCGTGTTGCGAGATCTGTTGACAATACATTGGAGACATGAAGAGCGACTGTGCACTGCAATGTACGCCCTGAAGTAGACATTGACAATGGCTACGGCAATTTAGCATAGAAAGAAAGTGACATATACTTGCCTGGTTAACCGAGTCCTTGTGTGTCCACCATGGTCCACCAGCCAGATCTATTAGTAGTTGTCGGTAGCAGTAGCCTTGAAGTTATTGCGCTTTGAGATCCAGAGCTTGGTATTGAGAAAGGTTCTGAGGAATAGGGATTGTCGGGAGAGCGACGCCGACGACGCGCAGTTGAGGATACAGTATGTACTCGACGCTCGCGCCAACGCGTAAATGGAGAGCCCGTACAACCATCATGATCCACCGGTGCGAGCATCCGGAGCGGCTGTCTATTGCGAAATATTGTTGTACGGCTCAGAGCCTCGCTCGCCGTTCAATGAACCAAACGTAGTATTATCTATCAAATGCTAGCTGCCTATTGGAATTTACCCGGATATATCTGAAGACTCCCCCGAAACCTTCGAAGCTAAGGAACTCGAGCATTTTCCATCGGACTTTCGGCCTGAAAAAAGATGGCCGGACTCGTACTGCCATGCGCCAGCACTGGCCTCAAACAACACGTCACACTCCCTCATTCGCGGCTCCCTCACTCCCTCACCGAAGACCAAAGAAGCTCGCGCGGCGTAACCTCGCCGCGTACCATCTCGCACCCGTGATCCTCCCGATACACCGGCGGTTGCCCCGGCGCCAGCGCACGAAGGGATGGAGCAGGAGACCACCACAGTGCTCTGCGTACGGTCGATACTCGCGGCGCGCTCGCTCGCCGGATGGGACAGGCGATTGCGCCCGGCGCTCGCCCTCCGGCGTTCGAAGCCGCGCCGCCTTGAGCCCGCGCCGGCGGGCGGGGCTCGACACTGTCGCGCTCGGCCGTGGTCGCCTTCTGCAGGTCGTTCCCGCCCACGTACTCGGGGAAGTAGCGCTCGAGAGGAATCCGTGGAGGAGAAGCATCAGTGGTGCAAGGACGGGGAGTGGCAAACAGATGTCGAAGGTGGATGCAAGGGAAAGGATGGAGGAATAGGGGACGACACCAGTGAGGAAGTAGGGGTAGGGAGCTCCGCGAGGGATGGCGGAGGACGCGGAGTGAGGGTTGGGTAGCGGGGATAGACAAGGGCGCGCGCTCAACCTCCCTGGCTGGATCCCCATGCCCTGCTCCCATGAATATACAGACATGTCTTCTACCTTCAGGACATCCATGGCGAATCGCTCGGGCCGTGCAGAACGGTGACGATACAATGCGGTACGTGCGCTCCGACACCAGCAGCTGTAAACAGACAGTGCGTCCGCGAGCGCTGGAAAGGCGGTTCATTTCAGATTCATTTCCCCTTTTTCATGCGGGCGTTAACGAAGCCTCCGTACGCGTGGCGAGTGGGCGAGGAAAGAGAGGTTCGGAGAATCGCCGAGTCTTAGAAGAGGCGCCCGTGCAGGGGTATGGACTTGTTGCCAGTGGACGAAGGCAGCGCGGCTGCTAACTTCTGTGGACGAGGCGCGGAAGAGCGGGCCGAATAGCACTGCCATTGATGTGATATCTTCCTGCCACGACCAACGCCTCACGTTCTGTGTTCCGTCTCGCACGCGCTCGGAGTGCCTCATCCACCGCGATTCCCGCTCGGTCTGCTCCGCAATTTCCTCTCAATCCCATGCTCTAGCTCTGAAAAATATCAGTCTTTGGATTAAGCCTCTCCGAGCAACTTGAATCTCCGAGGAGTCCTTCACTCAGCCTTCCCGATCCCGATCTTTTTGTATGCTAACCCGACCAGCACGACTTGGTGGCGTGCACGAAACTGACCGTCTGGCTTTCGTTCTGGACCATCTCGCGGACGTCCTTCCGAGTCCGCGGCGTACATTCCGGACTTGGTGATCCACATGTCGAGCTGAGCATCCAGGTTCCCGCTCTGGGTCTTCAGTGCTTTAGATTCACCGTCTATGTAGTATCTCAACCGTGTCCCGCTCCCTATCCGCCGTGCTCCACAGCCCTGCAGGTCTCCTCCCGATTCTCTCTACGAATAATGCCTCACCAGCGCGCGCAGGCGTCCCCGATGCTTCCCTGCTCTTCGCACGACCGCCATTCTGGACGGTTTTGACGTGCTCCCGCGCGGCTTGAATGTGGGACTTGAATGTGGTCTCTAGTCGGTGCTCAAGCCAAACGTTGCGCACCGCTCACAAGCTAAACTGGTATGGACGTGGAGCATGCCGCAGCGACATTTCGCTCTGTTCTTCGGGCCAGGTTCCCTATTGATTTGATCGCTACCTTGGTCTCCTCTCCGTCAATTTGGACTGCGATCCAGTGGATTCTCCCCTCCGAATCTCTTCATCGCGGCTTCTTCATCCAGTCTCCCTCAAATCTTCCGCGCGCGCCCGTTGACTGATATGTACTGGGAGTATTGAACCAAACCATCGTCCTTCCACTATTCCTCTTCACCCGCGCTCATCCCACCCTGCCTCCAACGCAAACGCCACCTCCCGTAATCACCAACTCGCAACAGCTCCCTTGCGCGGTATCCTCCAAGTCCATAAATTTCTGCACATAAAGCCTCACGCAACCTACACGCACAGATACATACCGACCTGCTCCCCGCGCGAACTCGTCCTCCTGGGTTCCATTCTGGGTTCTATTCTGTGGACATTCCGCGCGGCGCGCATTCGGGACTTGAATGTGATGCGATCTACGTTATCCAGGAGTCAAGTTACGCAGGTCCAAGTCCCCGTTCGCGAGCTAAGCACGCGCGCGTTATGGACATGCATCATGCAGCCGCGATTAGTCATTTCTTTCTTCGAGCGAAGTTTCCTATTCATTTGATCTCCCTCTCCCGGATCCCTCCATCACAGCTGCTTTATCTAATCTTCCTCGAAACTTGGCATGTGTATTCAGGATCTAACCAAATCGCTCACTTGATTTCCTCCTTCATCCCCTGGCATTCGAACTGAGCCTGCTCAACGCAACTGCTAATCATCTAACCCCTCGCGGCTCGCGTAGCCCTCGTCCGCTACCTCCTTCTTCCTTCGTTTCATTCAGGATCAAGACTACCACAGTCATATTGCCTCTCCTCTCGATCTGGCGCTGTCTGTGATCCGGTGCTTTCAACGGTGGGCAACGCCCTCCTTTTCGCGCGGAATGCGATTCCGTGAGATCTTGGCCTCGTGGATTTGCCCCGTTCATTAATTCCCGTGCACATATGAGAGGGCTTGCATGCAGGTACCCCTCATTTCGTCCCATCTCCTTGGGTCAATTCAATCTTCAACTGCAGCAAATCTCCCCTCCCTCGCAGTAATTCCTTCCTTGTATATTCTTCTTTGCCACGTTTGTCCACCGTGCGCTTCGTCCTGAGCGCGACGCGAATTCTGAGCGCACAGGCTGCACCTCTTCTTCGTCCTTCGAATCACAGCAGAATCTGAGACCCCCCAAGCTGTGCCTCCGATGCGCTCCTGCTTACTCGTTTCCCGATACAGCAATACCATCTATCGCTCTCCTCCCGCGGATTCAAGTCCAGCTCGGCGCCGTCGCGTCTCGCGCAGGAGGTTCCACAGTGCGACCGTCTCCGAGTGCACTCAGATGGAGTCGGTGTGCGGCGCCGCGATTCAGACCCTCCGAGATTGGCGTACGTGATTCATTCGCGCACGCGGAAGCGAAGTGCGCAGGGCAAATTGGGTACGCAGTTGGTACAGTTGGCGAGTTTATAAACGAAATAATTATTGCCGGTGTGTGCTCACTTCATGGCTTCTATCCCGCGGCCGTGTTAGTCTCTCCCAAGTCGGATGTAATAAATGCTTCATCGGGGACCTAACTCGTACTTCATTTAATATGGCCTTGAAGGACATTTGATGCTTCCGCGCGACATTCATAAGTTGGCGTCTCGCTATTCAGCGCAGTCAATCACCGGTTGACAGAGGCGCTGAGAAACGTGGCTGCGGGTCGAAACACATAGGGCGCTCCAAGGTAATACATACAAGAATGACACGGCACTGCCTCCTTTCTGACAGCTGTAGTATGACTGTGTCGGCAGGTAAAAAGTCACAAGGCCAGTAATGCGTGACTGTACAGGAGGTATTTATGTCCTCGAAATTGGTGAGGATAAAATATCGAAAAATGGGTGGAAGCCAAGTTGGGGTACTAATGGACAGAATTTTATATGTGCGAGTCGGGTTTTTACTGGGCAAAGATCTCGCCATGAGGCAACCATGAGGCCGTGGATTCCTCTCGATATTAATACTGTTGTCAATCATGCGATGTCACCGTTTTGATCACTTCACAGTCCTTGACACAGATCTCGCCTCTTTCCTCCTCCCACCACCATGTCCGCTGCCCCCAACCCAGCATCCAGCCCCTCCCCACAGACACCAGCAACCAGAAGTCAGGTCAAGTTCAAATTCAACCTCTCCTCTCAATCCAAGTCAGACTGGCTTGCCGGCTCGCTTACCACCGCAAAAGTGATTGCAGCCGGGGCAGAGTGCATTCCATTCCCGTATGTCAAGGGTGTCTTTGGGACGGTTGTACTCATCTTGGAGACAGTAGAGGTGGGCAATTGTGATCTGTGCTTGTGGAAAATCAGTCTGACATGTTTGGTACAGAAAGTGAAGCGGAATCGGGACGGCCTGAAAGAGCTGTGCGAGGATATTGTGGAAGTTATTGGCATTGTTCAAGATCGGCTTTCCTCCCATGCCGATACCACTGCTGTTGAGTTCAGAAGGCTATGTGAGAAGCTGGAAGGGTGAGTGTTTCCTTCACCTGCTTGCCACTGTCTGATGGGAGTTGGTTAGTGTTTTGGAGGATGTCTTACAATTGATCAAAAAGTCACCGGCAGGAGCCCGCGGCCTTGGTGGCCGTTTTAAGGAAGTCATGAAGCTCGGAAGTACAGCAGACGAAATTGCTGGTTATCGGATGAGAATCCAAAAACTACAATCCAATTTCATGGTATATATATTCTATGTCTGTAACACCTTTTGCTTATCAAGACTTCAGCTTATGACAGCAATTGATACCAACCTCCAAGTTCACAAGGTGTTCTCAACAGGAAGACTACCCGGTATGATCTGTTCTCCCTAGATAACTCCGAATTCTGAGTTCTCCTTTAGATTTATCTGAAATCCAAGCCACTCAAACTATCACCAAGTATCCACCTGCCTCCCGGATATTCCATGGCAGACAGAATATTCTGGATAAAATGCATCAATTTTTCACACAGGGCTTGGACGAACAATACATCTTTTTGCTGCATGGACTAGGTGGTGCCGGGAAGACCCAGATTGCCCTCAAGTTCATCGAGAAATCTTCTGCTTGGTAAGTTGCACTGCTAATCCGGTTCCATGCCACTGATATTTTTTGTAGCTTCTCAGACATATTTCTCATTGACACCAGTACTACTAAAACAATTGATACAGGCCTCAAAAACATAGCTGCCACACGGAATGCTGGAAGCACAGCCCAAGAAGCCCTCAAGTGGTTGAGCAGCAAACCTGCTGAATGGCTGCTCTTCTTTGACAATGCAGATGACCCCAGGATCAACCTTAACAAGTTTTTCCCTCATTGCAAGCATGGAAACATTTTGATTACATCTCGGAATCCCAGACTTCGAGTCTATGCTGGATCAGATTATCTTGTCTCTGCTATGGAAGAAACAGATGCCGTGGAATTATTGCTGAAAAGTGCTGCTCAAGCCATCAACATCACACCAGGGAACAAGAAAATTGCGGCTCAAGTTGTCGAGGTTAGTCATTATTACATGTTTATCTGTGGTCCTTAATATCTTTCTCAAGACACTGTATTACTTCCCCTTGGCCATCATCCAGGCTGGGGCATTCATAGCAAAATCTGGGGCCCTCTCTGGCTATTTAACCCTCTATGCTGAGAATCAAGCTCGATTGCTGAGTGAACAGCCAGATCAGTCTCATGATGACTATGCTCAGACAGTATACACAACATGGCAGATCAGCTTTAAACAGCTCAGCAAGCCAGCTGCAACAATCTTGCAGCTGTGCTCATTCCTCCACCATAAAGGAATCTCTGAGGACATATTTTCCAGAGCATCTTTATATCACTTTCGATTGACTGGTGCATCCAAGCAAGAGCTACATGATCCACTCGAATTTCTGTCACAATTTTCAGGGCCAAATGGTGTCTGGAACTCTCTTCGGTTCATGGATGTCATAAATGAAATCACTGCATATTCCTTGGCCAGTTTTGATCCAGATGGAAGACTGTATTCTATCCATCCATTGGTTCATAGCTGGAGCCGAAGTACACTTGCAGACCAGGAACAATATCATTATTGGATGGTTATCATAGTTGGAATGTCAATTTCAGGAATTCCAGCGCAGGACATGAGGTCAGCTAGTTTGAAACTGCTGCCTCATGTTGATTCATTACTGTATGGAGACACAAATATAAGTCCTGATTTTGTGGATGATTATGGGCATCTATACTATTATGCTGGAAGACCAAAAAATGCAGAGCAGTTGGTACTGGCAGCCCTTGAGCAGAGGAGGAGTGTCCTGGGTGAGGATCATCCTGAGACCCTGCACTCCATGGGAACTCTCGCTTCTACATATCACATCCTAGGCAAATTGAAAGAGGCGCAGGACCTGGGTGTTGCAGCGTTGGAGCGGCAGAGGAAGATCTTGGGAGAAGATCATCCTGACACCTTACGGACAATGGGGAATCTCGCTTCTACATATCATCGCCTAGGAAAATTACAGGATGCGAAGGAGCTTGAAGTTGTGGCTCTTGAGAAGCAGAACAAGATCCTGAGAGATGATCATCCAGACACTCTGCGTACCATGGGGAATCTTGCTTCTACAAATTACAAGCTAGGCAAATTGAAAGAGGCGGAAGAGCTAGGTCTTGTAGTGCTTAAAAAGCAGAGGAAGATCCTCGGAGAGGATCATCCTGACCCATTATGGACAATGGGGAATCTTGTTTCTACATATCACCACCTAGGCAAATTGAAGGAGGCAGAGGAGCTTGGAGTTGTTGTGCTTGAGAAGCGGAGAAAGATCCTGGGAGAGGATCATCTTGACACCCTGTGGACCATGGGGCATCTTGCTTCTATATATTGCAGCCTAGACAAATTGTACGAAGCAGAGAAACTTGGAGTCGTTGTGCTTGAGAAGTGGAGAATGATCCTGGGAGACAATCATCCTGACACCCTGTGGATCATGGGGAATCTTGTATCTACATATCACCACCTAGGCAAATTGAAGGAGGCAGAGGAGCTTGGAGTTGTTGTGCTTGAGAAGCGGAGAAAGATCCTGGGAGATCATCCTGACACCCTGTGGACCATGGGGAGTCTGGCTTCTACCTATTACAAGCTAGGCAAATTGAAGGAGGCAGAGGAGTTTTATGTTGAACTCCTGGACAGAAGGACATCCCTCCTTGGCGCTGATCATCCAGACACCCTGCATTCAGCGGATTATCCAGCACAGACACGCCAGGTCATGGACAATGCTAGCCAGGACACAAACGAATAAGTCACATAGGTGAGCTTCCATTGGATAGTCTTCCTCCACATGCTTGTGCCTCAGACTGACAGATTTTCCAGATACTCCATGATATATGCTCTTGATTTGGGACCATTCAGTTGTACTCTATGCCATCTGAAATGTTGCTGTAGACTACATCTTATCACCTCCCATGTTGTCCCTACACAATTCTCTTCCCGACGTTCTAGCCTTTGCCAGCTTCAACTTTCGTTGGATCTGGTTCTCCCCACACAATTGTTACAGCAGGTGCGAAATTCTTTAATGATCCATGGATGAATTATTGGCCATCTATATTTGGGGTCGTGAGTTGTTTGGACCGGGAGTGTTCTCCTCGAGCAAGATTAAATGTTGGTAACATCCAATAGTTTGAATGAAAGTGCACTGTCCGATAAGCTGGTAGGTACAATTAAAATCTTTGATGAATTTGAGGGCTCCTGCATATGCCTTGCTAGACTCGAGGCAGTGCACTTTTCGGGACGGTAAGGAATTGATGACAATCGATCAGTAGGCCGATGGAAAAGCGACTGGAGCTTTCTAACTGACAGCTAGTACGGTCGGAGTTTGCCAACGTACATTTATTTGACTTGGTGCAATTTCGCATCGACAAGAATTCAAACTCTTTGTATTGAAATTCTGAAGAGACAGTTTTGTTCTAAATACTTTTGTAAGGAGTGAAAGCTAGATTTCGACCTGGGAAAGGAGAACCTAAGAGGGCTATTGACAAGGTAAAATGGGCGGCCCATTTAGGAATTCTCCTAACTCGTCGTTTTTTGCTCCGCTACGAGATGCAAGCGCAAGAAACAAGCAGACTCAGATGACGACTACTGCGCCCCGTCTGTACCGAAGTGTGCGCGGCAGAAGGCCCAGGAAGACATCTTCTTCCAGACGAGCAGCGCCCCAAGCTCCCTAAATCTAGGCCACGATCAGAGCCTTGACATGACCCAGGACGAGGACATTCAGTCTGGCGACATCTTGATGCCGCTGCCAGATATAATGACAAGGCTGGTCGGCAAATGTATCTTGAGGGTACTGCAATATGCGGACAGAGAGGGCGACGTTTGGCTTCGCTTTTGACACTGAGACATGTGCACAGTTCCCGCGCAGTCTGTGCTTGGCCTGGATGTCGAGGATTACGTCGTGCGGCATTGTTGCAGAGCCTATGATAATGGGAAGTCCACTCGGTAGGCGGCCCAAAAGAATATGCAGGTTTGAAAATTCAGGTCGAAAGTCGTCCTTTCCCCACTCGCTGATGCAGTGGCCTTCATCGATTAACTGGCATATGGTGTTCTCCGAGAATGCCTTGCTCGAGAGGACTAGCGCATGGAATTTGGAAGTTATAGCCATTTCCGGGCTGACAAGCACGATGCGATACTTGTTTTCGCCGATTTCCTACAAGATAAAGGTGGGATATACTCGGATATACATATGACAGGCCCAACTTGAGTAGCTGGTCGGGGTTTTTGCTATTGGAGGTAATTGCAATGGCCGGTACTCCCTTCTCGGTCAGACTCGCAGCTTGGGACTCCATCAATGCCATGAGCGGACCAACGACCAGGATTATCTTCTGGCATTCTTTGTCGGTGTTTCCAGGGGCCCAGTGATAAAAAAGCGAAAACCAATAAGCCAGAGTTTTGCAGCCGCCAGTAAGGATATCCAGGAGAGTGCTGATCCCTTTGAGCGCGTTCTGGCCCAGCTCCATCTGATAACTGCGTAAGGAGGGGACACCAAAAGTCGCACATAGGTTCTTGGTTGCTCTCTCGACACGCTCAGGGTCAAGTTCCACGAACGGCTTGCATGAGGGAGAGTGGAGACCCAAAATAATGGGTGATCGGCACGCGTCTACTGGAATCCCATCAAGCTCGAATCTTTCACAACGGAGAGGTCGAACATTTGAATGTATTTAGAACAGAATTGTCTCCTCAGGATCCTAATGCAGAGGGTTTGAATTTTCGAGAATGCGAAATTGCACTAAGTCAAAACAATAGGGTCGTTCACAGCAGTTCACAGTTCCCTTTTTCCTTCCCTTTTGGTTCCCTTTTTCCATCTACTCCCCTTTTCCCAATCCAATATAATCGACACCAAGCAACTTGAGGATCAAGATGTTGTCATGAGGTAGTCACGTCCCGGCCCCCATAATGTGTTTCATAGGGTTGCGGGCTACACTAGCAATGTAAAGCTCCCATACAGCGAAAAGGAACGCAAAAAGGGACGGAAAAAGGAGCTGCGGACCAGGGCGTTCACAGTTCACTTTTTCCGGCCCTTTTTCTTCCCTTTTTCGTGCCCTCTTTTCTGCCGTTTCGTCCCTTGTACACCTGGGCACTTGGTTTCTTCCCTTTTCAACCCTTTTTATATCTCTTAGTTGAAAAGGAAAAAACTCCCGGGCAAAATCCGAGCCAAACCAAAGATCTAGCAAAAAGGGGGAAAAAAAAGAACTGTGAACGACCCTAATGTATGTCGGCAAACTCCGACCGTACTAGGGCCCGGTTAGAAAGCTCCAGCCGCTTCGCCATCACCATTTGATCGACTGTCATCAAATCTCATACTTAAGTAAATAGCTACATCCTTCACATTTGGATATTTTGTTTCAGCTCCGGCCTTGCTCTGTTGTGGAATCCTTGAATAATTAGTCCTCTGATTGCTGTTACCTTTCTTTCTTTGTTGATAAGCACAAAGATCGGCAACGTGTCCCCTTGTATGGCTATTTTATTCCTCCGTGCAAGATCGTGATCTAGAGACTAACATCACTCTGAAAAGATCACTAATTAGGGAACTCAACGCTGGATGGCCGAATAGGAAATTACACAAGGGCATCAATGTTGAAAACTCTAATGTATCGCCGTGTGCCCATAAAAGACAAACCCCTCTAATTTTCCTACAAACGCCATATGAAAACACAATTATTTGTTCTCTAACCACGTTCTGCGGAGCGAACGAGCGTGCCCTGCAGCGACAACAGTCCTACTACTAGTGGGCCGCCAAACACGGTTCAAATTGGAATAGGTGCTTGCAGCCACATGCTGCGCGGCGCGAGTTGCTGTTTCGAAAACTTCCCTGAGATTCGACTGAGCACGACACAATTTATTTAACAGATACACTGATAGATACACTATTTGACGTGATTCGTATGACTTTCACCACTCGCGTCTCACGGAGCAGGCGAGGATATACCCGTGGAATTCAACGGCCACCGCAAATTCTCCGGCGTGTAGTCCGGCATGAACACGACATTCCGCCCGAACGCAGTCGTGTTCTCGTATTTCCCGCTAACGAGATCAAAACATGAGCCCCTTCCCGATGGCGTGAAGCAATGAACAACTCACTTGTCCACAGACAGCTCAGCGATCGTCAATCCGGGTGCCGCGAGGAGATGCGCCATAACACCATACGCCGAATCGCCAAGGAGGAGGTAATCGTTGGTGCTGAGCGCCAGCACATCGGCGAGGGCGTCCCCCGAGTCGAGGAGCGTGTGCTCCCCCCCAAGCTGGGCCAGCACGGCGGGATCGGCGTTCTCCATCGCGACGGTGAGGTTGACGCCGTGCTGCCCCACCTGCAAGCGGAGGTCCTTGAGCACGCGGACGATGTTGGAAAGGGCCATGGAGCCGCGGAATTGCCCGGCGACGTCGCTCCAGCCCGCGGCGTCGCCCCAGCGGATGTGCACGCCGACCGTCACCGACCGCGTCGGCGGCCACGAGAGGGGCTGTGGGAGCAGGGGCGGCGCGGCAGGCGCCAGTCGTTCGCGGACCCAGCCCATGATGCAGCCGTGGAGGTCTTCTGTACGCTACACACCCGGTGAGAATGAAATACGCGAGGCAGAATTAGGAGCAACTCATACCTCGTCCTCATCGAGGTCCACGATGCCCGTGCAATTCACCATATCCGCTTTGATCCGCTCCATCTCCTCGACCACGGCCGGATCGCCTGCACACCATCCCCGCACGAGAGCGTTGCGCCGGGCCGTCGGTACGTGGTCCCTCATCCGGCAGGCGTTGCGCGCATCCATGGGCGCAGCGCCCATCCTCCCGTTGTACAGCTGCGAGGTGGAATAGTGGTGCTCCGAGTTTTCGGACGTGAGCACGAGCGTCGAGTCGAGCGCGCGCGAGAGGATGATGCTTTGCTTGAAGTGATTCAGGGCGGACTAAAGGAGGACGCGAGACAGGTCAGTTAGCCTAGCCAATAAAGCGTTAGTGCACGCGCAAACGTACCCCGAAGCCCTCAGGTCCAATGGACCCCGCGCGCAGGAACACCCGGTTATGTGGCTCGGGCTGGCGTTCAGACGACCACGACATGTTTCCCATTTGGCCAGTCCCAGCGAGTCCTGAGACCATGAAAATTGTGAGCACGCCGCCGGCGACTATCCAGATGAGGGGGCGGTTGCGTTTGGGTGTGGGCCGGACGGGGCGAGAGTGTGGGCTGGTGGGGAGTGGCTTGTAGAGCGGGAGGGCCATCGTATCAGACGCAGATGATGGAGAGCGAACAATAAAGTTGTGGGAGGGGTGCGGCGAGCGAAATGGAGAGTGGAAAGGATAAATTAATTTTAAAATGCGAACTGAGCGCAATATATATAATGGGCGCAATAGGGGAGTCCGAGCGGAGTCTGAGCGGAAGCAAAGCGGAAGCAGAATGTCTGAGACAGTGAGGGCAAGCCATGCGCGGGAAGCGGAGAAGGATATGCAGCTGCTACGGGTGTCACTGGGAAATGAAGCGAGGACATGTGGCATAGGCGCGAGGTGTGGCGGGCGGACCTGGGCGCTTGAGCTAAGCGCGTATGGTCATGTCTGGTTCGGTGATCAGGCCAACATCCCCGACCAGGTCTCGCTCCCGATCCAACCAAGGATCCAATGACTCCAACGAGCTCGAGACGAAGCTGTTCGTTGGGTCTGTTCCACGTCACCTGCGCGATTCCTCCTGCATGTTCTGTACTAGTTGTGCGAATCTTGGGTGAATCCTGGGCGCCGGTGGGCGATGCGTAATTCGGATACATGAGCCAGCCTCAATTGCTTCAACCCGCACGACAAAGCTGGGCTTGACATTGTCTTACGTCGGAGAGGACTCCGTCGCCTGCGCCTCCGTAATCGTAGCATTGGCGCTCAGGCTGAGGGAGATCTCGGATCGCATCATCTAACTGGCTCGACGACCCACTGGATTGACGTACGTCGTTTCGAACGCTTCCACACCGCGAGTATCAGTCCTTCTGGCTTCCCCTAACCTGAATTCAGGTCAGGTTCAGGTTCGGTTCAGGTTCGGTATCGGTTCTGAACCTATCCGCGGCAACACTACAATCGGTGGAGAGAGGGAAGCGATATCAGCTCCGCAGCTGGAGATAACGCACGCCCAGATGGACGGCCGCGTTTCGTCGTACCCTTAAGAGTCAGCCTCTCCAAGCGCGTGAAATGCACATCTGCCAGTGGGGCAAATGTCAAACCTTGCAGCAGTCACAAGGCCTCGAATGAAGCCTATGAGATGAGAGTACCGCAGATAGCCCTTCTGAAGCGCGAACTACCACTTCCGTGGCGCTGGATCCGCCAGTGACCCGAGTCCGCTGTCAATTGTCGCGGAAAAGATAGCGCCGTGACGAGGAGACGGAACAGGGTGAGATGAGGGCGCAGGCCTTCAGCTTCAGGTCGGTGGGGGGAGTTGGAGAGAAAGTTGACAATGTACGCGCAGATCTCTGGTGCCCGCAGGGCAGGCATCATGGTCAGAAAGCAAAAGTGGCTCAGAGCGGCTGTACGCCACGTGAGCCTGTCGGTGACATCCGGTCGGCGGCGGTTCGGTTCAACTCGCAAACAATTGGCCAATTGCTGGGAATGTTGAGGCGTTGTATTGGGTCCAGACACTCAATTGACTGTTTGAGGGAAAGCTGTTAGGGCGAGTCCACCCAGGCTGTCTGGACCAATGTGGGTAACCTAGCCAAAATTGCAGGAGTCTCGTCCCTCCTAACAAATTTTACTTCCACATACAATTTCTAGAGAATACATTCGCACAATCGATCATCATATAAAGAGCATAGATGCAAAACTTTGACTACATGAGCTGTCAAGGCCCACCATGAAGGCTTTTACGAAATACAGGTGATCTTGCAGTTGCAGCGACTATTGCAGCTCGGACTGGGTGTGTTGGGAAAGCCTTGCTGGAGGACGCCAGTGTTGGTGCACACAAATCCGGCGTCGACGCAAACCTCTACTTGGGTGAAGCCGCCCGCACAACCCATGATCCCAAGACAATCCTGGTGAGAAGAATCGTTGAACGACAATGATGCGCCCTTGACGAGAGAGATACATACACGAGCAACCAGCTCTTCAGATTGCACGGCAGGAGCGGGGTCTGGAGCAGAAACTGGCTCCGGGGTCGCAACAGGCTGGTATGGGAGGTCATCAGCGAAGACAGCGAGTCAAAACCGCTGATTGGACACGTACGTTGGCGAGGACGCTGGCGAAAAGCGCAACGAAAACAACTGTGACGGAGATGAGCTGCATGCTAATGGCTCTGGGGGTGTAGATGCTCCTTTAAATACCTGGTGGACTCTGCGACATTCCCCTAGGCGCCTTAGAATAATATATCATGCTGCGGTTGTGTGGGATGAGGCTAGACTCAAAGGGGCAGTCGAATATATTGGGAGGTGGTTGAGGCCGTGGGGAGGTGGAGCCGCAGGCGGGTGGGACCGTTGGCGTTGGGATGAAACTATAGAGAGATAGATGTAAGAATTACTGTTGGCTGGGCGCATGGCGACAGATATACATTCTGATATCAGAGCAATCGGACGTGCGCAAGATGCTTCAGGACTGCAGAAGAGCTAGAGACCTCGCGGGAGTCAAGGTCGAAAGCGCAGGTGCTATACGAGAAGCTTGGGACTCGGCGTTTGGTGGGCCAGTTGTTATGCTATGTACCGTTTGCGCGACTGAACAGACCACACGCGCGCCGTTACTAAATGTTCAATTCCATTTGTAATTGTCAAGATGTTCGCGCACCCTCACGGGGACTCGCGTCTATGTACACTGGATGAGTTAGGGTTGCTACGGAGGCAGCGCAGTCAACTGTATATTGCGCCATCCTCGAGACTCCTGCGCACGCATCAGGCCAGTAGACGATGACTCACAGTCACATACCAGTAAAGGACATCTAACCTTGCACACAGCACCCAGCGAGTGGCTCTCGAAGTCTATTTCGAACGCCGGTTCCCTGGCCATAGCCAATAGCGCTGGCTGCACGGGGCCCCATAAACCCTTCTTGAGTATAGGTACCAAAAGCATCGGCATCCTGTGTTTTGGCCGCGGGACCCTCTTCCAAGACAGTTTTTTCGAGAATAGCGAGAGGGGCCGTGACGAGGATGGTGATGGAGACCCTGCGCAGTGCCGGTGAGACGTTGGGGACTGGTACCATTTTGACGAACACCATAAGTGCAATTTGGTACGGTGGATTGGTTTGGTGGAGGACACCGAAGGATTTCATGGCGTATAGCATGAGGTATAATCTGGTATAGACGTGTTGAAAGAGGGCCTTGCCGAGGCGCATGGTAAATCTCATCGTCGTCCAACAGAAGACGTTAATTTGTGGGTGGTCCTGATTACGATGTCGTTAATGACTCCGAAGCGAGAAACCAAACACTGGCAAATGTTTCAATAGGGTCGTTCACAGTAGCCCTTTTTCACTCCCTTTTTCCCTCCCTTTTTCTGTTCCTTTTTTCCAGACCAATGCTTTCAGTGCAAATGATTGATGAAAATAATATTAGGGTTGGATCAGACCTCGAACTGAGTGCCCAAAGTGCTCTCTGATGTCCTAGTAGCAAACAGATCTTCCAGCTCTGCATGAAACACACAGTATTGAGAAAAGGAACGAAAAGAGGGGGCCAAAAAGGGCAGAAAAAGGGAGCTTCCGAGGGGGGAGCCCTTTTTTCTTCCCTTTTTGGCTCCCTTTTTGTTGTGTTTTTGCCCCCTTTTGCGTTTGGGTCCCTGATTTTTTCCCTTTTCAGCCCTTTTTTCATGTCTAAAGTGAAAAGGGGAAAAAAAACCCGGCCGAAAACGGACCAGTCTCAAGAAGTGCAGAAAAAGGGAGAGAAAAAGGGAGCAAAAAAGGGCTACTGTGAACGACCCTAATAATCAAGGGGGAATCGGGATTCAAAAAACGGATATAGGGTCGAAAAGTTTTTTTCGACCCTCGGCCAGACCCCCCCCCCCCCCCCCCCCCCCCTCCCCCCCTATATAAGGAAGGAGGTTCCCACCCCTAGCGGCGGGCCGTGTCTCCGAGTCATGTGCTCACCGCCACCTCACCGCCACCAGGTTGACAGCTTCCTAGCGATATAACGACTGACCTCTTCGATGCTCTGGTGGCGCTCTAACGTCGTCGAGCGCCAGCCAGTTGCATTTAATACATAAGAGCTTCGATTACTGAGTAATGTGCGCTCTTTTCAGACTGAAATAGTGCAATATAGAATTTCAACATTATGCTTGTAGGCGCCAATACTGCCATATTGCCTCAATCTCCCAAGCTTGTAAAGCTACGCATATTAGTGTCAATTTTCCCCCTAGATTAGTTCAAGTAACTATCATTTCCGCCATCGACGGACACTCGGAGACGTTCACAACGATTGATGGACTTTCCAAATCCGAACAACCACGTTGTACATGCCTGTAGAGTCCCAAATACTCTCTTTCTACCTCCTGGAGTGCTTCAGGGTGTATTTATGACAGTTTTGAACCTCCTTCATAAAACATGATAATTTTTTTTTCAGCCACCCTCGAGACCCCCCCCCCTGTATCTGAAATTTTAATGCCGAAACCCCCTTGCTAATAATAGTACGATCTGTTGTTGAGACTGCGACATACGTCTTCCAGTTGACCTGCTCTGCTCCCTTCTCTGACTTCCTTCAATCAGCGGCATCCTTCAATTTCTTCGCGCCACCTTTTACCAGTGGAATAACATCCATCGCCCCAAAATTCTCTGTCACCGAAAAAGGCAAGATGCAGGCACGTCTTGTACGATTCTCACCGGACTAAGCTTATCCACTGCTTCCACGGCGCTGCGCTCGGAGGTACTCTTGCCGTCGTTCATGGCATTGTACCGACTTGAACACCTACCCACCTATGTCGGAAATTTGTAAATCGTCTTACAAGAGCTTTACGTTATAAGAGCATTGTAAGCAACTTGTAAGACAATCATAGTAAGCAAACAAGCTTCCGTGCAATGCGTTGTTGGCGCCGTCCGCCTCTCGCAAGGCCTTGCCATTTTGCTCAAAATCACACCAGCTGCACTCTCGCAATAGTTGGGCTTATCCTCGGGCCTGTCTTGTGATCTATGCCTTCCGTCGTCTGGTGAACAAGTGAAATTTGTGGCCTAAAGCGGAGTTCGCGCTAGAACCCATGAGAAGCGGCAGAAGGGCTGCACGACCTCGGATGGCAGCAGACGCGGGCCAAAGAGCAAACAGCCTCGGAAGCCCAGAGGGCGGGAGAGGCGAACCGAGGATGCGGCCAACAGACAGAGGTGTTCACAGACTCACGAATGGGCGCGGAAGTGAGGAATGTGGGGACTGGTCGGCAAGGGAGAGTGTTTTCCGACTGGAGGTGCGAGATAAATGGGGTGCAAGGTTGAACATGCGGGAGAATTCGAAGCGAGAAGCAGCGTCTGCAACACCGTTCTCCTTTGTCGGGATCCAGTGAGACTCGAAAGTGAAGTCGAGACGGCAGGCAAGGCCAAGGAATTGCCGAACAAGCTCCATCGTAGGAACTGAGCGAATGGAGAGGTTGCGAATGGCGGCATCGACATCCTGGTTGTCGACGTGGAAAATGATATGCTTGCCAGCGAAACTTGGACCCCAGCAAAGAATTGCGTGTATGACAGCAAAGAACTCCTTGAACTGGATATCCCGGGCGGTGTAGCGCTTGGGAATGGGGATGGAGAACCAGTTCGAGCCGTAAACGCCGCCAGCGCCTTTGGTGCCACTGGCATCAGTGTAAATATGGATGGTCTCGCGGGACGGGGTGATGAGATGAACACCGTTCCAAGACGGTGTGAATGTTGACCACCATCGCAAATCGCGCCGTTAGGCGCGAGAGATGCAGCGGCGGGAGAATGGGCTTTTGAAAGTAGATGAAAAATCGAACATTGCCCGGAGGAAGGCGCGGGAGTGAGGAATAACCTGCGAGCAGCACATTAGATACCCTGTAAGCTCGGCCAGCTCGTGCAATGTGCAATGGGTCTTCTCAGACCAAGCAGAAAGCAATGACTGGAGGTATGCAAGCTTGTCCGCAGGAAGTCGAGCCTCCATGGAAAGGGAGTCGAGGATGATGCCCAGGAACTCAAGTTGGGTCGTCGGTCCCTCCACCTTGGACTCCTGGAAATTCAGGCCAAGGGCATGGGCAAGCTCCCGTGCCCACGCGAGTGCTGCATGAACGACTGGCGGAGGTGTGTCGGGGTGGAAGATCTTGAGAAAATTGTCGAGGTAGTGACGGATTCTAGCGGGAATGTGATGCGAGAGAATCCAGTGGAGGGCCTCTGAAAAGAGATTGAAAATATAGGGCGCGGAGCGTAAACCAAACATCAGAAAGAGCTCGTAGTAGAAGCCCCCCTTCCACTGGTATCCCAGTAATGGCCAG
Organism: Mycena vulgaris; assembly: GCA_029204335.1. Taxonomy (NCBI): domain Eukaryota; kingdom Fungi; phylum Basidiomycota; class Agaricomycetes; order Agaricales; family Mycenaceae; genus Mycena; species Mycena vulgaris. Next base: position 651,950 of record JARGYA010000027.1, on the reverse strand, counting down.
TCTGCTGGACGAACCGGAATGTGGCGAAAGGCTTGTTCAAGGTCAAGCTTGATCATGAGGGACCCCGGACCGGAAGCCACGAGATCTTCCGCGGCTCGATGGAACATGTCGTATGAAATCGTGGCTTCAGAATCGGGGATGCCATCGTTCACGGAGCGTCCGCGAGGCCAGGATAGGTGATGGATTTGACGGAGTTTCCCGGAATGCTTGCGCACAGCAACTCCGAGAGGGGACGAGCGGAAATGAGGAAGGGGTGGGTGAGGGAAGGGACCGCAAATCCGACCCTTCGAAAGTTGGGCGGATATGGACTCGTCGATAGCATCAGGAAACTGGAACGCCGAGGGGAGGTTGTGGCTTGTTTGGGAAATGGACCTATCCCCGTTGAAACCAATGTTTGCTCCATGCTCGATGATGTGGAGTAGAGTCTCAACAAATGCGCGATCTGGATACTCCTGGAGGTAGTACTCCCAGGCAGTGCGATTGAGCGAGGACGCTACACGCAGAAGGGATTTTGCATTGGGAGGGACAGAATTTGCCCGAGGATCCGAATTTGGGCGCGGAGGAGTGTAGAAACGCGGTGGAAATAGGTGATCATCGGCCAAAATAAATTGTGCTCGAGGCGTAAAAGTGGGCGCCTCAGCGCGAAGCGGGTATGAGGAAACCGTAATGGTTTGCGCTCGAGGCATAAAAGTGGGGGCCTCGGCACGAAGAGGATGTGACGAAACGGTTGATAAGCCGTCTACAAGGCCAGCCTTGCAAACACGCATTTTGCGATCTTTAGCGCGCATCTAGAGTTAGCACGAGACCCGAGTGTGTAACTAAGGGCTAGAACCATACAAATGGTGCCTACTATCAAGGGGATAATTATCATCCACTCTGTGAACGATGGACGGCCGTAATAGTATATATTCACGCGAATATCTACTGTGTTGACTATTATTTGTTGTAACGACGCGACACGACACATCACGTGACCGACCGGCAGTCGGGGATCATTAACCGCACTCCGGTCGACATCGGGTTTAACCGGGTCTGGGTCTATTCCGAGTGGCGGTTCAGTCCGCGCTAAGGGGTTTGGTCCACAATAAGAGTAATGAGGGGACCAAGCTCCCAACCAGGGAGTTTGGGGTATCGATAGGAAGCTACGGTTAGTCCGGAGCTAGCCTATCGCGAAACAGGACGAAGGGAAGAAGAATATTAGAGATTAGTGGTCGTTCGCTCAACAGGAGCTGCACCATATACCCGATCGAAACCAGGGACCATAGGCCCGAAGCCGGGCCAATATGTCAACAAGCGACATAAATGAGTTCCTAGGAAGCCAATCACATTAAATAGCTCAGGCAATTAGGATACCAGATTTCATATCGTATTAAGTAACATATATCCGCGATAGTGTCATCACGTAGTGTAAGCGTAATTAGAGTAGTATAAAGCTAGTGTAGAAAGAGCGAGGACGGCACTGAATCACCACCCAGTTAGAGTTTATCTCGAACAACCAGGCGGTCGCATTTAGGGCTTTGTTCCGGACTCCTTATTGTCCAACGAATATAGGCTTTTGGTTATCTGCAATAGTGTTCTGCTTTGAGTTTTATAGGCAGTGACCCCTGTCTTGAGTACCTTGTCCCATAGGCAGTGATCCCTGTCTTGAGTACCATTTGTGCGACTACAGAAGAGTTGGCTCGGTTACGGAATTGCGTATTGTGTATCGTGTTGTATCAGAGGCTTGTTGGTCTCCAAAGCGGACTTACATCCAAACCAAACCCTACCGGCCATCCACGCCGTTATCTGCACTATAGCTGTGAAGCTTTACAATCAATCAGCGTTGTAACCTTGACTCGTCAAAGAGCGTGTGTCGTATTGTTGATTTGAAGACTTTCCTTCGGAATAAGCTTCCCATACAAACCAATTACTTGATTTATCAAAGCCTAGTTCCCTTAGACCTATACTACAACCCTAGGTCTATAAAAACCCGTCTTTCTCGTCAGGTCACCCTAAGGGGCATACAAGGAGTGTTTAGTGTTTGGGATTTGATTGTTTGAGTGTTTGAGTTGTGTTAGTCTCTCTCGTAAAGCCTGGTTCAGTCTCATTCGTTCAACAGTTGGGTTTTGTTCATATTTCACTTGCAGCCTTAGACCCTGAGCAACCGTTTCACCGGTACGGTCTCAAATGAATTCTGATGAGTGCATATTAACTGGCCTGGTTACAGAGTGTAAAATTGGTGAAAGTACAATGCTCAGACCGTCGGGGATTGTATTTCACGTATGATAAGGTGAAGATCATCAAACGAGACTATGCATAGGGATGCTGAGGGGAATTCGATTCCACAGTACAAACTTCGCACGACACTCACCGAGGGTTCACTTGTCCTGATGATGTCGCACTCGCAACCTATATAATCACAGACCAGAAGTCAGAGATGGGTAGTGTGAAGTCGGACAAAAAGATGAGTTGTTGCTTAGGTTCACATCTTTCTGTCTCACAAGTGTCTGTCAGATATATATATCACATTCTTGCTGATAGGCTGAGGATTCTTCGCCAGAGCGACGGCACACCGTGGTTCCTATGATTCCCGAATCTCGCTACCAATCCCTGTAACTTCACTCAAGAGTTCCGCTGACACTGCATTTAATAGCTTTAGACCCCAGTCGCTGAGGGCTGAGGCCACAGGGATTGCAGACGAAGAGGTAATTAATGGGTTGGCTCACCGCTCTGTGAATTGTGTGCTGCTGACGCTCCTTTATTTGTACATACTCTAGTGGACCCGTATTTCGTTCGCTTATTCACTACTAGTAGAGAGTACCACAAATATATATTCGCGAATATGAATATTCGTCGAAAACCTACAAGTGATATTCGCATTCGTACGAATATCCAGTGCGAATATTCGTTGATTAGTCAGCAATATTCGCGAATATTTGTGAATGCCAACTATTTGCATTCAGCGACTTTTGAATACTTGTTATTTATAAACTATTCACAAATAATATGCAATTCAAGTGTCATTCTACACATCAACTACTCGCTGTTGTCCGCAACCACAATGACTTTCGATGCTGCTTGCCCTTCCGCTGGAATGTCAGCTTTCCTCTTCTTTTTCCGCAACCAGCCCTCAGCAAGTTGTGTCTCAAATTCTTCAACTGCGATGAGATCTGGGTCACCTGCCCACTGACCAACCATCACAGTAGCATGTGCTGCGGAGTTTTGACACTGTTCCTCCCGAGAAGGAGAAGAGCCGCTCAGGATCAACTGAAGTTGCTATAAGATGTAATCAGAACAGAATCAGGATAAAAGTTCAAAGCCAACATACCCGGTGCCGACAAATAATCAAGACACATTTGTGAAAATGCTTCACCTTCCAAGTTCTGTGCTGTCTTGGCTGCTTCGCGCTGTCTCGAATGATATCCAATTGGGTCATTTTCATAAGGGAGTGCTGCAGATGTCAGCCATGCTTCGAGAGCATCGGGTGCTGACTGAGCTGTCTGTCCATAGTCAATTGTGACATCAAAACTGATTTTGGAATGCTAATGGGTTCAGATAATCAGAGATCACACCAGAAAGAAATGAATGGGAGGCATACACGGGAACCAGAACCAGATTGCATTTGTGATGTGTTCGGGATAGAAGGAGTAGAGGGACTGGCTCAAGTCGGTTGGGGCTTGTATTTAGAAGTCCATGTGAGGCGCAGAAGTCGAAGAGCTTCGTCAATCCAGGTTTGTTCTCATCCAACTGTCAAGAAGTAAAACATTTTGTAGCACGGGCGAAGGACTAATCAACCATGTTAGCAGCTAAAACTCCGAGGAATGTGAACTGCTTGCCATAGTAAGTATTCAAAAACTCCGAAGAATACTCCGAAGAATGGGATTGAAAATCCCCGAGAAATGAACGATAATGTAATAATTCCACCGGTCCTAGAACCCGAGTGGAGATGGATGTGAGCTGTGGAGGGTGGCCCTCAGAGGGTGTTCAAGCTGCTCATAAAATATCAGCTTGGTCCAACAATGGACCGAGGCTTCACCGCCGAAATCTTGACGAAATATCTTGACATGCACCAAATATAGACTTGGAACAATCCACCTGGCCACCATACGTCACCGGGAATGGAGTTGCTTGGTGATGCGTAACCGAAGTGAAAAGGGCCGTGCTCCAGCCTGCAACCGGTCTCCAGCGATTCCAACATTGGCGAGGACATGCTCCACCGGGTTTCTTTCGGGATGATGAGGTGTTCAACGCGAAATATTTCATGCCATATGTGTTTACTGCAGTATGGCAAGAAGCTAGAAGTCTCAGTCCTTTAGTTCTGAGTTGTTTCTGGTGGGTCATTTCCGCGGTAATTACTCAACGAATATTCGTGAATATCCACTTTCCCGGAAACTGATATTCGCATTCGCGCGAATAGCACAGCCACATCAATTCACGAATACAAATATTCGCCATTCGCGAATGGATACCCGCGAATATTCGCGATATTCGATAGTCGTGGTACTCTCTATGAATCACTACTAGCACTTATTGCTGCATTAATTTCAGTTAATAGATCGAGTCTTGCATCATTTCAAAAATTGAGTAACGGGCCGTGCCACTCGCCGGCGTTACATTGTTATTGTAAAGTAGAGGGTGAACCAACCAACGTTACCGGGCACTGCCGCTCGTCGGCCCTACCCGCTTTATCAAACCATTGCGTGACTGAACGCGTCAAGTCACCTGGAATGTCACGCTTCGGCGCATCCTCACCTCTGCTGGCTCAAGCAGATCGCATTTCTTGCACTCCGAACGCCCGGGCCTTGACTTGCTTGGCGCCACGGCCCAAGGTAGTCTAAGAACTCCTGTAATCAATTCCGATTTCCTCGCCCCTTCTTGGTGCTCAGTGATTATTGGACAACACCCGGGTGCAGCTATTCTCTTCTTGCTCATGCTTCACCAACTGTGCACCCACCGACGTCCACCAGTACACCGATGACTGCGAGTCCAGTGTTCAGGTTATCGGGCCGACATACACCGCCACATTGCCACGTCCAAGCCACGCCACCGTTCCTGCGTAACCCCAAGCCCTTGCCGCGGATGACGATAGCACTGCATAGCAATGCATTTGCTTCTGTACCCTCAAGCTGCAGACATCCATACTCGACGACTCCAACCATCAATTATTTCACCCCCAATATCACTGTCGGGTATGTCTGCGCCACTGGCCGCTAATGCGAACCATAGGTCAGTTTGAACTATATCTTTGTATCTTTGTATCATATTAAGGCTGAAGGTTCCTTCGCAGGTTATATTTACTGCAGTTCCATGCTTGATTCCCGTCTTGATTCATTCTTTACGGTTACGAGTTGAAAAGAGGCAAGTCCAGTTTCCTCAATATCCATCCCCTTAACCAATTCCTTTGCAGCCGTGTCCCGTAGTATCCTCCTGAGCAACGCCCGTCCCCCTTTCACAAGTTGCCTCGGTGCCATCACCGCCTCCACCACCCCCGTTGACCCGATTCGGCCAAATTTGCTTTTCGCACCGAGGCAAGTCCCATTCACTCCATCATACAAGTTCGTCCTCACTAATTCCCATGTAGTCGTCTCCCGCAGCACCTCTATGAGCGTCTTCTGCGGTTGCCTCAGTGCCACCACCCGCTCCACCATCGCCTTTGGTCAAATGCGATCTTTGCACAAAGGCAAGCCCCATTCCCTCAATATGTGTTCGATTTAGCCAATTTTTTCGCAGATGGGTCTTTTACCACCCACCTTATGCACGCGGGCAGCAGAGGGCATCATAGCACTGCAGGATCCTAGGCTGCGCGATTTGTACGACCTCAAGGTATGATTCCCAATTTTGTTTGCGGCTCGCGTTAAACCTGAATAATTGGGTGCAGCTGTTCATGCGGTGCGACTCGGACCTGATGCTAGCGCAGTGGCTGAAGCGCGATGTCACAGAGCGCGGGCAGAGCGTGGACAGCATTTTTGAAGAATGCATCACGGTCTATCCGCGCCGTGACGGGCTTGGACGATAACCTTTGGTCTCATATGCCTGTGATACGACAGCTCAGAATTGCCTCGCGTCGACACTGTGCAAGGTCGGGGCGAGGGAATTCTAGCTGTCTTCTCGCAGTGAACCCATATGTCTCTTCTGCAGGTTCCCAAGGCCGCCACGCCCACAGCGTACGGGTTCTGTGCAATTTGTGGTGTTGAAGGAGATAAACCTCAACGCTGAGGAAGGCACACCATCCACCGCAATTCGGGAAATATGTCAAGCCCGCATACGACAACTATGTATTGCCATCCCAGCGTCACACCGACATCATTCGTACTCTTTACTCTCAGTTCTCCGATCCTCATCCCTGTTCAGATCGTTCCGGGGTCCAGCAGCGCCGTGGCTATTATTGATCTCATATGCACCCATATCCGGCGCAAGCTGCACAAGCGGTCGAACCACTTTCGCCAGAAGATAGCCATTCCGCATCTATATGCCAGTCCGTCTGGGACTTCGTTCCCGGAATGCAAGCTGGAGGATCTGGGGCTCACCATTTTGCCCCAGACACGCCAGCTCTAGAGTATCTTCATGATTCTCCGCTCGAACACAAGCAATCAATCATCGCACGCACTTGTGGGAAGCTGGCACCGAAGGACGCGGCGGAGGGGGTGTGCATACTATGTGGGCGGTACGGAGTTTCGCTTTCCGAGACCTTACCTCCTCAACATTGTTCCCAGCCCCGCGCAACCCGGTGTTCAAGAATAGAAGGCGCACATCTCGATACACTCCTTTGAGAGCCGGCCCTCGCCGCGCTGCCGCCGTACCTGCAGACGTCGCCGTTCCCGCACCCGACGAGCGGTCACAGGATCGCTCACGCCGTGTCTCTGCTACGTGTGTTAATCGACGAGCCGTAGCAACCACAGCTCGACCTCCGCGTCTGCGCACACGAGCACGACGCCGCTCCCGGTGTGGGTCGAGTACGAGCACACACAGTTCTCCATGGCATTCACCACCCCAGCCCCTTCACCCCTTCCAACTCTTTCGCCTCTTCCTCGCCTTCCCCCTACCTCCCTCCGCCTCCGCCTCCTCGTTGGGCCCACACATGTACGACACCGCCGCGCACCGCATTCAGCCCGAAATATGTGCTCTGCTTCTTTTTTAATAGTAAAATGCCAACTGCATTCCTTTAATACTGCTCTTCTTACCTCTTGTTTGTTTCCTGGTGTGGATCTCGCTCCCAGAATTCAAATAACGACCCTCTCTGTCTAATAATAGCTCACAGAACATAAACGTAAAGCTCTGTAACAATCAATTGTGGTCTCACCCTGCGTTATTTCCTTTCGCTCCACCACATTGCCATTCAGCGCGCAACAATGTCTGGGAATCGAGATGGTTCTCATTGGTATGCCGGCGGATTCTCTCAACACAATGCACGGTTCGCTCCCCACTACAATGGATTCACCGACACTCCAAACACATTCGCCCCTGGTATTCCCAGCGATACGTGGCAAATAACACAGACTGGCAGAATGCTCCTGCTGCCCGTGTACGTGCCTCTGGTTCTTTACGAGCTGTTCGTTGTATTCTGACACTGGGAATAGCGTGTCCAAATGGATGAGTGGTAATCCCTCTGGCGGCTGGCTGGTGCAGGAAGCAGCGTGCTTCAGCGTACCAGCATTGAATACATAACCCTCTCCGACGAGAATACTGCTTTGGCGCTCGAACTTGACGAGGTCCGAGCGCAGCTCGCCGCTTTGATTCAACGCTACGATGATCTTAAGTGAGCTGTAACTTCTCAGGAATTTAAATTCCACGTACTGAGATTCAGCTTTACCCATCGACTCCTTTTCAAAAATTAGCTTGAGGCGACCCGGGATTTATCCGCTGTGATGCAACAACAGTTTGCGACCCGCAACGGGTCCAGGCTCAATGCTCCAGTCCCCTGGGCCACGGTAGGCGAGCATCCCACTGCGGCAAGTTCAGCAGCCCGCAGGGACCTACTAGATTTCTTGACGAGAATCGCGCCCGTCCAAGCTTTACCAGGGTTCCAAATGGCTTTACAGCCCATCGTCGCAGACGTCCCAGAATCAACCCCGCTCGAGCCAACCTCGCTCCCCCAGCAGCTCCGCCTTCGTAGCGATGAAGATTCCGACGATGAAGTTGAATTGGAAGAGTCGGAATTGACGCGCGCGGAGTATTCCTGACCGCAACATTTGCTTAGAAGATGTTGGGATATGATATACTTACTTTAATACCTCCCCCTTTCGTTCTCATATGCACCCCAAAAATGTGGTACTTTGAATTCCATGGACTATCGTAGACTCTCCGCCGATCCCATCCAATCAAATATTAACTCTGATCTCCGGCGAATCTCCACCAGAAATGGAAAAGTAAATAAACAAGTATCATCTTACCATTCCACCGCAACCTCTGAGTCACCAAGCCGCTCATACATTAGTCTGCACCCTGCTGGGAATCAATCACAATGGCCGATATGAATACATCCGACAACGAGGACGGCGCACTCCTACGGACCCTCAATATGCCGCCTCCAAATGCGAGTGTACTTGAGCTGCGGGAGGTTAGTTTGTGATGTCTGAAGCTCATAGAATGCTGACAAGGGTTTTAATACTTTAGGCATTGAAAAATACCCAGCTGGAGATGGGCCGGCTTGCCGTTGAGAACCGAGAGCTCCGAGTGAAGCTTTCTGCCTTGGGAGAACGGAAAGGCAAGAAACAAAGGTCAGAGGCAGCAAATCCGCATGGATACCTTGCAGTAGTCAAAGATCTGGGGAAGAAGTTCGGGTTTATAGAAGAGCCGTGGATAACTCAGGCAGCCTTTGCATCTCGCCCTCCAGACAGGCCACCTACACACGGGACGCCAACACAAATTGATGTGATGTTCAAATCATCAAAATCCTACCTTCAATACCTCACGTCGTGTCTATATGACCATGTGCCCGTGAAGTACCATGAACTGATTGATTCATCGGCTTTTCCTGACTTTGTGGACAATGTGAGTATTGATAATCCGCTAGATCCTGAGGCTAAATTAGTTCACTAGTTCGTGAAACATCTCAATGCGGGTCGATCATCCGCCACAAATACATTGAAGACTCACCTCGACAATATTCTGACCACATTTGAAATCAAAGAGGACTGATCCGCCTTGCTTTACTATCCCGGCGAAGACACGAAGCTGCCATTTTCTTCTACTCCACCGGTCTTTTACAGAGGTCTCAGGAAGAATACCGAAACAATGCTTCTCAATCCCGTTCTCCCAATGGTAAGTTTATGTTGTTTTTATTTGCCTCGACCTGTCCTTAATGCAGATTTTAACAGGCTATGCGCTGCATGCTCTTTGGTGCGGCCAGCCTGCGGGACAAAGGGATGGCCAAACCGCTGAGCAACACACTCGGTTACATTTGGCAGCTTGATGGCTTGACGATTAGCAGCATATGTGTCACCCTTATCATCGTGCGTCTAAGTTGTGGCGTTCAATTCATGTTTTGACAACTTGTTTAGATCATGCGTATCCTGTCAGGTGTCGACGCGAACTTTGAAGAGAAAGGCAAGATCTCTGGGATCCCGTATCTCACCTACTTCCATCAATACAAAAAGATGCTGATGAAAAATGCGGCAACCCCGGGCGTACGAAATATCCTTAGATTTTGGACGAAGATAGTATTTCAGAGTGCCTCAACATCCATAGCCATGGATGACGAGGTGGTGGATGATGGTGAGGCAGAAGCAGCGGCAGAGGCTGAATTTGCGGCAGCCATGGAAGGGATGACGTTAGGAGATGACAGCGAGGAATTCGGCCACGATGGGGGTGCGATCATTCATATTGACGTGTAAAAAGGTGCTAATAATCCGACAGGCACCCGAGCTGAAAGCGTTGAACCCCCACAAGTCAATATCCAGCCCCAGTCGGATGCCCAAGTTCCCGACACTGCCGACCTGGATCAAATCACCGAAGACGAAATCCCAATCGCCCCAACAAGAGGTCGAGGCAAGGGTCGTGGTGGAAAGGGTCGTGGGACGCGTGTTCGGGGCCGTGGTAGACAGGTAATCATCGACAGCGATGACTTGGCGGAGCCAGAGCAGGTTGTGGCCGTGCCCCGCCATAGAGGTCACCGGGCCGGGGCTGGTACAGAGTGAAGTTGAGACATCAGCGAGGTCCAAAGGGGCAAAGAATGTATAGCCAAGTAGTAGGTCGTAGTGCGATGATTGAAGACTTTGGAAAGCTTTGCGCCACTCTATTGTATTTGGAAAGGCCGTGGGGCCGGCTGTATAAGGGGAGTACATTTCATACTACTTTAAAGGCCTAATGGCTCACTATGTTATGTTGCTTCCCTCAATTGTTAGCTCTTAGCAAGAGGTTCGATTCTCAAAGTCGGCATACAGCTGTGGGCAAAAGTGATGGCCGGTGGTGGTTCTCAGTATTTAAGCTACCGAATTGCCCCAAGTAACTTATAGATCAAAAATATGTATGAATAGAAGATATTTCAACATGTCACCCGACTTCCAAACAGGGAAATTCCGAATGTATAAGGCATTTTTGGTCAGAATTTGAAATAGATTTTTTTCAGAAGGTAGCTGGGTAAAATTGGGTTGCACAGTCTAAAATTACTTGTTGAGTAGTGCAAAATGCCACTTTGAATCATATCAATAGCTGGGGATTCGAGCTCACACAGAAAAGGGTCATTTTTGCTTTTTTTTGCTCAAATTTGGCTATTTTTGCTAAAAATGACCATCTTCTGAGGTTAATTGTGAGCTCAAATCACCAGCTATTGATATGATTCAAAGTGGCCTTTTGCACTACTCAACAAGTACTTTTAGACTGTGCAACCCAATTTTACCCAGCTACCTTCTGAAAAAAATCTATTTCAAATTCTGACCAAAAATGCCTTATACATTCTATTGGCGTATGAGCACTCGGGCACATCACCGAGGCTCGGGGATATCTCGGGCAAGTACGCGACTCACCGTGACTCAATGTGAATCATGCAGAACGAGAGAGAATGCTCAAGAACAGTACAGAACAGTATGGAATATTTATTCTATGACTCAGAGTGATTCGGATAGACAGTATAAATAGAGTAGGAAAAGCCACATAACCTTACGAGCTTGTACCATCCGCCCTCACGGGCATCGTGTAAATCTTATTCTGATTGAACCGAATATTGCGTGAACTTAAAGATTGAACTCCTTCAAGCATAAACTCCATCACATTCAGAATTTCCCTGTTTGGAAGTCGGGTGACATGTTGAAATATCTTCTATTCATACATATTTTTGATCTATAAGTTACTTGGGGCAATTCGGTAGCTTAAATACTGAGAACCACCACCAGCCATCACTTTTGCCCACAGCTGTACATTGCAACGTTGCAGACAGCATTAGATCAGATTAGATTATCTAATAAGTACTATATCTTTTGTTATTCCCGTCCTCTATTTCGTCTTGGTGTCGACCGCAACCATTGTAAGCCTTTGTAATGACCTTTATCTATTAGACGCCCTTATCAGAGACACGAGCGCTTTCAAGGCCCGATAAGAGCGCCTTATCTTGGCAAGATCCGACAGCCTTGTAAGACGACCCGATCTTGCGGTAATCTTATCAACTTTGTCTCCTCATGTAAGCACATTATAATGACAAATCCTCTTGTGGCCTTGCAAGGCCTTGCAGCGCCTTATAGCCGAAATAAAAAATTTCCGACATAACGCGCCTATTTATCTGTACCACCCGTCGGGCAGTTGAAGGAGTCGCGCCACAAGATGTCCAAGCCTTGGCCGTGGTGCAAGAAAATCAGCTCAGCTAGAACATACCTGTCTCATCCGGCTGAGTCTCGTGGCACTAGAAGGTTCGACGTGCCTGTGAGCATCCCGATGAAGTCGCGACATTCCAAGCTGGAGGAGCTCGCCAAATGAGATAACTCCTGATACAGTCACGGCAAAAATTGTTGCCCTTACCAAATTTGGAAATTTTGTGATGGCTCACAATAAATGACCACTACTTGTCAATCCCTGGCCAGAGGAGTTTTCTGATGTTATATATGATTCAAAATATATGTTACTTTGCCAAAGATTTGGCCTTGGATGCATAATTACATGAGTCATCAAGGTATTACCAAATCACAGCAGGGCAGCAATTTCCAGGATTGTATGCAGCCAAACCACATGAATTTTTACTCATATAGACCATATGGACAATCTTCTACCCAAAAGCTATTTAATAGCAGGCCGACCACCCATTTGTTGCAAGCCATCACAAAATTTCCAAATTTGGTAAGGGCAACAATTTTTGCCGTGACTGTAGGCTAGACAGTGCAAATATGTTGCTGTGTTCACAGTCTGAGGTATTCCGTAAATGTTGTGAGTTACTGGACAGAGATCAGTCAAGGCGTCGTGAAATCGCCGGTTGAATAAGTGGCAAGTACCAGGCCTCCCGCGTCGAAGCTAGATGGGCAATATGTGATGGGGGTGATTGCCCGGGGTTAACAAGCAAGCGGATGTCACGTCGGCACAGCAGCCAACCTCGGCCTCTTTGTCTCTCGCGTCGCGTTGACGCGCCTTTGTACTCTTCGGATATAAGCCACCTGTGAGCTGTCGTGATTCGCCCCGTGTCTCACACTGCGCTCGCAATTTTGCTACTCTTAGATATTCGTCGCACACGATTGAATCCCCACCCTCCCTACTACTCACTCTACCTCCATCGCTACATCTCATGTCCCTCGTAGTCGGCTTGAGTCTGACTCATCCGGGCAGACCCGAGAACTCTGGACCTAAATCTAATTTGTTCCCAAACTCACTCTGCCTTCTCCCGTCCTCTTTCGTCCGTTCTCCTCTCTCGTCCTACCAGGAGGCGACGAAGGTTAATTCGAACGGTCTTCGATATCATCCAACCTAGAGCCATAGTCAACCAATCATCCGCAACAAAGACATAAAGGCCCGCGCACATTAAACTTGCGTTGTGCAACATATCCACCACGTTTGAGATGATCGCCAGCTCGGCCTGCGGGATCTCCATCCATACATTGAACGCACTGAGCATTTTGTGGCGAATCCCGTTCCTGGGACAAGCAGTCATGTAAGTGAATGGCTCCAAAGTCACCTGCCACAAATCAGAGGGTGCCCCAGAATGAAAGAATGGTATCCGCACTGCTTCAGATCAAGGACTCCAAGATCCGGTGGATTGTGAGGGCGGAGGCCAGGCAATGACATAGGGATGGATGCGGCATCATGTCAACATCAGCCATTTGACAAATAACTTGTGGCTTGTTTGGCCTTGTGAGCCTGTCGGCAACTTCCGACAAGCTCACAAGGTCAAAGCGCAGAAACACACCTCTCGTAGAATTCACTACAAAACCGGAAGATGTCTTGAAAAATCGGAGGATGTCCTCCGCAATTTCTCATCACTCATGCACAGGGATTAGGGTTAATTTATGCCCAATTTGCGCCACGAGACAGAGTCGATCCCGCGACCTTTTGGCGACCTTGTGAGAGTTGGGACATGGTTTGTGGGCTTGCGAGATTGCGGGCTTGATTGACCTTGAATGGCCTTGTTTGGCCTTGTACAAGCTCACAAGCTATTTGTCAAAAGTCTGATGAAGCCACGAAGAGAGTTATGTATGGCTTTCAAAGGCCGTACTCTGGCTGAACATGCTGAAGCAAGTGTACTGATGTCGTCTATATTACGGCCGCTGTCACAAGGGGCATCTTCCACCGCTTATAGATCAATAAGCCGCAGAGGCTTATGACTCGCTTATAGCCCGCTTATAGACCGGCGGGGTGATGTGACAGATTCTCGCGAGAGTTCGAACCCTGGCTTGGGGAGCTTTTTACAACAGCCGTGGTCAGAGGCATGTATTATTGCAGTTGTGACTAAAATGTCGTCTGGAATTTTCCTTGGGGATTAAAAAAGCTGCTGAACTAGCTGGCCACATAACCTACACCAACCACACAGTATTGGAGCTGTTTGAAATGCTTGATAATTATATCCGATGAAGGTTTTGGTTAATGCTCAGGGATTGACTTCAGCACCTTCAGTAAAAAAATCCAGTGAACCTGTGAGACACTAACAGTGACTATGGTGCAGTGCTTTTACATGTCACTGGCTTCAGTTTTGATCAGACAAAATTTGGATTTCAGTATCAAGAGGCTTGACCGTGTCCGGGGTATCCTTGGACCTGGGATAGCATTCCTTTTTCATTAGGATGCTTATCTGATTATATTCAGTGATGCTCAAGTTTCTTCTTGCAGGACTTTCTCTAATTGATGGTACCAGATATACAAAATTGTCTCAATAAATCCTATTTGGTGCAAATTAGATGTCCAGAATGTATGAAGAGACTTCTCTTAGTCAACCCTAATTCATCCGATGATTATATATCCTCTTTCGGTTAACATAGATATTTTCCGCTGATGTTGTAAAAAGACTGCATACGGCAGGATTCGAACTCTTCCCAGGGAGATGTCACATCACACTCTTTCCATAAACGGTCCACAAGCGACTGCGGCTTATGAAAAGGTAAGCCGTGGTGGATGCCTCCTGTGTGTGAGCTAAGGTGAGGAAGACGAGTCCATATCAGCTGGCCGAACCCCGAAATTCCTTTAATAATCAGCAAAGTACGAACTCCATCTGCAAGCGTCTGTCTGCAAGAGATCACCGAAAAACCCGGTCGATGAACGTGAGCGGACTGGTATGGGGATGTAACTCCGGAATATGTGGTAGGTAGGTAGGATTACACGACAAGGTCCAAATCATGGACGCCGGTTTCCAGGGATTCCCCCGGTTTACACGCACTATAATTGCTGAACCTTTAGGTTTGGCTACCCAGGAGAACTTGGATTTCGCTCTCTTTTGCTACATGTACAAACAAGATTTAGTCACCTGAAATTAGTCATTGCGAATATGAATCGATAGAAAATGGAGAAAGACATAGAAATAAATCAAAATTCAAGAACATGTTTTTCAACTTCTTACCTGCCTGAATCCTCTTGCCCGACCTGTTTCATCGCCTGGAACCAAAGATATGCTCTGAGTTCAATTTTGGGTGTTAGTCATTTCTGCTTTGTGTTCGGGCCAGGATCCGGGCGCGGAGAATTATCAATCCCCGAGATCAATCACCACTTCATGATCTTGCCAGCGCGCATGATCCTTTCTCGGGGCTGCGATTATCGGGTGCCTTTATCTAAGCGCCCTTGGCGCCTATAAACTGAAGAATTAACTAAGCTGGACTACGCTGAATCTATATAACAATTGTAGCGCGCTTTGCGGCAGAACCCTACGTCTGCGCTGCACCGTCCCACTGAAAACTCCAGATGTTGAGTTATCGGCCATTAGATTGTTATTTTTAAACTGTTGAGATGTTGAACTCTTGCAGCATTGAGCACAACCTGAGCGCGACTATGTAAGTACTTCAACTGGGCACTCATAGGTGAGTGTTAAATGGAGTCCCCAGCGACATAAGCCGTTTTGTGCCGGGAACTTGAATTCTTGCATGAATTCAACAATATTGGCTCACTGGAGTCATGGTGTTGAAAGTAGGGCTTCAACCCGCCCGTTAAACGGGACGGCCGTCGAAAAGACGGCTGTCTTTTTCGACGGGACGGCTCAACCCGTCCCGTCGGATTGATTTTACCAGAGGAAACGGGACGGGTCCCGCCCGTCCCGCCCGTCCCGCCCGTGACGGCCGTTTCGACGGGTTTGATGACTTTTGATGAAGCATCTCGCGGCATCATACTGGTGTCAGTAGATAAAATAGTTTGGCGGTACTACAACCTCAACTCAAGTTATTTCTCTCCCCCGGTGATTTTTTTTGCCTGCACTCGAGAAGAAAAGCCTTTGAGACCATCTGGATGATCAAAGCGGGCAACATTGATCGCATCAATCTTATCAATCACCTTGCTTTCGCCCCGATTTTCATCCAAAGCGGTGAGTTCATATGGAGTTCTCATGGGTGATAGAGATTTCACCCCAGAGTCAACCAGATCCGACCAGATTTGAACGGTATTGCCCAAATTTTGTTTCGATTCCGGGTACGCCCGTTCAACCCGTCAAACGGGCGGGGACGGGTACCCCGTCGCCGGATCAACCCGTCCCCCACCCGTCCCGTCTCGGTCCGGGGTCGAGCTCAGGACGGGCGGGTCCAAACCCGTCCGTCTCGCCCGTCAACCCGTCAAGAACGGGGACAGGTTGAAGCCCTAGTTGAAAGCATAAGCTGTTGCACAAGAAAAATTGGCATGATGAGCAATTCCAAACCATGTAAGAAAGCCCAAGGCGTTTGAAATGCTTTCGACATTATGGCACGCTTAGAGGGAGCAGCCACAGGATAGAGGCTCGGCAACCGGGTCAAGGCAATTTTGACAAAAACAATGAAGATGAATTGGATTTTGAATATAGAAATGTTGAATACCAATCAATTCAGGATGTATGCGCGCCGAACGTAGCTTGTGAATGTTCAAAATTTGCATCAGGAATTCAAATATAGAAGGAAAATAGCCGGTGAATGTGAGGCAGAGTTTTGGAATTGGATTATTGATGTGAAATGCATTTGTAAAACTCCAACCGTCGAGACAGGGAGAAGACACTTCGGACGGCACGCTAAGAGGAAATGGTTTTTAGTTCAGAATTACAGGCCAACAATACATAGTACTAATGCGGTAGCTTACCCGGAGAGGTTTCAGTTGAACATTGTCAATTGGTTGTTCTCACAGAAAAATATCTGGGGCGCTGTATTCATACCAAGTATTTCTGCGCTAGAATATTTTGTGCTATCCCGAGCAAATTTTTTCTGAAAGTGCACACGAGCCGCGAGGAGTCGACCGAAGGTCGGTGACGAGCAGCATTTTCAATTCAGAACATGTGTCTATTGAACTGCTGATCTGTTATCACCGTGGCGTAGCATGGGTAACTGCTAGTAAATCCCTAAAGGTTCAGCTACCGCCTCAGAGAGGCCTAATCTAGGTCATATGTTTTGTATGCCGGTGCCCGGCTACAGAATGGGGGGGGCTTACCCCAGTCTCAGTTTGCAGTTTTGATCACTTCGTACTATTAATCTCTGAATATATACTGACTAAGGTCCATAGCATAAGTATCTATAATATTCACACGGCGCGTGATGTCGGTCGTAATTGATGCGATCTTCCCACGGCGAGACCATCAATTCCCTTTCTAGGATGCCATCAGCCATCAGTCGCACACTGCACAGCCATCGGGTTTTCGGGTTCACATGGAAGAAATGGAAGAAAATGGGGGGGCAAGCCCCCAATAACATCACTCCTGGGCCTCTCAGAATTCCTCCCGACGAGCTCGCGGTCGCAGCCCTTCAGTCGAAACATCTAACTTTGGTCTAACTCGATAGTTGCGCCATAATTTGAATGACACGACACCGTTCACTAGACGCAACACTGTCATTCCGAACGTTCATGAAAGTCGCGCTGTCTTACCGTACATGTGTGTGGGGGGTGATTAGCTGCATTGACCAAGCAAGAGTCACGAATCGGAATCCCGACCAAGCACCAAGTCAGTACTGGCGTCCAAATTGTGGTTAGAACCGCACAACGCCACCATCTTATACGGAGGATGTATCAGATGCGACACACACAGCATTTTCCAAGTGCGGCACATTGCGCTTGTCTTGTACGGCTATCCCGAGAGCCGCTTACAGGAGGTGGAACCCAATTTTGCGGGACGTGTATGAATAGCGAGTTTGCGCAGGAGCCATTGGAGCCACTTGATGGCCTTTTGGCAGTATGCAACCGGATGGCTCCACACAGCGTAATTCACCACCAGTGGCTCTGTGGAGCCGTCCGACGACATTTTTTTGTGCCCATTTGCGCACTGCAAAACGGCCATCAAATGGCTCCAGTGGCTCTTGCACAAACTCTCTAATAGTCCGTCTTCCTCCCGCACCCATCCTTGCACATCCTTTGACAGCCGGACACGGTTCCTGGGAAGTGTTATTGGGTGTGATTTCCGGATTTGCAATCACTAGAAGTGTCATACAGGTAACCCCATCTAACAAACTTGGCACTTGAACGGCATGGAGGTAAAACAGAATTCCCAGGTTACAAAACATGGAGCCGACTATGAGCCTGATCACTGCTTCCATTAGAGGAACAGCAATTCGGACATGAACTATGAGATCCGATGATGGGCGCCCAAGTACATCAGACCAATTAGTTGAACATCACATCAGTTGAATGTTGGATACCATAACTCCATCCTCGCACCGAATGGTCCTAGTGTCACTCAAATTGCTCTCAAGTACCTCGTTAGCCCTACTGCGGTCAGTGAAGACAATGGACCCCAGGGACGGTAAGATCCATCAAAGTGCTTGCTGTCTCAAGGAGAGAGAGAAGCGGATTCCAGGACGTCGGTCGTGAGCTATAAGAGTAGCTGCTGGACCTGGCTCCTTTTGTCCATCCCATGCATCCAAATCTTCCACCACTCGACCGATTCCCGCTTTCCCGCGACCACCCTCGCAAGGCGGATATAATAGCCGAGACAAATCACTCTCTTCTGAACATTTGGCCTTTCAAAACAGAGGCCGAACGAGACCGGTTTATCGACTGGAATTTGACGTCCTTTATCACCAAAGGTGAAACCCTTGAACAATCCCAGACTAGGTCTCACTGAATACATAGGTATTCCGGACGGAGTATATGAGAAGATTCTCCAAGTGGCTCGCGTAAATGTCCTATTCTTTTACACCGATGACATGTTTGAATCTCAATCTGAGGTTCGTGCTCTCCGCTTGTATCCTCTGATCATAGGTGTAATAAACCCCAGGGTGCATCTGCTTTGATAGGTCGCATGGTGATTATGATGAGAGCGAAAACTGTATGATTGTTCCCTTCACCTTTTAGTCTGCGTCACTTCTGAGTTTTCGCAGGAGTCAGATGAATCCGAATCTGCCATGGAGAGGATGGGATAAATCTATTTAACAACCCCCCTTGTTGGCAACAACCGGGTTGTTGGACAAGTTTTTCTATTTTGCAACCCCAAACCATGTCTTCTATTTTTAAACCTCTGCATCCGAATTTCTCAAAACCGAACCGCGAGCGTGAACCAGTTTGGAAACAGACTGCAGTTATCTCATTGTTTAAAGATTGTTTGCGCAACCAATCGACTTTTGATTTGACCTCAAAGGCTCTTGCTTGGCTCCAACTCGACTCTCGACTCGAACTAGCGCCGGTATAAGCCTAAAGCGGAGTCAGGCTGCAATAAGGTTTGCCATCTCCTCATCTGGATGTCGGCTCCCAGGCTTTCGTGAGCGAGAATCAAACATTGGCAGAGCAGTCACTGAATATCTGACGAGTGAGAGGCAGAAAATAGGGCGACCCAGCAGGCGTATAAAGTATAAGTTACGTCGAAATCACCGCTCAGCGGAAAGTTCCGGCGGCTTATAGAATCCCCATCATTTATCTAGGACGAAGTACAATCACTAGGTCTGTACAGTGTACTGTCGTAGAGCCAGAATTCACAGTGCACGCAGTGCGAACCGAGCTGGCTCGGATGGCCCGATTCGGTTATACCACAGTTTTTCCACAGAAGGGGGTTGTTAAATAGAAACTTTCTATTTAACAACCCGGTTGTTGCCAACAAGGGGGGTTGTTAAATAGATTTATCCGAGAGGATGTGGCGCGACATCTTCCGGACTTTTGCTGCGACCTGTACAGCCCCTGAGTACGAGCAACATGTCCGCATAACATGTGAATTTCTAGGGTACTTCGTTTGCATGTTAATATCGTGGACCGGCGTGTTTGACTTTGGACAGGGCCCAGGATTCAGTCCACCATACCGAATTTCTCCCGTTCCTCGAATTTCGTCGAGTCAATGTAGGTAGATATATGTATTTTGGATGGCTGCGCTACGCGCTGGATATATACTTGACGGATCAAGAGTTGAGCCATCCATTGCTTTCCAAGTGCTTGGACCTCTCAATTGGTCAGTATTCGTATCATCATTCCTATTTGTATGCGCTGAGCTGTTGACCAAAAAGATTTGACCGCGATGGAGAACGGTCACTGCGTTGAGGCCCCCTGTAGACACAGGTGAGCGGCGGTTCGTCTACGTGTGTCTACATGTGTCTACATGTGTCTACTCGCGTAGACAAGGGGGGTCTACACCAGATCGACACACCCTTTGCAGCGGTTCGTTTACGTTAGGTCTACGTCATGTAGACACAGCATTCCCACATTGGGCTACCTTCGGCTACCTTCGGCTACCTTTGTCTACTTTCGCTACCGCTGGTAGACACAAGGTAGACACACTGGCCACCATTATTTTGCACACATTTTGACCCTGGATGTGTCCACAGATAATTTTACTATTCCCCTGCCGGTACTTATGTTGGTTGAAGATTCAGTTAAGCTGAGTTTGATGTGTCTGATGCCGGAAGCACGGGCCTGCCAAACAAGCCACGCAGCCAGTGCCGAGTGTGCCGAAATGTGAAAACACAATAATAGAAGTGCGAGGAAATGTTCAATTCACAATTCATGGTCAGTGGGAACCAGAAAGATGTCTAATACATGTGTCTACATTTGGCCAGATGAGTCTACATGAGTCTATCTCAGGTAGACACAGTGTTGCACACGTAAACACAGGTAGACACACATTGATGCTCTGTGCAAGGGGGTGTCGGCTTTCGAAAATCGGATATAGGGTCGAAAAGTTTTTTTCGACCCTCGGCCAGACCCCCCCCCCTCCCCCCCTATATAAGGAAGGAGGTTCCCACCCCTAGCGGCGGGCCGCGCTTCCGAGTCATGTGCGGGCTCACAGCCACCACATTGACAGCATCCAAATCCAAACCAAAGATGTTGCGGCCCATCTCTATCGATTCAACTGTGACTAAGAAGACCTTTGAGGTATACATTACATCCATACCACCCCCTATATGAGTAAATTATATTTTTGGAGCTCCAACCATTCAATTTCAACATTGACTGAGGGTCTCCGGAGTGCCGCTTTGACCACATCTCTGACCCACTCACACACAGATGTCAAATGGTATATGAATCTGTTCTCCCATATACTCTCATATATATTGTGAACATGTTTTTGACTGCTGACCACCCTTAGAGGAAACCAGGGCATATTGTTCGCGCCAATTGATGGTGTGTAAGCATGATCCGCTGTCCAAATCGGGATACCCACACCATATTTGACTTCTGAGACCCAGAATTCATCCTCCTGGCATCCTGTGGTGCTCCAGGAGGTATATATTGCAGTTTTGGAACTCCCTTATACTACATGATAAAAGTTTTTTTCAGCCCTCCTCGGGACCCCCCCCCCCCCCCCCCTATATCCGAAATTTTAATCCCGACACCCCCTTGGCTCTGTGTCTACTCCATGTAACCATAAATAGACATAGATCTGTGTCTACCCGTGGGTCTACGTGGGTAGACACAACCTGTGTCTACGGGGGGCCTCAACCCCACCTCCATAACTGACAAGTTCCAGACCTCGCGTCGTACGAGAAGGAAATGCGGGACGGTACCAATCCATCGAACGTCGTAACGCTGATTCTGGAGTATGGGGCCGATGGAACCCGATTCACAACCCCATTCGATGCCAAGATGTTTGTGCGCAAAAAAATTAAACAATACGAGGAGTTGCTCTATGCAGCGCTCTCAGCCGCACTCTCGGACCACGAACTTCAAAAATCTGACAATACCCGGAGGTGGCTCGCTGCTATGCCCTACATGGTTAGCGGTAACGCATGGTGGTCGCAATCCGTAAGCCATCCGATTTTGCATACGATAAATGAATTTCAACGGCCAATTTGCCAGACAACTCGATACAATCTACCGGGAACACCAGTGCCAAGGATGACCATACATCTAGAGGGAGCGGGTGACGTGATTGAACCGGAGCCCACATTTCCGTCGTAGCCTTAGGATGTCAACCGCAAATTCAATTCCTCCATGACTTTGAAACCGTGATGTTAGTAAAAGTCGCATGAGATTTATACTCCGCGGGCGCTGTACCTGGTCCGCGTTTCCACGCCCCCGCGCGCTGTAACCATCCTCCATTGCCAATGCGTGGCGTGGACGCCTCCGGCGTCCGGCGCGAGACGCTCACGATCGGATCATCCGGGCAAGCGCCGCTCGCATTCGGTTAAGTGCTAGGTTAGCAGGGGGCGAGACGCGCGTGCGGCGGCGATGGTTCAATGATGGCATTGCGTACGGCCGGGGATGGGAAATGGGGGATGTCTGCTTCGGCGGCGCCTTAATCTTCTGAGTCCGTCGGCGAGGCCGCCGTCCTCGCGGGTGTTGAGAGCTCTATACGGCTGTGCGAGTCCCTCGACCCGGAATCTACGTGGTCGACGCCCTGCTCGGGTTGTGGAGGCGTCAGATCAACAGCGGATACTTACGCAAGGGGGAGGCCTACCTCGCGCTAACGGAACGTCAAGTAAAGGCATCTCGGCGGGCCCGGGGTGCGCCGAAGACATTTTTTTTCATGCCGACACCTGCGTCCGGAGGGGGGGCAGCGAAGAGGAGGAAGGCGACAGAGAAAATCAAGAGAGAAAGGATAGACACTGCCCGTTCGTATTTCAACATGAACTGACGGAACACGATCCAATTGTAAGGGGCAAGGTAGCATGGTCCTGCTGCCTCCTGCATGGATTCTGGCGTGTGCGACGAAGGAGTACTGGTCCGCGGAAGAGATGGAGGCAGAGTGACTTTGCCGATGCAAACGCAGACTCGGTGGACGATGGAGCGCCTCCGTTGATGGAGTTCGCGCGGGGTCCTTTGAGGTAAGCGTGTATGACCGTGTTTGGTCGCTCGGGCCGAGGCGGCCGACATTCTCCGAGCTCGAGTCAAGGCTACCTCGCGAATGCCCGTCACGGCGCGCCTGTGCCATTCGATCGCCAAAGTACGATGCCGGCCGGGCTACGGTGGGGACGAGGGCGAGGAAGGCGGGCGGTGTGCGGGAGTGAGACGCGCGAGCCTG
Source organism: Mycena vulgaris (assembly GCA_029204335.1). NCBI lineage: Eukaryota > Fungi > Basidiomycota > Agaricomycetes > Agaricales > Mycenaceae > Mycena > Mycena vulgaris. The sequence goes on along the minus strand of JARGYA010000027.1, from coordinate 629,032 downwards.
GCGGAGAGGCGAGGGCGAATCTAGAGCTTAGGGCGCTCAATCAGCACGCGCGTGTCTCCGACGGACAGGCGGGTGAAAAGACTCCGCCGAAGGTTCCGCTCCTACCTCCCGGCCGGATTCTAGCGCCTCCTGCTCCATGTCCAGCGCGCCCCGCCCTCTGAGTCAACACACGACCTCGTCAAGGACACCTCAGCTTCGGGCGCGGCATCCGGAAGAGCCGCCTTGGCAGCGCTTCATTCTGGCATATGCCGCGCGGAGGATGATTCACATTCGGGATGGCGGAGGATGGACTCATTCCCATGCCCGCACCAAAGCCGCGAGTGTAAGGAGAGTGTGCGCGGGCACTGGTCTCGGGGAGAGGTGCAGTCGGTGTGAGCATGGAGCTGGCAGTGGGTGTCGTTTCTGCAGTCGTGTACTTGACGCGAGTAGGACGGCGCCGTCACGGCGGGGTTCGTGAAAGGAGCAGAGGCCCGTGCCGAGCATATGCCCACGTCGCTCGGCGCGGTGCACCACCACGAGCACGCTATCGCACCGGCACTTCCACCCTTCAGCCCTTTCACACGCTCCGTGAGTGCTGTCGCTCCCGAATTCCCACTTCCCCGCGTCCAGAAGCCTCCTTCGTGCGCCCCATCACATTCAACGAACGCGGCCCAGTCGGCGACCTCAGGCTGCGCCGGTGGTCTCCTCTCAGGGTACGTGGCGCCGTGTGCGGCGGTCACGACGAGTTGCGCATCTCGGACAGCAGGGGCTCCACGCGCACGCGGCCCCACCAAGAGAGTAGCGAGGGCGACGATGTTATCTTTTCGTCTGCCATTCGATTTCTACGCAAACAGTGAGTTTCAACAAAGTGAACATCTTGACAATTACAAATAGACATTGAACATTTAGTAACGGCGCGCGCGTGGTCTGTTCAATCGCACTAACGGTGCACAGCATAGCAACGGTCCCCACCAACTCCGAGTCCCACGCTTCCCGTGCGCAGTAATTCTCATATCTATCTCTCTATCGTTTCATCCCAACGCCTACGGCCCAGCCGCCTGCGATCCTACCTGCCCACGGCCTCAACTACCCAACAATATATTCGACTGCCTCTTTGAGTCTAGCCTCGTCCCACAGTATGATATATTCTAAGGCACCTAGCGGAATGTCGTAAAGTCCGCCAGGTAATCAAAGTCGTGCAGAGGAGCATCTACATCCCCAGAATCATTAGCATGCAGCTCATCTACGTCACAATTGTTTTCGTTGCGCTTTTCGCCAGGGTCCTCGCCAACATACGTGTTCAGTCAGCGGCTTTGACTCGCTGCCTTTGCTGATGACCTCCCACACCCAGCCTGTTGCAGCCCCGGAGCCAGTGGCTGCTCCAGACCCCGCTCCTGCCGCGCAGTCTGAGGATCTGGGTGCTCGCGTATTTATCTCGTAAATGACGCATCATTTTCGTTCAACGATTCTTCTCATCAGGATTCTCTTGGGATGATGGGTTGTGCGGGCGGCTTCACCCAAGTAGAGGTTTGCGTTAAAGCCGGATTCGTGTGCACCAACACTGGTGTCCTCCAGCAAGCATACCAAGTCCGAGCTACAATAGTCACTGCAGCTGCAAGATCACCTGCATTTCGTACAAGTCTTCATGGTGGGCCTGAACAGCTTATCATTGGAATGTCAACTCGTGCGAGGCGATAGCACATCGCCGGAGAAGGACGGATCAACACAGCCACCGCACTAGCATAACGTTGCCGGGCGCTTCCGAAATGGGCGCTTCCCTCGGTACATCATGTTTCAACAGTACGATCTGTTGTTGAGACTGCGACAGACGTCTTGCAATCGACCTGCTCAGATCCCTTCCTTGGACTCCGTCAATCAGCGGCATCCTTCAATTTCCCCGCGCCACCTTTTACCAGTGGCCCGATGTTTCAACTCAGGAGCTCCAGCACGACATAACTAGACGGTGAATTCAACTTCAGCCTTGGCGGATACCTCGAAAATTCGATATACGACTCAAGCTTCGATCTCAGCCTTTTCGACTTACATACCACCCGTTGCCCTGGCAGAATTCTCGGTCGCCGAAAAAGGCAAGATGCAGGCACGTCTTGTACGATTCTCACCGGGCTAAGCTCATCCACTGCTTCCACGGCGCTGCGCTCGGAGGTACTCTTGCCGTCGTTCGTGGTATTGTACCGGCTTGATCACCTACCCATCTAACACGCCTATCTATCCGTACCCCACCCGAGCGGCGAGGAACCATCTCTCGTCGTACTACCTCGTCCTCGTTTACCCCGCACATCCTCAGCATCCTGCTCTCGTCTATGTCGTTGCTATGGGGCGGCTCTTATCGAAGGAAGCTCGTTGCCAAGGCGCGCTCGGATGTCATCGACCGGCAGATCATGGAGGACTGGGAGCGCTGCAAGAAGGAGTGCAAAATCCTGCTCCTCGGCTCGCACGAGTCAGGCAAGAGCACGATCGTGAAGCGGATGAAGATCAGCCACCAGGGCTTCGACGCGCGTGAGCTCGCCGAGTACCGCACGACGATATACAGGAATGTACTTGATTCGGCGGGCACACTCGCGCGCGTGGTACACCGGGTGGGCGTCGGCGCGCTAAAGGAGGGCGAGCGCGCCCACGCTGCGCTGCTGCTCGCGGCGTTTCCTGTGGCAGGCGCCGCAGAGAAAGAGGGCGACGGCGAGGCGGTGGAGGTTGGCATGGACCCAGTGACATTTGCCCGGGCGGACGAGCGGGGGCTGGACCGCGAGCGCGAGAAAGAGAGGGAGCAGGGCATGAGGATCCAGCCAGGGAGGCTGAGCGCGCGCCCTGGGAAGGCGGAGGCGGAGGCACCGACGCCAGCGGCGGATGTGCTCGCGCAGACAAACACGATGCTCACCCCCGCGCTCGCAGACGCCATATGGCACGTTGCGCGTACGCCCGCCGTCGAACGCCTCCTCGAGCACTCCGCCGAGTTTTCTCTGATGGACAGTGCGTTTTAGTGCGTATATTTTCCTTGTTTCTTTTCTCGTTCTCTCTTCCTTCTACTATCTTCACACGTATTACGCCGGAGCCGATTCGCTCTCGCTACTCCCTCTCCTTCTTTTCATCCAGCCGTTCCACTTACCTCCCCGTCCTCCGCGCTCGTCGTGCTCATCTATCTCGCCATCCTCTCGCGCACTTTTCTCAGTATCCAGCTTTCCTCACTGTCCTTCCACTTCCTGTCATCGTCATCCCTTTTCCGTGTCGTTCCCCCGGCCCTCCCCCCTGCTCCTCTCCCTCGTTATCACTTAACACCTCGCGCCTCCTTTCCCTTCGCCCTCTCTCCCCTGTCCTTCTCCCTGCTCACAACACCGTTCCCTCCTCATGTCATACTCACCTCCATCTCCCATGTACCGCCACTTCCTTCTCACTTCGCACTCCTTCCCGCTCCCCTCCCATCCTATCGCCGACGCCTCACCCGCCTCTAACGCCCCATTCACTCCCTAAACGCTCGTTCCTCTCCATGTTGTCGTCGCTTCCTTCGCTCTCCCCGCTCGTTCCTACGCTGACACCCGCCCAGCTTCTTCGCCTCGATCCACCGCATCGCAGCGCCGAGGTACGTACCCTCGGAGGAGGACATCCTCCACGCGAGCGCGAACAGCACCGCCATCCTCGAGACGCGGTTATGCATGGGGGCTTTGTCGTGCGTGTCTCCTTATCTCTTTTTCTCGTGTCGTCTATTCCATTCGCGCCCCGTCCGTCGAATCGCTTCGTACACTCTTCGTCTTCCCCATTCCTTCCTCGACTCTGCCCTCCCCGCCTCATCGTCCTCGCATCTCTTGTCTCATCTGTGCTCGCTAGGCCCCGCCCTTGCGAGTGCGCTTCCTCTTCTTCCTGTACTTCGCACCCACTTCCTTTCCTACCGTCGATCCATCTGTGATCCCCTCCTCTCTTTCCCCACTTAGTTCTCCGTACCTCTTAACCCCGTCGTTCTTCCGTTCTCTTCCTTTTACTCTTTCCCTGGCACCTTCCCTCCTCCTCCTCTCCTCCTGTCTTCTACCTTTTCCTCCCCCCTCCCCCCTCGTATCGTCTGCTGATCACACTCCGCAGGATCCGCATCATCGACGTCGGCGGGCAGCGCTCCGAGCGCAAGAAGTGGATCCACTGCTTCGAGAGGTGTGTCTTTATCTTCTGCGATGACCTATTGTGGAGGGTGGAGCGCTTGAAGTCGTGGAACGTCGAGAATCGCGAGTCGATGAGCCATGGCGCAGCGGATGGCGAGCTCGACGGGAGGCAACGAGGTGGCCGGCACGCTGGGCTCCCCGACGCGGTGGATCTTCGCTCTGGGATCCAGTCATGCTCGTGCTCGTTCCCAGGCGAAAATAGTCTTACGTCATCATTTTCTCCATCTGCCCTTCCTCTCCCTTCCTCCTTCCACTCGCTTCATGTCTCACTCAACCCCCTTACTAACCCATCTTCCTCCGCAGCGTCACGAGCATCATCTTCTGCACGGCGCTGAGCGATTACGACCAGGTGCTCTCGGAGAAACGGAGCGCGGTGCGTTTGTCTTCTCCTTCCTTCCATTATCTGTTCCTTTCCTGTCCTTGTTTCTTCGGTGTGTCGGCGACCGCCGTGTCCCGCGGTGTGGACGAGGGTATCTTCGTTCGCCCCTTCGCAGTGTCTCTCTCAGTGCGGATGGGCGATGTGCGAGTCTGCCGACCGTTCGCACGGCGAGCGACGGCGGACACCGTAAGCGAGAATATACCCCAGACGCGCAATGCGTCCGTGGAGACACCGCGAGTCTAGCGTGCTCTGCTGGGCTTGTGCTCGTCCCAGAGCCAGTAGCAGCGGCGTCGGATTGGGCGGCGTGTAGTTTCTGGCGGGCGTTGGTGTCGACCATGTCATGCGCGGGGGATGGTGGGCGAGCGCGTGCTGTGCGGACAGCGGGAGCGTCGAGCTGCAGAGGGCGGCGGTGTGGGAGAAAAGAGGGTGCGCCCGCGTCGAGTGCATCGCGGGGGATGGTGGGTGAGCGCGTCTGTGAGGACAGCGGGAGTGTCGAGCTGCAGAGGACGGCGGTGTGGAGGAAAGGAGCGCGTGCCGGCGTCGAGTGCGTCGCGAGGGTGGACAGCGGTGTGCAGATGGTGGCCAGTGTGGTCTCCAGGTTGCTGGGGGTCGTCGTGCGCGCAGGGCTAGGCATACGTGCGCTTGAAGGCGGCTGCGCGTATCCCGCATGGTGGGCGGGAAAATGCGATGCGGAGGGAGGGCGCGGGGGCTACTGGGTGTTGGGGTCCATCGTGCCATTCTCCTGCCATGATGGGGGATGCGTCGGTGGGAGTCTATGCTTACCAGCGGTGGCCGACTACGCGGGTGCTTGTACTGCGGCGATCGTAGTACACCGCGCCGTCAGGCTCGGCTGGCTAATCTGGCCGGGACATGATACGAGGTGTATCTGGCTCGCGCGCCTGTCTCTGTTTACCTGCTTCGTCTTCCTCCTTCCCTTCATTCCATTCTTTCGCTGATCACACGTCCCTTACAGAACCGCCTGCTCGAGTCGGTCTGCCTCTTCGACTCCGTGATCAACTCGCGCTGGTTCCTCCGCACAAGCGTGCTCCTCTTCCTGAACAAGGTCGACGAGTTTAAGAGGAAGCTGCCGAAAGTACGTTTCTGTCTGATTCGTTGCTCGGGCGTTGTGCATTGTCTATTCCTGCTGCCCGCCCTCACTCCGCGTCCTCTTCCATCCCTCGCGGAGCTCCCTGCCCCTACTTCCTCACTGGTGTCGTCCCCTATTGCTCCATCCTTTCCTTTGCATCCACCTTCGTCATTTGTTCGCTGCTCCCCGTCCTCGCACCACTGATGCTCCTCCACAGATTCCTCTCGAGCGCTACTTCCCCGAGTACGTGGGCGGGAACGACCTGCAGAATGCGACCAGGTTCATCCTGTGGAGGTTCCTACAGGCGAATCGCGCAAAGTTGTCGGTGTATCCGCAGTGAGTGTCCCTCCCCCGTTTTTACATCACCGTCGTGCTTCGCCATCCCTGTGGCTTTCCCCATCGCTCTGATCTTTACGATCTCGCGGTCTTCGCGAATGAGTGGTTCGAGCGATCTCCCCTTTGCCTCATGCCGCATCCTTCTGCGCTGAAACAATCGCCCAGCGTGACACAGGCGAACGACACGAAGAACATCCGACTCGTGTTCGGCGCCGTCAAGGAGACAATCCTGCAGAATGCGCTCAAGGACTCGGGTATTCTCAAGGACTCAGACCTTCTGTAGCCCACACCTCACCGCAAGACTACTGCATCCCGAGCGAATGCGCATGGCAGCGAACGCCTTCCGTATAATGCCCGCACGCCGCATGGATGATGGTGCGGGGGAAGGCCGGATAAAAGTACCTGAATGGGGACGAAGTTATGCGTAGCACAATATGTGCACCGGGTCTTCGCTTTCGCGCATTACACCACATTGCTTACTCTTATTTTCCATCTCGGTTTAGTTCTTATCGGTCTGCTGTCTATTACTATTACTACTACTTACAATATGGCAGGTTACTTCATACGCTAAACAGTCGCCTAAACAGTCGCATAAGGAATGAAGCAGTCACAGAACGAAAGAGTTCGAGATATCGTAAGCAAATGGCACATCCGAGAGGTCCCTCGAACTACTTGAACAAACCATCCCTGTTCCCAAAGTGCGCCAATATCACCTTCTTCTCGCCTCCTTCTTCGAGGTCCCCCTTGGCCAGCCCATGGAAAGTGTCCTCCATCCCACCAGCCGAGGCTGCCGCCATAAGTAAAAGCGGCTCGTTGGGGTCAAAATCCACATGCTCAACCACGACGCCTCGGTTCATCAACCTCATGCAGTGGGCGAAGAGCACGATAAGGATGGAGGCGATTGCAACGAACGTGCTGGGGATCAGAATCGCATTGTTTATTCCGGCGTTGTATTCCCACCCGTAAGTCGTGGTCAGCGCAGTGCCGTTTATTGCTTGTCTCATATTTGATGGAATCACACCACCAAGGGGACCGGTAGGCGATACGAGGTTGGTTTTTATAGCCTAGATACCCCGCGTAAGCGTGATTGATTTTAATTCATGCCACGGCGAGATTTCCGCGCCTACACTCACCGTCCCCGCAAATTCGACAACGCCTCTAATATACGCCTCCTGTAGGCATATTATGAGTAGTGCCTCAAATAAATCACCAAACTCACCCAGAGATCTGGATATGAGAGCTGTTGAGAATGGTCAGCCAAAATTGTGGCGATTGAATCCCCGACGACGTTATGTGTTGCAGTTTGGCTATATGCGACTGCTTGGCTGAAGCTATAGAGCACAGCGTATGCGATAGCGGCTGGAGCCGGAGTCATTGACAGGTCGACGGGTGTGTAGAGGTCGGTGTAGGCGGTCCGTCCCGAGTACATGACAACAATGGTTTGTATCATGGGCCATACTGTGCATACCAAGGTTCCGCTGTATAGACCTTGGCCATCAATTATCACAGCTTAAATGCAATAGCACCATCAGTTATAAAAGAGGGGAAGTGTTACGAATGGTCCATACTGTATACTATCTGCCCTGTATCCTCAGTGCTTCCACAACTGGTGGTCAACAGTATGTTATTTGTACTGGACAGCGCATCTGTGAGAGACTGTTTAACAACTACCAGACCCAAATGAAAGCTTGAATCTCACCGGACCGTAATGTTTGTCTACCACAGGTTGTCGCGCTCCCCACGGCAGTGTACAATGTAGGTTGATCACCCACTGTGATTTGGACAGAATCGGTGACTCGCTCCAGAGGTGGATCCGTGTTTGCATCCAGTTGCTGATATTTACATGCCGTGAGGGCAGTCACTCCCTGCTGAATCGCGGAGGTGTTGAAATCGCTCCCGGCGAATGGAAAAGGCTTGGTGTCGGTTATGAACAACCCAGTCGAGTTCGACCCTGGGTCGGCGGAATCAACGAGATTGATGGGAAGGATTCCTCCTGAAATGGAGTCGTCGTCAAGTTTTTATCTGCGTCGAGGGGAAATAAATACAGACGAGTTGCAACGGGATATTCCCAACCAGCAAAATCGACAATCGAAAGTGTTGCGCTTGCGGCGGCTGTACCGCTTGCGTCCATAGCCGACCCTATACCTGAATCGACTACCGCATAGAAATTAGAAATTCATGGCACTTGGCACTCATATCAAATCTCACGATAGCTCTGGAGACCCGGTGTAGCATTCCACAACTGATCGAATTGATTGTTGAAGGCTTCACTCAATAGATTGACCTCGGTACCTTCAAGCGGTGTAGGAATGACAATTAGACTCGGTGCTAGAAGTGCGGTCCAGCTGACGGCGAGTATCAGTAGAGGATGAGTTGAACAAAGTCAACGACTACCTGGCTGTTTGACCTAGAGTGGCCAGGAAAAATAAACCACAAGTAATGACCCATTTGAACTGCCGTCGGCGGAATATAGGGGACCTCCGGGAAAGTAAGATACTGAAGCCGAGAGTCGAGACAGACATCGGGCGGCTCAAGCCTACAAGGATGGCGTACCGAACGGCCTGTGAGAATAAGCTGAATTGGCTTCTGTTAACCACGTAAGGAACACCGAGGGAGGTGGTACATACTAGGATGACAAAGCCGAAAGGGCGGTCGCCAGAAAGGTGACAACATAGGTCTGTGCCTGGGGGTTGCGCTGAGCGAGCTCCGAGAGTGTCAGAGACAACGGGATGTGTCCGAGACTGCGCAGCGCTGTAAAGAAGCCGTATGCGATGGCGAGTAACATTATTTGACCGCCGACAACAACTCGCGGCCACGCAAGACGCCTACCACTCCCCATTTATCAGCCAACTTCCAATTTCGAAGCAATATGGAAGCCCCTCCACCTCGTATTACTTGCACCGTGAGGATAGTGAAGCTCGACGGTGCTCCTGGGATCCCATTCTTTGATTGACGTGTCCGAAACCAATTCACCGGACACTGGCATAAGTGGTCTGCGCTCCATAGAGGTAGTCGGCTAGTGGTCCTGTGGAACAGGCTGAAGGACATGATCGGGCCAGCATAATATAGCACTTAGAAGAACAGCCTTGTATCACAGGACGGATAGAGACACCGTGGGTGTGTGTTCCTCGTTCATGGCAAAAAATAACCGTTGATTAGCGCTGGACTCGCTGAAAAGAGCCACCCACCGCCACAAGAAGGAGGGGCAGCCTTCGAGCCTATTCGGTATATTTTTCGGACACTTACTAGAAAGGATTTATAAAATTCGGCTTTTGGATTCATACAGAATCAACCACAAGCGATACATCTGCGACAGAAAAATCGGCGAGCATAGCGACCGCCGCAGTTCGGTTCAAGTTCGGCTAAGACGTTCCCGGACCATGCGCGCAGTGCGAGAAGTCATCGAAAATAACCCTGAGAAGATTGATCAGAATGTCCGCTGTATCAAGAATGTATCGTATTTTTCATGACACGACAGTTGCGAGAGATCCTCCTTCCGTTTGCATGAATATAGTGTTGAGGTACAAGCTTACGCCTTCCCTTTACGGACTTACTTCCATTCGTAGTTACTCCGGACAGCTAATATTTACTGTACCGTAAATTTTCCGCTGGCTTACGTGTACATCTCAGTTGGCTTGTCTACGCCTACTGAGATGTAAGTCCACTCGTTACACCGTTACTTATTATTTACTGACTGTACCTAGCTATCACTATTATTCTAGGTACTAATATAATTAGTTGGCTTGTCTACGCCTACTGAGATCTATCACTATTATTCTAGCTCCTCCCGTACTGCGCTCTACAGGTTATGGGCCTCGGATCCGAATCCATGTCGTCGACCTCCCAGTTGAAAATCACCCGACTCCCAAAGCTTAAGGACGACGGGTCGAACTGGGGAAACTACAAAGACCTCGCGTTCAATACCCTCATCGCGAAAGGCCTACGACGGCACGCACTCGGTACCGCAAAAGCACCACCCGAGCTCATCGCGCGAGATGGCGAGTTCTTCCTGCCGAATCGGCTCTCGCCCCTCTCCGATGACGAGCTGGAGGAGCACGAAAACAAGTTGGACGAGTACCTGCAAAAGCAGGCACAAGTCCGCGAGATCATCTACCAGTCCGTGTCCGAGGCCACGTTCATGCGCATCAAGAGCGCGCTGACGGCGCAGCTCATGTTGCAGCAGCTGGTAACGATCTTCGAGGGCAAGGGGGAAATGGTCCAAATCGACACGCTCACCCGACTGCAAAGTCTGCGATGCCCCGAAGACGGAGACGTCATTCCTCACATCACGGAGATGAAGCGCCTCAAAGAGGCCCTCGACGCGATGGGAGCACCCGTTGCGGACGCACAGTTCGCCGCGTACATCAAAGCCTCACTTCCGGTCGATAAATTCGGCCCCCTTCTCAGCACGATCAGCACGGCCTCACGCATCACCGGACGGCCGATCTCCAGCGAAGCACTGATCCAAGAGATCTTCGAGACGCAGGATGAGTCCACGGTCCACAAGAACTCATCCTCCAACGCCGAGAATACGGCGATGGCGGCGGCGTCGGGGAAGAGCAAAGGGCGTGCGGGCGGACGCGGCGGCAAGAAGGACGTGACGTGCGACAACTGCAAGCGCACGGGTCACATTAAGCGCGACTGCTGGTCGAAAGGGGGAGGAAAGGAAGGGCAAGCACCCTGGGGAAAAGGAAAGAAGGCCTCCGAAACCGCTAATAGCGCTGCGAAGGATGACGACGACGATGATTTCGACGTCGCGTGCACCGTCATCACCTCCGACTTCGTCGATGACGAGTCCGAGGACGCTGCCCTCATCATCACCTCCGACTTCCGCGATATCGACGGAGACACCGGCGAGGCTCAGGCCGCGGCTGCGGAGGCATCCGTTAAACCCCACGACATCCTTATCGACGCCGGCGCGACGCGCCACTTCTCCCCCGACCGCAGCCGCTTCCGCAACTTTGTGGAGATTCCACCTGTCCCCATACGAGCGGCCGATGGCCGTACGTTCAGCGCCACGGGGCGCGGGGACCTCATTGTTCCGCTCCCGATGGGAGACGGCGAGAAGCCCACACGGGCACGGCTCACGAACGCGTACTACTCACCGCATCTCGCGTACACGCTCCTTTCGGTCAGCTGCTTCGACCGGAAGGGATGGATCATCCACTTCGAGGAATCGACGTGCACGCTCGGCACGGCACGTCCGGATTCTCGCATCGTCGGACGCGTACCGCTCGTCCGCGGCCTCTATCGCATCACCACGTCAGTACCATCACTGCCCACGAACGACACCACACCTACCGCCGCCGTCACTGCGAGAGTGATGACCATCATGGAATTGCACCGCATGATGGGCCACGCCGGGTTCGACGACCTGCGCGATATGGTGCGGAAGGGAATGGTCGAGGGCGTTGAGCTCGACATGAACTCGAAGCCGGAGTTCTGCGAGCCGTGCGTGAAGGCGAAGGCGAAGCGGAAAAGCTTCCCGAAGAAGAGCGGCAGCGAGCACCACAAGGCGTATGGTGACAAAGTCGTTGCGGATCTATGGGGGCCGGCGGAGGTCACTTCTCTAGGCGGGAAGGACTACGTGTGCTCTTACATTGATAAACACTCGCACGAGGAAAAGCCTTATTTCCTAAAGAGGAAATCCGGGACCTTCGAGACCTACAAAGAATATGAGGCCTGGCTCAAAGCACAACGGAAGGTCCCTACCATCAAGGTCTTCGGGTGCGACAGAGGCGGTGAATTCAATTCCGCCGCGTTCGACAACCATTTGCGGTCGAAAGGCACGATTCGGCACCTGACGGTGCACGACTCGCCGGCGCAAAATGGCGCCGCCGAGCGTAGCCACCGCACGCACGCAGAGTGCATGCGAGCGATGCTCGCCGCGAGCGGCCTCCCGAAGTTCCTATGGGGCGAGGGATGGCGCCACTCCGTCTGGCTGCGTAATCGCCTCCCGACGAGCGCGCTACCCATCGCGAAGACCCCGCACGAAGTCGGTACGGGAGAGAAGCCTAATCTGGTTAATCTTCGCGAGTGGGGGTGCAAGGCGTGGGTGAAACTCACAAAGTCGCGAAAATTGAGCGACAAAACCGCGCAAGGGTATTTTGTGGGGTACGATGACGAGACCAAGGATGGCTACCGCATCTATTGGCCTACGACGCGCAAGGTGACGGTCGAACGTGACGTCTACTTCAATAAGGACGAGATCTTGGAGTCGGAGAGCACACCGATCGAAGGGGGAGAGACGAGTATCAATCCGCCCGCTCCCCGAACTCCAAGCGTCCCAGAACCCCCAAAGCGCGACCCTGCGACGCCCCCGTTAGATGAGACCGACAAACCGACGGTAGAATCATCTGCGCACCGTGAAATTCACGCGCAAACCCCAAATCCTCCTGCCAATCCTCCCGCGCCCGCGCAGCCCAATCCACCACCTGCCGAAGACCCCGCATTTCCACCACACGAAAAGCGCGCGCGAAGCGACGGCCTCATCGAGCCCGAGCCCAATACCGGCCGTGGAATGCGCAAGAGACAGGGCCCCGGCTACTACAAGGGCCTGGGACGTAGTGCTGGCGTCACGGAGGAAGAACACGCGATGATCATTGACGCGGAGGATCTTGGCGAGCCAGGGGGAGTCGAGATCGATGATCTTGATGAGGAGTGGGCGACGTACGCATACGAGTTTGCGATGGCAGCAGAGGAAGGCACGACGCCGAACACCGTCGAGGAAGCGCTGCGAAGTCCTAAAGCAGCTGCTTGGTCAGCATCGGTAGAAGCCGAATTGGCTGGTATCGAGAAACACGAAACTTGGGAGCTCGTCGAAGCCCCACCGGGCGCGAACATCATCAAATGTCGCTATGTCTTCAGGGTCAAACGGGATGCCATTGGTACTATTACAAAATACAAGGCCCGACTCGTTGCCAAAGGATTCACCCAAATCTACGGCAAAGACTACTACGACACATATGCCCCGGTCGTGAAACTCGAGACCCTACGCGCTCTCCTCTCCCTCGCTGCTACCAACGGTTCCGTTATCCATCAGGCCGACGTGAAAAACGCGTACCTGAACGCGGAACTCGAGGAAGAGCTCTATATGGAGCTACCCCCGCAATACCACAAGTTTCGGGATTTGCCCCCCGAAATTCAGGCTCGTCGCGATGCGGGAAGCCGAATCGTGGTTAAGCTCAAGAAGGGCCTCTACGGCACTAAACAGGGCGCGCGCGAATGGTACCAAACATTATCTAAAGTCTTTTTGTCTCTCGGCTACACCATTTCAAATGCGGACGAAGCGGTCTTCTACAAATACTCTGGAAGCCACTATACCATCGTCGCATCAGCCGTGGACGACTTCACCATCATCAGCGACACCCTGGACGCTGTCGAGCTCATCAAGAAGCAGCTCAATGAGCACTTCGAGCTGGTTGATCTTGGCGAGATTAACTGGCTTCTCGGCTTCAATATCACTCGGGATCTCGACAAGAAGACTATCTCACTGGGCCAACAGGCCTATATTGACGAGATTATCGCCGAGATGGGACTTGAGAACGCCGCGCCAGTTGTCACCCCGATGGAGACTGGCGTTGATCTCAACTATGATGCACCGGGCGTTTCAGCGCAAATGCTCCCGCCCGCACAGCAGGAGCTTTACCGTAAAGCGGTGGGCATGCTCCTGTACGTGTCGCGCGGAACGCGCCCGGACATCGCCTTCGCCACATCGCACACCGGCCAATTCGTCGAGTCACCCCGGACCACCCATATGAAGGCCGCGCAGCGCGTCTTCAAATATCTCAAGGGTACGCGGGACCATCGACTCGTGCTTGGCGGCAAAAATCCCACTCTCTTCGGCTACTCGGACGCCGACTGGGCTTCCCAGATGCATCGCCGTTCGATCTCCGGCTTCGCATTCTTTCTGGGTAACGGCGCTATCTCTTGGAGCTCGAAGAAACAACCTATCGTCACTCTCTCGAGCACCGAATCGGAGTATGTTGCTCTCACCCACGCCGCAAAAGAGCTACTTTGGCTCAGAAAATTACTCACGGATCTGTCATTCCTTTATTCTGATTCCGCCACCACCCTCTTTTGCGATAATCAAGGTGCTATCACGCTGTCGAAGGACTCCACGTTCCACGCGCGCACCAAGCACATCGACGTTCACTTCCATTTTATCCGCCAGACCGTCATGCAAGGCCGCGCCTCCCTAATCTATTGCCCTACCGACGACATGATTGCGGATGCTTTTACCAAAGCTCTGAATCGGTTCAAGCTAAAGAAGTTCCGCAACCTTCTCGGAGTCGAGACGCCGGCTTCAGCTTGAGGGGGAGTGTTGAGGTACAAGCTTACGCCTTCCCTTTACGGACTTACTTCCATTCGTAGTTACTCCGGACAGCTAATATTTACTGTACCGTAAATTTTCCGCTGGCTTACGTGTACATCTCAGTTGGCTTGTCTACGCCTACTGAGATGTAAGTCCACTCGTTACACCGTTACTTATTATTTACTGACTGTACCTAGCTATCACTATTATTCTAGGTACTAATATAATTAGTTGGCTTGTCTACGCCTACTGAGATCTATCACTATTATTCTAGCTCCTCCCGTACTGCGCTCTACATATAGGTCCTCAGTCCATGCGCTCTTGAGAGTAAACAGTGGCGCCATTTCCCCCTCGGTCAAGAGCCAGTTCGTGCTATCTTGCGAACTGCGGATTTTGCACTGAAACAGCCACGCGAAGCGCGAGCTTATTTCTGTGGCGGAAGGATCTCGGGGTGTGAATTCCAGTCCATATTGAAGATTCTTTGACCCAGATGCGTATCAACTGGACCGTACAGAACCTAATCATAAAATTAACGCACAGCTCGACATGCAGTGAATGATGAGATGGAGATAAACTGCCCTGATAGAATTTGTGGTCGATACGGGAAGTCAAAGTGCAGATCTTGATCACGGAGGCGAGACCACAACTCACGAGAACCCGGGGAAAGTGCTTCCGGTGGAGAACGTATCCAGAAAATTGCCCTCGTTGTGCCATCTCAGCGATGCCGGCGGCGTCATCGCACTCAGCCGTACGCAGCCCATGCAAATTTGCGCCGCGACACCCGTGTGGCTTTGGCGCACGCGGTGCGGCGGAGGTACGGTGGGGATGTCCGGCACAAACTTTGATGTCTGGCTATAAGAGACGTGCAGCAGTCAGTATATAAACGAAGTAGTGATGTGTGAGTGCGAGTCATACCTCTGTGCGGAGGTAGGGTCGTCCCGTACGTCCCCGGGGAGATATGATACGAGCTCAGCGGTTAGGATAAAAATGATTCGAGGGCGCACCGGCGCGATTCAATGTGATGCGCATTGACCGAGCGCACGGCCGTGGTGCGGGAACGGGCGGGACAGCGCGCGGACGGGCGAGTGCGGTGGTGCGGATTTGAAGCGCGGGACGTACATTCGAGGCGAACACCTACGCTGCGGCTACGCACTTCCGTCGGTACGGCCTGCATAACCGGGAGACATATTCTCGCAGTGGCAACGAGGGGAGACGGTAGAGCTGTTGGATGACGCGGTTGGGTGGACCAGTTTCGGAAATCACACCTGCGAACCGCGCTATGTATCGTTGATGCTTGAGCAAAGCTGGAGTCATGGGTGAGGCAGACTCAGAGGCGGGCGAAGGCGGAGAAGACCGGACCAGATGGTGGCTGGGCTATCCGAGCTTCTCCGGCCTTGCCCCGGCCTCGGATCTTTAAAATTTACTCCAGCTATTTTATGTGGCCAAGCTCAATGCGGCTCCGTGCTCTTAGGCGAAGACGTATTCTCTTCCCGCGCATTCATCTTGTATCCTTTTTCATATCCACGATGGATGAGCATGGATGAGCCCTCTCACTTGCTGACTAGTTTGGGACTTGGTACAATTACTGTCTTGGTTAGCCTGTGGCTACGCCGTCGCGCATCCGAGCCCACTGCGCCGTCGCAAATATCCCCGGTCCGCCGTCGTCTTCCTGGGTTTACGGTATACATAACTCGAAGCTAGAAAGGCAAACCGCTTATCGATCCGTCAGGGAATATGAAACAGTTGCAGATTGCGGACAATTACGGTGACCACGAGTTCGGCTGGCAGAAAAAATACGGCCCCTTTTATCGCGTGAAGGGCTGTTTTGGGGTAATCTCTCAGACATTCATCACCCTTGAAACATGCTTAACGCCTCGTAGGAGGACCGCCTGGTGGCTGCGGACCCCCAAGCGTTAAGCCACATTCTCAACAACCCGTCATTCATGCATCCCCCCACGTTCACAAAGATGATCCATCTTTTATTTGGCGCAGAAAGCGTTTTGGGCGCTGAAGGTGCGCCCGTTTACATCAAATAGCGAAGAGAACCCAACAGATATTATTAGGGGAGGAACATCGACGCCTCCGTGCTGCGATGAGTCCCGGATTCTCGGGCCAGAGCGGCCGGGCTTTCTTGCCTGTTTTCGTTGATGTGGCCAAGAAAGTGCGTCCAATCTTGCACTATCTTGGACCTCCATGGACCGTTCCTGCAGATGGTTCAGGAGTGCGAGAACATGTGCTCAGAGGGTACTTAAACCCGATTTGACGTTGCTGCAATGATGGACCTCGCGACAATGGACATCATTACTGACGGTAAGCCTAGTGCCTCATTTCATTTTAAATCTCTTCAAATGATGACTTATTCAATGTTCAGCTGGAATCGGACTTCCTATCAATACTGTACAGAATCCTGACCATCCCCTCGTCCGCTTAAATCTCCTGTGAGTGACATCAGTTCGGAGCTAGGGGTTCAATAGTAACCTTGACAGTCCATCTGCATTCATTCGCTCGAAATCAGCGAATTTTTCATCACCCATACCCCGCCTTCGTGCTACGCCGCGCGTTCCACATACCAATCGGTCCTTTAGCCGTGATCCACAAGTTCCAGACTTTGCCCAAGCAATTTATGGACGAGAAAGCTCAGGACTTCGAGAAGGATGAGGACAAATTCGACTTGCTAAACATGATACGTGCGTTAGGCGTCAGCGCCCGTCTTTCTCTAAGATCAGAATAGTTTTCGGATCTGGTCCCGAGAAGGCGGGAGTTACACAAAATCAACTGCTGCAGCAAATACCCGGCTTCCTTGTAGGCGGGCAAGATACAAGTGTGGGTGTCCTGTATACATTGCATACCCCTCCCTGATTAATCTCGGTGCAACCAAGGCCTCCGTTTTAACGTGGTCTCTCTACTGGCTCGCGCAGAATCCCGAATTCCAACAGGATCTGCGGCAAGAGATACTCTCCAACTCGCGAGGCATATGAAAACATGCCGCTGCTGAATGCGCTTTTGAAGGTGAGCTTATACCGCCAGGAATTTCAGGAATTTCCGTGGTTGACCTCATTTTGCGAATAGGAAACTCTGAGGTTTGATTGAGGCTAGACCTCGATGCGGAGGTTCACTAACATGTACCCTCAGGATGTTCCCGGCCACCCCATTACTCGAGCGGTGCGCAGGCGAGGACTCTGTCCTCTCCCCCTGCCATCGGAAATCGTCATGTCTACCGGAAAGCGCATCCGCGAGCTCCCTGTGCGCAAGGGGCAGTTTATTTTCATTGCGGTGGCAGCATATCAGCGGTATCCTCATCCCTTCATCCTGATGTCTCCCGAGCTGACGTTCACTAGACTCGAGAGTCTATGGGGCCCGGATGCGCACGAGTTCAAGCCTTCCCGTTGGCTCGAAGGAGAACCGTGCACCGGACAAGCGCTGGGGCCATACGCTCACTTGTCCGTACATTCTCCGCGCCGTTCATAGGACCAAGGCTCATGATCTCGCAGGATGGCGTTCCCGGGCGGGTATCGCGTTTTCGCGGGATGGCACTTTGCGTGTGTAGAAAGTTCCATTCGCTATTCATAATCAATGTTCTGATTTCCTGGCATAGGGTTTTGGAGATGCAGGTGATCCTGAGTGAGCTGGTGGCCAAGTTTTCGGTTTCCCTGCCTGAAGACAGCATCGTGCGAGCGCGTGTAGCGGATTCCCAGTTCCCCGTCGACGGCGAGGGGCAAAAGGGTCTTTGGCTCTCCGTGGAACGCGTCAACTATTGAACCGATAAGCGGTACGGGTGGCATAATTTCTGGATGGCTATGTACCCAACATTCTCCCTACGGCATATATTATATATTATATATCCAGTACACTCGAACCACAGCTCCATTTTGGTTAGATCTCGACCTTTCCGCAAACGAACTCTCTCCCTAAGATCATACGCAGTCTTTCTTAATTTGGATTTTGGAGTCAACCTGTAGCGGCAGTCTACTCTGCTGAAAGAGGCCCTACCTATGCAGCTTGAAACGCGTGAGATGGGTCGACCCTGGAAAATAAAAGAATTTAGCCGGAGGGCACAAATGGCCCTCAGCGATCCCTTTCCAGATTGAATCGACAAGCTCCTGCGGAAATTCTGTTTCATTTTCACCATTATCCAGCATTAGTTCGAAGCTGCGGAGAGATGGTCGACGAAGAACTACAGTACCCTGCACCTTTCCTCTTACATTCGTCTCAATAAACATCCCTCGGCACTCACCCCAGGGCCAAATGCGGCGCTCATGACGAACTCCCTCCCAGGCCCGCGCCGTAGGGTATCCAAAATACTCAAGACAGTGACGGAGCTCGTGTTGCCGTGGTTTTCATACACCTCCCAGTTGGCCTTCATATGTTCTCTGTCGAGCAGCATCACGTCCTGTATGGCGGAGAGAATGGCCGCACCGCCCGGGTGTACTGCCCAGTCAAAGCATTTGGGATCGGAGGGGAGGGTGGAAAAGGCGGACTTGTTCGGGAGGGTCTTAAACAGGATATCGTGGAGCAGGGGGTGCACGGTGCTGTCAGACTAGGGATACGCGCCGATAGAGTCGGTTTGAAGCCTGTTATAACGGTCAGCATGGGTACGGATAAGTACCCTGAATTAGCGCGTACCTGATGCATATAAAAGCTTTTTTCGTCATAAAATATGTACATTGCGAGGTGAACAATTGATGTGCGTACCCAACAACATCAATGTACTGTGTACTTCCAATATTGCGCGACGAACATCCAGTAAGCGATCAAACACAACACATCAATTCCCACATCAACTGTGGGTTTCCCAATGATCCACAAGGCCAAGCCCGTCAACGCGCCATTATTCCTATTTGGGTTGGGGGAGGAAATTCGAATTTTATTGAGTCGAATACAGTCACAATGGGAAGTAGTCGATACTACCGAGCTTGGTCCAGTGACTCTGAGATTGCCCAGTGCGCTGAGAAACACAATACCCTTCCATGTCGCTCTGTCCACGGTCCAGCGTTGTTTCTTTACTTTTCTTTCAACCGTGGGAATTCAAACACAAGCCACCGGCACAAGGGGTCTCCGTCCCAAAGGAATACATACGGCCCTTCGGGGGGAGGAGGTAATACAGACTAGAATGATCTGAAAAGATTGGTCTGGTTCACTCTGGTGGGACATCCCACCTCCAGGCTCCTTCCAAATATGTCTTTTGCGATGGGTGTGCTTGGGGGAAAGGTGGCTTGGGAATTTCATCTTCATCTGGTTGGTTCAGGACTCAGGATCAGGAGTCGGCTTGGGATTGATTTGGGATCGGCTAGTGTGTGGGGATGATGGCATATTTTATCGGTGATTTGCAGCCGCACCTAGCTCATGCGGGAATATGTTGTACGCACACGTTGCAGCAAGTGAACCTAATACAGATGATCCCGTTTGTGTGCATTGTAATTGTCAATGTACAATCTTAATGTTCAAACACCTCAAATGGAAGCAGATGTTCGACTTGAAATGTTCACGCACGAGAAATGGAGTACATGGTCAACTTGAAATGTTCCTCCACTGCAAATGACAGTAGATGTTCAACTTGATATGTTCAGTTCGCATTAGTAAATATTTTTTGACGATAAATACCGTCATAGATGCATCTACATCAAGTCTTAGATCCGAGTACGTGTCTGGAATGGTGATATGCCTCCAGTTGACTAGCTCGTAGATCCCTTTCGATGAATTCCTCGTGGCATCGCTAGCTCCAGGGTCCAGGGAAAGGATCAGAGCACTCGCTCCGTCGCTGAAGAGAGTTATCGCGATGCGAACTTGTTGGTGGCGGCTGATTCTCTCGAGCTCGTCGAGTCGCATGCTGCTGGTTATCTTGCAGGCAACGACCAAGACATGGGCAGGCTGACCTCTCCATGCCGCCGCCTGACACAGACTAGCCGCCAATCGCAGGCTGGCCAGGCCACCCGCACAGCCTACGGCTCCTGTGCAAGGAAGGAGTCGAAACCGAGATTGGAGAAGTTCGTGCATGTAGTGGCCACGACGTGGGTGAATGCATCGACTGCAAGCCCGGCCTTAGTTATGGCGCTGCGTGAGGCTGAGAGGGCGAGGGCGAGTCCTTGGGGAAGATCTCCGAAACTTCTTTAATGGAGCGAGGTGCGAGTTGTTCATTCCAGGGACAGATAAGGGAACGAGTCTTTATGCCCGTGCGACGGTTAATTGCTAAAACTTTGTCAAGCCTAGAATTCGAATTACTGTAAATCCAATGGTCATCCGTGGAACGAGTAAGACTTACGGGGGCGACGGTTTGTGCCTTTTATATGCCAGCTTCTCCAGGTCCTCCGTTGGTACAAGATTTGGAGGATAGGCGGTTCCAAAGCCGGTGATTTTGAGAGTAGAAGAAGACATGTTTTGCCAGTTATTAGTCCGCTCTGTGCGGCTTAAGCCTGATTAAGATCTTTGAGTTACAGTACCAGTGAATTGAAGACTCCATGTGAAACTGAGATGGAGCGTCACTGCCTGGTACCGACGCGGGGTTGCCAAGGTTGGTTACCCAAGGTCGGATTGACGAGAAAAGGATGAGTAAGCTGTAGTAAGCTGTGTTGACCAATGGAAGGAGACATCCGAATTTGATCCGAGTCCTCTCCCAATAACCAATTGCCTCGGACATTCAGTTCGCTCTACTGACGCCACCAATTGAATTTCAGTCTTTGATACCACTCTGGAATCCACACAGATCTAATCTCCGTCCAAGTCTCCTCCGCTCTCGTTCCTACGACTCGGATTATTGTGGGTAGCACCGCCTTCCTCTGACAGCCCTTCTCAACGCTGCGCTCGGCAGTCGATCTTGATTTTCCCCCCGCAGTCGCAGCCGCAGCCACAGGGCGAGGATCCTCCCGTCGGCAGTGCGCTCTCTCCGATGAGACCGAGGGCATTGCGGAGGCTTCTGCCAATCGGCAAGTTGAAAAATAAAGGAACGCAATACCGGCGGTAAAGCCCTTTGATTGCTAAATTGGAATGCTAATCCGGAAGCGATATCGTGAGATTTATCTTGCCCTATCTTGCCCTCCTTTTTGTGCGGAAGAGGTTTGGCGGATCGACTGATGAAGTATGGTTGTCAGGATCTTGACCGACGAGTTCCGGATCAGCACAGTGGCTATTTCTCATGGATCCGCATCTCTGTCGGCTTCATCTCGTTTCTACGTTTGGCGGCACATAATCACTATAGTGACTCCCGCTCCGAAGTTCGCATTTTTTATCATGTATGTCCTCAGCTGAAAGTGCTTCACGACAACAAGGCAGTCATATTCCGTGCTGCGGAGCGCGTCCGGTATAAAAGGCAGGGATAGATGCCTGGAACTCTCATTCTCCTACTTTTTCTCGACCTGGTGTCTTACCTTTTCTTTCTTTCGCGCATTCCTTTCCACTTCAAGCTCGCCCTCCCTTCATATTTTCAATGGCTCGCATCTTTTCGGTTCTCGTCTCTCTTTGCATCGCAGCCTGCGCCTTTTCCGGTGAGCGCCGTCAAGCTGCTCACGATGAAAACAAAATGCTGATATATTACCAGCCCCAATGCATAGACGCCAGACAGGAGACCTTGAATGCAATCTTGCGCGTCTCAAGATAATTTCCGACATCGCGGGTGCGCAAACGTTAATCGGCCAACTCAACACAACGTACGTCCATTCACACCACGCTCAGCATCAAGGGCTGACCCTTACTTTAGCGGGCTCCCGACCGCTGCCGCAGTTGCCGTGGCACAGGCGGGGCTGCAGAGCGTTGACGAAGCGATCCAGGACATCCTCACTGCTGTTTTCACCGGACAGACCGCTCCCGCAAACTCTCGCGACCAAGTTGCACAGGGGCTGAAGGCAGCTCAAAGCGCGCTCGCCGTTGTCACAGAGTGAGTTCTGCCTCAATAAAAGAGACAATTAGTTTATGCGACCGTCCTTAGCCCCAGCGCCAATGCTACGGTCACGGAGGTACTGGCGAAGCTTACCAGTGCTGCCACCGACGGGGACGATGTCGTATCGAAATGCAAATAATGATGGGTGATGGTGATCAGTGTAGGAATCTTCTCGTTAATTGTACAACCCGAGGTCTGTGCTTGCCGACCGAAATAATGCCAGTAATTATGAATGGAGTCCTGTGGTGACGACTGAGTGCGGTTGCGAAACCAACCCTGAATAAATCTACAATAGTACACGTCCGACCACTTATGCTGCCAGGTTATCCTCCGGCATTCATGTAGTGAAATGAGTTAGCATACGATGAAGCATCAAGTGAGTGTGGTTCAATTTGAGTTCCAGTTTTCGGAATTTCATACTCCAGGCTCTACGACATCCCATCTATAGTTATGAGCAGGAAACAACAGAAAGAAGAAAAAAAGTGACGCGACTCATATCCACTCCACACCGCCGAAGGAGCCGCCTGTCCCATCCGCGAATTCCGCGGATAATATTCGCAGCGGGAACCCCTCGTCGTAGATGTTTCTCGTCAATTCAATATCCTCCACGTACTGCACAGAAATAATCTTTGAATCGAGATTCGACGGTACTTGAAATACACGCTGGTGGTCACCCAGGGGCAGCTGCAGTTCGTCCGGGATGCATGTTATTCGGAGACATGCGGCAGGTGCTCAGATCGCGGTTGTCCTTGCTGTCCTTGCACCGAGTATAAGGTAAATGCGTGCCTGGTATATGGTGTAGCGGTCAACCAGACTAGCCTATGGGCGATGCAATTATGCTGAAAGCGCGGACGAATCTCCACATACATCTCGCTAACTCAAGCGCTAACTGTGTCCGTCTTCGAATACCGGCTCAAACGTTGAACCGCGCACTTGATCATCACCGAAATCTGGAAACACGCTGCACGGATTATTTTTGACTGTGAGTGAAATCTATTTATCTTTGGAGCATCCAGGTGGGACTTACGAGATGACGTGAGCAGAAATCCCCCCGAAGGGTGTCCCAAGGACCTTGTGGATTCGGCCCTAGCGCGGAGCGGATCTGAGCTAAATCCGGATTCCGAATCGGGGAGCTCGCCCATCAGGATAGTGAACTTGGTGCAGGGTAAACTGCGCATGAGACTCGTGTTGGGGCACCGTATGAGATGTAGGCCCGGATCGAAGCGAGCGACCGTCGAGGATCTACCGTCTCGAGTGCACATGCTAGGATAGAGTACGTTGGTCAAGGAAAGAGACTTGAACCCCAAGATGTGTCGTTTCCCATAGCTGGACGATTGCCGCAGTAAAAAAAATTGGGGCGCGAAATTTAGGACTTGGTACCTGGATTTGGAAGTAAAACAGACTGAATGGAAGTCACAACACGTAGGAGGGATTAGTCTAAGATGGAACTCAGCTCGTATCTCCTTCTTACACAAACATGAAATGGAGCGAGGATCTAGTCGGATTTCAACGCTTGTCTCCGTGGCCTCTGCCGCTATAGTTGCAAAAAGATAACGGAAAGAAAGCGTGAGGGTTTGAAGAAGTTTAGCCCGATATGTTATCGCATGTGGAAGCGATCGCACAACGCGAAAGACTTTTGCGGCGAACTGATAGACGATGGACTTGCCAGTGTGGAAGGTGTCGCAAGATGGAGTCGGATAAATGTGAACACACGGGGCTCTCGGGGAACCTTATCGGTGGATTATCAGCGGACCCAGGTGGGTTGGCAAGCCTCCATACCCCGCGTCTGACCAGATGTTGCCCGGATGTCAGAGGACGAGTACCTAGGCCATTGCCCGGGCCTCAAAAGTCAGGTATCCTAGTCAGACCTTTCCAGCCAGCCACGGACGTCATCGTGTGCAAAGTTCAAGGATGATCGATTAACAATACAATTGACTTGCGGAAAAAGACTCCATATCTCTTGCGTAGCAAGAGTTTGGAGATGGCAAAGTTGCAGGGTCCCTGGGCCGTAAGGGATACACGAATGCCACGGAGACATTGCGGACATCGCGGGACTACCAAATCTCGGAGTTCGAAATGGAACGGGGGCAATTTTGCTAATGCCGATCGGGACTCATCGGCCGATCCAGAAAAAATAGCCTCCAGAGTTCTCCTCTTTTCCCTTGCTTTTCGCCGCTACTTTGCCGCATCCTGTTTGCATCTTCTCACACAATTTTTCTTCAGCAAAAAACTCTGTTTAGACCCAGTCCTGACTCTAGAAGGTCCTCAGTACAAAGGCATGTCGACTGAGGCCCCGTGAAGCTCCTGCCAAGGGTTGTCCGGAAAAGTGGATTTTCGAGGCCAAAAATTGACGATTTCCTTGTCCGAAAAGTGGCTTCGAGGCCAAAATCCGGAGAACCCTGTCCGCCGAGTGGCTTTTTGAGGCAGAATTTTAGGAATTTCTCTCGCAGGACCAGAGTTTCGGTGCGTCGAGTATCATTGACTGGGATCTGATCGAAAAACGCTTACTGTTTAGCTCGATAGCCCTAGCTTCAACGAGAAATGTGCCCTGAAGTAGGGCGTGGAAAACACAACTTTGTGATTGAATTTGGTGGAAATTGTACCGCCTCAGACCCTTGTCCGATAGTGGCTTTTGAGGCCCCGGATGGTGTTATGAAGTGGTTTTTTCAGGCGAGATTCTGGGATTTTCTCGGAAAACCCTTTGCAGGAGCTTCACGGGGCCTGTCGACCGAATATAGTGAGACTCCGATACAATTGTACTATAGCTCGTGCTACCCTTTCTCTGCGGTCCAGCAGTCGACGAAAGCCGATACTCATCCGCCATTCACCTCGATATTCAAGACCTGGCGCTTTTCAAGGAGGCGTAGGGCCCGCCTCAAAATTGCCTCCGAGTCACTGTAGGTGTCCGGGTCATCTGACTGTGCGAGGAGGACGTCCACCTCCTTCAGCGCGGGGAGCGGAAGTCTCGCGAATGCGGTGTCGAATCGAACGAGGTTATTCTCCGCGAGCGCGGTCCACTTGTGGTCGCAGAACGAGTCCTCGAGATCGAAGGTGATTTTCTGAAGGACGTTCGTGCTATCGAGATCCGAGATTGAGGGAAGGAGGCGGCTTATGTAGCAAATATGAGGCACGAATAAATAAATGTGCCTCAACGCGGAGAAATTCGCGAGTTCAACGCGGTCCACGATATCTGCTACGAGAGAAATCAGACGCCAATCGCTCCATAGACAGGGTATTGAACTTACAGGCGGTCAGAACGAGGGTGCTGATTGTCTGTTTGGCGGCCGCAAGAAGGTACCGGACACCATCGCTCATAGAAGCAATAACCTTCACCTCGACAAGATGGGTACAGTCGAAGGGGCATGCGAGGTCGAGCAACCAGTCTGTCGTATGGGGCGAGTTCCGGAGTATGAGGCATTTGACTTCTGTTTTCCGAGGGCCGCAGGCCAGGACTGTAACATTAAGGCCGCTGTCTTCGTCAGCGGCGTCGAACGCGAGCTCCGTCAAATGCGGCGTGCAATCGCTGAATATATGCGCTGCAAAATCCGCGCATATCACCACCTGTTTCAGGGACGGAAGGCTAATAAGACGGCGCAGGGGTTCGACAACGGGCCCGCGGATGGTACCACCGATGTCACTGTACAGTCTCAGATAACACAGGCGTGAAAAACCTATGTCAGCGAGGAGGCTGATTGCGTCCAAATAAGTTGTAACTGATGCCGATCGAATGTACGATACGAGATGAGGGGATTCGCTAAGAACCCCAGCGAGCCGTCCAAATGCCGCCCTGGTAAACGCACAGTCTTCCTCCGCCGTGAGCGGATCGTCCGTGTCGTTTCTGGGATGGTACACAGATATATCGCTGAACAGAAGTAGTTGGGCGGGGCGCAACAGGGAGCGGGAGCTGAGAGCGCAGGATCGCAGGTCCTCCATGCAATTGTACAGGAATCCGATAATTTTATCCTGAAGTTCTGGTGGGAAGCAGGGGAGCGAATGTGGTTGATTCAGCATACCGCTGGAGCGGCGCCATCAGCTGGGGGGATGTTCAATTGGGATATGGAAGGACCTACCAAGATTTCGAGGGCGATTAATAAAGAGCCTACTGTTCAGCGAAACCGACAACGAGTAGCCAGCGATCCGTGGAAACAATCTGAGGCCGGAATCTAAAGGGTGCCTCAGTGACAGTATATACGAGCGAAGCCCGATTGCGCACCTGAACTTGACCTTCAAGATGTGAAATGCGGGCGGAATAGATTCAACTCCGCGTTGATATACTGGCCAGGGATTTCTCTGAAAGAGCCTGCAAAGAGCGAAGCGCCAAGAGGCTACTGACGCGGCTCAAGACATGAGTCTCAATTTATCGAGCCAGTACTCCCTCGCCCTCACGAAGGCACAAAATCCCGTACTAAGGCGCCAGTGATCTAGCATAGCGAGCATTGCATGACCGCGAGCCGAAATCGTAGATAAGACGAAGAAGTTGGAACTAAGCAACTCCGGATCTGGCGCCGGGGAACCGAATCACGTATTCCTGGATGTGTCACCCCGACTCTCTTTCTAACATGCATCACAAAGCATCCGCGACCGTCCGAAGCGATTGGAATCGTCTTCAGATCGAAGCCCTTACTGTGATGTAATCTGCGACGGAAACTATATACATGTCATGTTGTACCTCAGCAGCGCAGATAATGCATGTCAACTGCCAGTGGAGCGGCATTCTTAACACTAGTGGCCCAGGCGGCTGCGGCGGGCGGTATCTCTCCCGAGTCTTCCGACGGTGCGCGCCGTATCCTCATTACTGTCGTTTGCTTAATTCCGTGAAAACGCGAAAAAGTTTCGCGGCGTCACGTGATCGTCGGCAGACGATGCCGAAGTTTGAAAATGTTCAAATCTCTCTTATTTCCAAGGTGTCGGGGTCGAAGAAAATTCTACCAGCTTTTTAATGCTAATAACTCCTGTCGAAACCCCTTTCCCAGTACTCCAGGTGCACGGCACTATCCGGCATTGTCTGCCGACGATCACGTGAGGCCGCGAAACTTTTTCGCGTTTTCACGGAATTAAGCAAACGACAGTAATCTAATTCTGCGCAGATTGATCAAGCTTCAAATTACTATAGTAAATACTTGAAGGCGTAGGACGTCCCACATTCGCGTATAGTGATTGGTTGCATGGAAGCGTATATCACGACGTACAGCGCTGTCGATTCATTTCCCACAGGCACTTGCCCTTCATCCTGGACAGTCTCCCTCGATAATTCTTGGTCGATTTTTTCCTGGAATATGGAAATGCTATGGAGCGATGGAATATGAATCCAAGAGCACTTTTTGGGACGCTATTAACATTCATTCCACCGTGTTTCCATGTGCATTTCGCGCCTTTACTTACTCTCGTAGGTTCACCGGCGATCACCACATTGGGCAATTTTTCAACCATGTACGGTAAACGACTGTGCGTGCTAGCTCCCAGCCTCGAGGCTTGCGCGAGGTGCTCATGACCTCGTCTCCACAGTGCCTCGTCTCCACCGTGCCGCTCTAACACAACCCCCGCGGTGTCCAATTGACTATACATCTCTGTATATATGTATGCGGAGC
Source organism: Mycena vulgaris (assembly GCA_029204335.1). Lineage (NCBI taxonomy): Eukaryota > Fungi > Basidiomycota > Agaricomycetes > Agaricales > Mycenaceae > Mycena > Mycena vulgaris. The sequence continues at coordinate 601,319 of JARGYA010000027.1, read as the reverse complement.
TGCGAAGGAACCCCCGGACTAAAACTCTCCCTATTAGAAGGACTTGCTCTGCCAATGGCAGCTGCCGCCGTCCTCTCGCCTTAAATAGGCTGCTAGATCCTCCGGCCGCAGATCTCAGAACCGGGATGGCGGTTAGAGGGGACGAAGCGGGTGGCATGTAAATGCCGTCAGCTCAAATATATCACCTGAGTCGGACCAATCGAGAGTTGAAGCTCAAAATAATGGTACTTAGGACTGAATGGCATGGCTTGACATAAGAACTATTCAATAGAAATGAAGTCTCGCGTATGATTTAATAGGATCTGGGCGTTGGAATCCCAGTCTACAACACATTTTGGACGAGGAAACGAACAGGCGTAATTGAAAGTGAGAAATGGACCTGGGTCGAAATCATGAGCAAAGAAATTCATGTGTGAAGGGGGACTGACTAATGCAAGAATCGCCGTTCATTGGCGTGCCACACGTGAAGCGGGGAAATGGGCCTGCCGCTTCACAAACGGGCCTTCCGAATTCCACACTACCTCGGAGGACATCAACGTCGTATCGGAGGGAACTGGTGGACCTTTGATGAGAGGCCCGAATGCGACGGCATACGGTGCAGTCGGGCGGGCCGCGCCTGTCCTCGGAAGACCATGCAAGATGTTGTGGCGTAGCATATTCGACCGCAGCCCTGTGAATAAATCAGTGAATGGCAGCATCAATAATTCACTCAAATAAATTCAGACCGAATCGCCTCCGACAGCTGCGCACAACGCAGAGAAAGGCTGAGTAGTTTCTAGGTTAGACGGCGGACAGACAGTATGATGTACAATACACACGTTGCTCGCCGGTGTGCATATTCTGGTGCGCGCGGACATCGCATGGCCTGCCCGGAGTTGATTTAGACAGGCTCGTTGGGCGAAAATACACCCACCGGGAAAATAGCCGGTCGCATTGAGGGCATTCATGTATCTTTTCGCGTTTTATCGGGCGCCCAGCGACGGCATTCGATTTGTAATGGCCTATAAATCTTCGAGGTGGAGGCGGCAGGGGATTTGATTTTCCGGAGGACACTGAAAGAGGGTGTAGCGTGCGCCGGTCAGTCCTGGCAGGCATCACGAGGTTTTCACGTCTGAGTCCTGGTAAGGAGCAGTGTAAACAATCTAGAAATGCCTACGTGGGAATGGAATCGGTCCGGGCATTAAATGGAGAAGCAAATTTTGCGATGGCGACCGGAGAAATTTGGAGGTCGCTCGGGGCGTCGCCTACGGAACCTTCCCACCTGGACGGAGTTAAGCACGAATCAACCCGGCCCAAGAATATTAGAACGGGGTTTACAT